>CM076571.1:246272112-246411684 GCA_034641835.2 Pinus albicaulis
CATACTTTTAATAGCAAAAACGTACAACAACAAAAAAGAAGGAATGAAAAATTAATATTCCTTTAAAAAAATTTCTAGAATTATTTATAAATATCACTTTTGTTATATTTACTTTTCATATATCAATATAAATATTAAATATTTTATTGTCATGTTACATTATCAGGAAGATTATGAAAATCTCAAAAGTTGAACGAGTTGATCTCATAAATATGCCAGTAGAAATGTCCAAAAAGGTGTACAAGGAGATGGTCAAAGAAATGGACAAAATTGCATCACAGGAGGAGCCATCTCAACAACAACGTGCTTCAAATGTAATATGTGATCATTGAATTTTTTGATTAGGTACAATAAATAAACAATTTAGCATTAAATATTATTTTTCAAGTATTTTCTTGCAGAAAAGAAAGGAAAATGGAACCCATTCAACACATAAAATAGGACGACAAGGAAGAAAATGGTTGATATCTAAGTTTGTGAGTAATTGTTACTTCCTTATAACAACTTAACTAGATTTCATTTTTGTATATTTTAAGTTGTTTTACAAAAATGATCATTGAATGTCTTCAAACAAGTGCTAACATACAAAGAAGAATCATCAGATGAATGGATGGACATCAGGTTAAATATGGGTTGTGAGTATATGTTGGCATATAAACAATTAATTGTGGAATTTGTAAGCATCTATCGATCTTTTTTTAATTAGCTCCATCTATAATTAATAGGACAAAAAAATATTTTATATTAAATATATGATTTGTTATGGGGTATAAAACTTGCAGAAAACAAAGTATGGAATTGCGCCAACAGATGTAATCTTGAAATATGGCATGAAATTTGGTTTTGAAAGAATGTGTATAGTTCATGAGTCAATTTTTGCTATGGTATACCATTTATTTTCAATTTATGATTGATGTATATTATTTAATATTTCAATTTCCATTATTCTCACTAATGTATATACACTCATTACAATTTATTTTTATGTTTGTAGATGCAAGGGGAAGAAGAAGAAAACAATCAACACCGTGAACAAAACATTCCTCAAAATAACCCAAGTCATGGAAGTATCTTGAGCATTGACAATAGTTCAAGCGAAGAATGATGATCATTATGTTTGGATATCAAAGCAAGGTGTTATATTTTTTGAAATATTTGTCTATGAAATAAAACATTTTTTTTTAATGTAATGGACATAGTGTCCCAATTAAAAGACAAAGGGATACCAATAACTATTCCATTTTGTATGAAAAAAACTGTATTATATATATATATATATATAATAAAATATGTTTTAATTTATTCTATTGTGTTCTCCATTGTCATTGTGAAATGTAACACCACTGATTAAATTTTTGGATGATTAAATATTATAATGAAAAGATGTAAAATCTGATGATATGATATATAAAATTAATCCAAACATCACATTCAAATGCACTAATAAAAATTTAATTGATATGAATACTGTTATAAGATATGTGTCATCTTTTGATGAATAACGAATTTAAAAAAATCACAATAATTATGATATAATATAACAAATTAATCCAAATATCACATTCAAATTCACTAATAAAAATTTAATTGATATGAATATTGTTATAAGATATGTGTCAACTTTTGATGAATAATGAATTAAAAAAAAATCACAATAATCGCACTGTCACAGGTCGATGTTTCTAAAAAATATAAAATTAACACTGGTGTGTGTCAGTTACTGTACACCAGTGCATTTGTATGATAAAGTGCACTGGTGCGTTTCTACGACCTATGGGCACACAAAAATACCAATACCAATTATAAATCTCGATGCGTTTGTGCGATACTGCGCACTGGTGCATTTATGTGAGACTGCTCACTTTTGCTTTTGTATGACCTATGGGCACCACACAAATAAAAATACGAGTTAGAACAATCAATGTGTTTGTGTGATATTGTGCACCAATGCATTTCTATAATACTAAGAACCAGTGTGTTGATACGACCTATGGGCACGGCACAAATCCTAATACCAATTAGAACGGCCTAGTGCTTTGTATCACCTACAATGCGCCCGGTGTGGTTTCAGACCTTTACGCCCTCATGCATGCACCTTCGACCGCCCCAAGATGATCGTCTGGATGACACGCACCGGGACGTTTACTCTAAAACGAATCGGTGTGTTGACACCTGAATAGCGCATTGATGAGAAAAAAATTCGTAATAACCTCCGACCGCCCAATTTTTTTAGTTGTGTTGAAATTCCATTAGAAGCTTTGCCAAAACCTCTGTTACCAAAAACGGATGTTGTAGAAAATATTTTTTTGACAATTTTGGCCAATTTTATAACACTAAAAACCTCCTTTATAACCTTTTCTAGAGGTTCTTTCCCTTGTAGAGGAAATTATCAAATATGATATATATGAGGTGGTGGCCAACTCCCAAGAGTCGACAATGATTATCAAAGCCTTGAATTTGACTTTTATAACCTTTATTCCCAAGGAAGAATTGGTCAATACCCCTCAAAAGTTTAGGCTCATAGCCCTCTGTAACTTTTTATACAAAATCATATCCAAAGTAGCAACTAATCAGATGAAAACATATTTTCCTTATATGATATGAGAGGAACAATCAGGTTGTGTGGAGGGGTGACAGATTTTGGACAATGTAATTATGGTGCATGAAGTAGCTCACTTGATGAAGGCCCAGAAAAATGAGGGTTTGATTATGAAATTATATTTATCTAAAGCATATGACAATATCATCTAGGAATATATGGTAGTGGTGCTAGAAGCATTTGGCTTTGATGAAAACTAGATCAATTGGATTATGGCAATGGTCTCATCACCCAATTTTTCAATTTTGACTAATGAAGCCCCATCAAAATATTTCTTTCTACCAAGAGGAATTAGATAAGGGGACCCATTGTCTCCCTTCTTATTTATCTTAATGATGGAAGGACTTGGGAGGGCGATAGGAGTGACCAAAAAAGGAGGAGACATAAAAGGGCTTAAGTTGCATGAGGATGCTCAGGCGACCACTCATCAACAATTTTTGGATGATACCATGCTTCATGGTGTTCCTATGGTAGAGGCATGTAATTTCAAAGCCATTATGGATTCCTTCATGAAGGCATCAGGTATGGAGTTAAACCAATCAAAGTCTATGATTTCATTTTTTTAAAGTAATTTTACTATCCAAAGAAATATATCAATTATTCTAGTGTTCGAAAGGAAACCCCTTGTTATCATTAGAAAATCGGACGAGTAAAGATGACATTTTTAATTGTGAGGCAGAAAGATTTATAGGGCTGAGGCACATTAGAGAATCTGAAAAAAATTTAAAAATCTCTAAGGTCCAAAGGAAAAATCAAATTGTGTATGTTATCACAAAATCAGAACTGATAGGCTGCTCATCAAACCAATCTTGTGCAACTATTTCAAACCAATATTTTGGTTGAGACTTAGCCTCCTCAACCTGAGAGGGCTCTCTCAAGGTTTTATGATTTTTGATAAATATATAGATGGCTAACTCTATATGAGATAAAAATAGATAAATGATGTAAACTGGTTGTAAATCACATTAGAAAGTGTTCATTAGGCTTATGGAGTCATGATATCTTCAGCAAAATCAAGATAATCTACCTAGCATGGAAGTCAAGGCATATCAGAGTTCAAGTCAAGGAAAAAAAGATGTAGAACAGTGAAACACACAGTCAGCTTGTTTATGAAGGAATTCAGAGCATCATTGATGAATTTTGAGTAACATACGCAAACACCACTACAATAGAATATTGGAAAAATTCCATTAGAACAAGAAAATACAAGAAACTCCTTATGAATCTTGAGTTGTCAAAGTAGAAATTCTCTATTAGGCTGAAAATAGTCACTTACATAAAACAGAGTCTTTTTGCTAACAAATGTCCAACCTTTTCTATTTCGATTTCTTGATTTTTTATAAATCCTTTACATCATGAGATAAGCTTCTCCATAACTAGATAAATCAAATTCCCATGCTTTGACACCTATTCTAACTATAAAACATGGTATTTATTACAAATACTGTTGTAAAGCTAACATAGAGTCCTATTACAAATAGAATTAGAACTCTTTTGGTTATACTCAAAACAACCTTATCTAAACTTAAATACATAATTTTCCACCTATCATTCCACTTAGTCGAATTCTGATGATGAGTTTCAACTTGTTATAACCATAATGTTGATGATGTTAATTCCTTGTAATCTAGGAAACTGCTCCCCTATTTTTAGGCTTAGGATCCCTTTAGTTTCTTGAGATATTCTGACCACTTAAAACTGATAACTTTGATGCTAATTGATGTTAGGAACATGAATGACATATTTCCCAAGTCATCTCTTCATGCCAGCTGTGCAAAACCACCTTGAAGTTCTCAAAACCATGAAAATAGACTTGCGCTACAAAAACAACACAGTTTCATAGCGCGATCTTTTTTACCATTTTCCTTCGAAATTTAACTTCCTTTCCTTTGGATTTACTTTGATATTCACTTGATATGTCTCCATTAGGAATTTAAAATCAAAATTCTTGGTCTTCCCTGCAAAATTTGATAAGAAAAATGGTGAAAAAGTTCCTACAACAGTTTCGTAGCGCTTTTCACCCTTTTTGCACTACAGGCGCTACAAAACTGCTGTGCAAGCATTTTTAACCATATTTTCACAAAATTTTAAAACAAAAAGGTACCATAGCTCCATAAAATCATTGGCTTCATCAAAATCATTATACATTTGAACTAAAAACATAAAATTCACAAAATTTGATCCTCATTTTCCATTTAGAGTTTGTTTTGAATTTGTCATTTTGTACCTCTGCTCTTTAGTTCATATTGAGACTGTTTTAATTGTAGCTCCAAATCCTTCACTTGGCTTCTTAGCTTCCTGTTACTTGCTCTCAAATTATTTTTTATCACTCTAAAAAACCTTGCTTCTTTAATAGCTGGAACTGTCCATGTAAAGAACTGCTGGGCACTGCTTGGGATCTCTGGCCTAGCAACTGTTTGACCTTCCCAAATAGCCTTCAACCTCTTGAATTTTGTCTTTTCAATGTTGTGTTGTCTTGCCATATTTATCATCATTTCCATTCATTGATTTTCTAGCTTCAACCTTTCTTCCAACAGTTGACACTCTGACATGTGTTATTTTCCCTTCTCTACCTTGTTGACTGCATGCTCTACTATGGGAGATGAGAGATCAATCACCTTTTTAGGGGCTTTGGCTGCTTCAATAGTTACTTGGGTATCTTTAATGCTTTCTTGGAGTTTCTTTTCATGTCTAGTTAGAGGTTTCCTATCTTGAAAAAAAAAATCTGCATTCTCACCTTCAAAATCCAATTTATTTGCTGATTTGATTTTTCTCTGTTTAGGTTCATTCACTTCAATGAAATATGCCTGCAAAATGGGTGATTATTCTATGTCTACTGCATGCAGTATATAATCCAAGTTTCCTTTAATCATTAGAATATCCTCTGCCATTGAAACAACTTCTTTTCCCTTTGATGCTGATACTTGACTTCTTGTCTTTCTCTAACTCTCCTGCTTACTGGCCACCTGTTTTTGTCTTGTATCTTTGACCTTTTATACTTTCTGTTTTGCAGGTGATGGGGTTTTTGAAACAAGAACTGATGCTTTCTCAATTCTATCTTCAACCTGTTTCCTTGGTTTCAACTTCACAAATCTGTTAGCTTTGGTAACCACTGGCTGACTGGATTCTGCTACCGGTAGTGAAGGATTTCACTTGATCTTAGGATTTCTAGCTGGGGTTAGGGCTTCCATTTCAAATCCACTCATAAATAAAAAGGAAGACCAATATTTATTTATTTTCTGTAGCTCATTTAAAACCAGTAAATTAATCAAACCATGATGAAACAGATATGTTTCACAGCCATCAAATTTAGCTTGGACTTTGTCAGCCATTTTGGAAAGGCTTCTATGTAAATAAAATGGTAAATCTAATGATATCATTCCTATGAAATGCAATAGTAGTTTAAAATGATAAGTGTAGACCTTATGGTACCTGCCTTCACATGTGAAATATCTTTGGATGTTGAATAACAGCTTTGCATAGTTATCCTTGATAAAGCTCCTGGGTATTTCATTGTTCAAATCCATATCTACAAATTCAGGTTTCATAAACTCTTTACATGGCTCCATGTCAAACCTAAAACATTTAAACCAATATTTCTATCCCCTTGGTATCTCTTCCACACAGCTATGATCTCAAGTGTCACTGGCATGTTTATCATTCCAAATTTGGTAGTGGTTCCACTAAAATGTAGAGAAAACTCTTTGGAAACTTGAGTGTCGCAACCCTGTAGCTTTTCACAAATTTTGAGATGGCCAGCCTTGCTAGAAGCCTCCATTACCATTTGATCCTCCATAACAGCATTTTCATTCTCAGGTTCATATCTTAAACAATGTCCCCCTTTGTGGATCTTCTTTTCCTCTTCCATATTCCCTGTAGAAAACCTGTTAGTTTCTTAAAAACTTGAAAAGCAGCCTCTCTTGATTTGATGAATCAACCTCGCTTGATTTGATAAGGGTTGACTTTGGATAGAACAACCATAAACTTATCCTCACTGTTTTAGAGCTTGGATAACATATGTGAAGGTGAATGAAACGAGAATGACTCAATTAGGCAAAAAATTCGAATTAGGGATGTCACTTCATGACAAAATGATGTTTAATTGATACCTCATCATGAATATGATCACTGTAGGACAAGAGGGTACAACAAATCTGTTAACTAACTGACTCACCATACTCCTATCATGTCATTCCCCAACTGAAACTGACAAATCCCTGCTTATTTGACATGATATCTATGAAACCGTGCTTTTGTAGCGCTCATAGTGTAAATTTTTCAATTTGTGCTACGAAAGTAGCAGAATTTCATAGCACAAAACTCATTTTTTGAACTAACGGTGCTATGAAACTGTGGATTTGTAGCTAATTGCAGAAAATCAACCTAAAACCTACTTAGATGTCCCTTAAATAAAAAAAGTGAACTTTTTAACCATGGAATGAACCTAAAAGGACTTTTTTGAATTTTGATTGTAAACACTCACCTCCAAAACTATGATCTACCCTTGACCATACTAAAAATGACTTCAAAAATATTTAGATTCATGGTCAAAACATATTTGACATGCCATGTTTAATTGTTTTTTTTTTTAGTGATAAAAATGTACTCAATACACTAGTAGAATGCGCCTTTGTGCACATTTGTCTTCGATAGGCGTGCCTTTGCGTGGATTTCCCTCAAAAAGTCACGCAGACGTGAGAGTGGCAAAAGTCACTCTCCGGCACCACAAGGCACACTCCAGGAAAATGATCCCACACTTGAGGCTACCCAAGGATAGCTGCCTAAGCCTCATTCATACCTCAAGGGAGCACACAAAGGAATCAAGTGGCACACAATGGAATCAACCCCCCATCTTGGGTCACTATCCACCAATGTACCAAGAGAGGGAAGGATAATTTGAAGTCATCTATAAAACACCACCAAGAGATGGACAAAGGGAGAGCACATTGTTATGCTGGCCAAAATTTCTTTGAAGCAATCCAGCAGTGTGTAATCTAGAGCAGAAGTAGAGAGGGGATTTGATTTTTTGCCATCCAAAAACTTCAATCCTTTGGAGTAGAGAGAGAGACCTTGTACCAAGTAGCTAGAAGGTAAAAACGTCCTTGCATTGGGTCTTAGAAATCCATAGTTATAAGGGCCCCTTGGCAAGTGTGTAAATGTACTATATTTCTTTCCTAATAGCAAACAATAAGAGGGGAAATTTATGCCATCATTAGTATTATTGTTTTGTTTGACTCTTTATGAGATTTCATGTGTATGTTTAGTTTAGTCTTGTTTCTCTCTACATATGCATACTATATCATTTTTTTGTGTGTTTAATGTTTTATAGCATGTTCACTAACTTGCTAACTCTTTTTTTTATCTTCCTGTGATCGAAGCTTAAGAGGCAGTGACCACTCCTCTTAAGAAAGTGTGGATTGGTACGCTTGTGCACCAAAACCACTGTAACAGGATTGACGACTCCACTAACTTTAATTTTTCTAGTTAATGTGGTTGCGCCTATTGCAAGGACCCTTTCTCTGCTCTAGAGTGTTGTTTGGACAACTCCTCTTCTCTTCTTCTCTGCCTGTTAACCCTCTGTGAAAGGTCAAAGTTCAGAAGCTCTGGGAAATTTTTTGCAAGAAATTCACGAGAATTTCAGATAGACATACGTGCTCTATTGCATGCATTCAACACTGACCTGCGCAATAAATTTTGCGCCTGTGTGAGACATTTGCGTGCAGAAACCAGAGGCAGAAAATTTCTGCGATTTTCCTTCATTTCCTATCTGTAAAGTGATTGGAAAACCATAGAAAAATTTCCAGAACTGTGTGAGGTGTCCCATGAATATTTAAAACTCACTATTGGTTGCATTTGAGTAGTGTTAAGTGCTAGTTTTAAATTTCAAAGTTTATTTTCACAAAAAAAAATCACATAGTTTAAGTTGGGGGGGAATTTACTTGCAATCTGAAATAACTTATTTTTGCGAACATAGATTCCAAAAACACATAGGAAATTAGCTGGAGTAAGTGGCCCTAATCCACACATGCTTAGCTAGTTTTTATTTTTTCCTAGTTTAAAGTCATTAATTTTAGTTTAATTTTTTGGCACTAGGAGTTGGGACGAGGATTTAATTATCATAAGAGAGTAAGTAATATATGCCGCCTTTTCACCCTTTGGTGACCCTAAGAAAGCATATGAAATCTCTCTTATGATAATTTTCCATCTCCCTTTAGTTGATCATTTAGATTTACTAGAAAACATTGTAGGTGGCCCATATCCGCACATGATTTGCATATAGAAAGGAACAACCAAACATATATTAAATAGGGGATATGTAAAGGATCACCGCATATCCACATGTTAAAACTGTGCGATTGTTCACTTCTTTCTCACACACTTCAAAACCTTAAGTGAAGTAAAGCCACCTTAAAGTAACCTAACTAAACTCATTAACTCTCCCCACAGGGGCCACAAGAGAAATTATAATTTAGGTTAGGACCAAGGGAGTAGGAATCCAATAAGATGCCTTGATCAATTTACATCTTGAAACATAGAAGTTGACTTTTAGGGAAATTTAAAATCCTTCTATCCGCCCATGTAAAATAAAACTTGAGCACCACAGAGACTCGATTCATAGGGGGTTAAGCTTAGGCCCTGTGCGTGCGTTATTATTTGGGGCTACCTAACCCATCTAATACTCGGTATTGGTAGTTGATTTACTAAGAAGCTCAAGACTCAAATGCTCATGGGGGAAGACAATACTTAGTGGCTAAATCTAGGGCATGCTTCCCTATATGTGATGGTGCAAGCAACACTAGATCCTCTACCCATTACCTTGGTTGATTCTTCGGCTACTAGAAGGCGTCTCTAGTTCTTTCAGGATGTTAGCTCCAGTACCCATCAGAATATATATTTGCAAGTCCCAGTTACTATTGAGAGTGTGGGGACATTTTAGGTCTCTAGGATTTTGAGTATCACATGAAAAAACAACCAAAACCATTTTTTTGATTTCTTGACCACATAGAGAAAATTTAAAGGAAAATTGAATTCTGTTTTCGCTTTTTTTTATGTATGTGGTCACCATTTTTTCTTTGATACTTCACCTCTCATAGAACTAATTTTTTTTTCCAAAACCATACCTAGTCGACACCGTATAGGATCCAACAGGACCTTGTTGATCTAGATGTCTTTTGGACCTTGCCTCATTACCAGGAGGAGTTCCAGGTCTTTCGCCATTTAGGCATCAAAGACAGAACACTTCCACCCTTATCGGTTCACCCTTTATTGGGACATATTTATTTGGAAACCCTCTGCGGTCGCCCAATGCCACACTAGTGGACACCCCCATAGGGTCACCACATATGAATCCTCCCACAACCCCTAGGGGGCAGAGGAGTGCTACCCATTCAGGAAGCCAAGTGAGCACATAGTCAGGTATGTCGCAAAAAAACACCATATATAAGCATAACACTGTGTCTTCACATTGTGAAATGGCTCTCAACTCCTAGTCACCATTCTTGGCATCGTTGAACTTTCCCGATCTAACCAAATTAACGAACAACCCTATTGCACACAACCCTACATGGCCCCCGAAGCCCATGAAGCTCCCTTCATACATTCTAAAGTTTGAAGGGAAGCAAGCAAAAGAACCAGGAAATCATATAATGACTTTCCACTTGTGGTGTTCTTCAAACAACATCATTAACAATACTATTCGACTGAGACTATTTGAGTGCACCCTAACTGGACTAGGAGTGAAATGGTATATGGGGAAACCATATGCTAAACATGGAACTTTTAGCACCCTCGCTACTGCATTCCTTACCTATTTTCAGTTACCCATCCACCATGATTCTGGGATGGAATTACTGACCCATTTTAGGCAGAAAACTATCGTCCATATCTCGGACCATCTCCATGAAAGGTTGCTACATCGTAGTTTGTGAAATTGCAAACTCGACGATCGAGTTCTACTAGACCTCTTCCTGAAAACTCTCACTGCAAAGATTTCAAAAGATGTACAAACTCAAAAACCTACATCCGAAGAGGATGCTATCAGTAAGGCCCAACAACTCGAGTTGATTTACACATAGTCAGGAAATATTTACAATATCATACCTACGCCTCGCACCTACAAAGTTACAAAGAATTGCTAGGCACGTCCAACTTTGTAGAAGGTTTGATTGGGTCACTGGCCCAAAATAACCTAAGAAACAGTGTTCAATACCTCGGTTACCCATATGATTCTAAACAGAGCATCCCACAACCTGGCTACTAGAGTCATCATGCACCTTTGCAAAACATGACCAATAGGGCACATTTGTACCACTATCTGTTGTGATACCAGCTCCAAAAATAGAAGAAAAGAGATATCAACACCTTAGAAATAAGCTACTTCGAGGGGGAAACCTCCAATACATTACATGAATGAAAAATTCTTGGATAATTCAAATTACAAAACCTCCTTTCTATATATAGGATTCCATGGGGCCACAATGTAATTCTAGCTGATCTAACAATAATAATTTAAGGGAACAATAATAAAAATATGGGGGTTACAAGGGTACAATAATAACAATAAGGGGGTTACACTAACAACAATAAGGGACTATACTAGTAATATAGGGACCTAACATGCCCTTCTCCTTCAAAAAAGTGTTTTCCTCAACGCTTGAGTAGCTCTAGGTGCTTCTGTATAAAATTATCATCCTCCCATGTAGAATCTTCAGTGGGTAAGTTCTTACACTTGATGAGATACTCTGAAATTGATCGATTCCGTAGCTGTCGAGTTCTTGTTTCCGTGACCACTTCAGGTTCCCATATGATTTTTCCTTCCTCATCAAGTTCTGACAATATTGTTTGAACTGGAAGATTTTCACCAATAACCTTCTTTAAGCATGAAACATGGAAAATTGGATGCACTTGTGAAGAAGCTGGAAGCTCCAATTTGTATGCCATAGTACCAATCTTTTGCAAAACCTTGTAATGACCATAGTACTTTGGCGATAATTTATTATCCTTCTTAGCTTGCTCGAAGAAAATTTTTTTGTATGGTTGTAGGTGTAAAAATACCCAGTCTCCTACATCAAAAATTATTTTGCTGCGATGTTGATCTGCCTATTGTTTCATTTGATTTTGTGCAAAATTTAGGTTGTCCTTTAAGAGTAAGAGAAATTCTTGTTCATGCTCGATGTGATCTTCCACTGCTTGAACCTTCGAATTTTCTCTTAAAGATGATGTGATGGATGGTGGATGATATCCATAAAGTGCCATAAATGGGGTAATTTTTGCTACAATATGGAAGGAAATGCTATACCACCATTCAACGAGAGGTAACCACTTGACCCATTGTTTTGTTTATCAGATACAAAACAACGAAGATATCCTTCCAAACATTTATTTACAATCTCAGTTTTACCATCAGATTGAGGATGATAAGATGAGCTATGAGCTAATTGAGTACCCAAACAAGAAAATACCTTTGTCCAAAAATTTCCAGTAAAAAAGGGATCTCTGTCACTCACAATAACCCTTGGGTTTCCATTTAGCTTTTGAATTGTGTCCATAAATGCAGTAGCAACTGTACTTGGTTTAAATGGATGAGATAATGCACAAAAGTGTGCATACTTGGTAAGTCTATCTACTACCACCATGATGACACTCTTTCCTTCGGAATTAGGTAAACCTGTGATAAAATCCATTGAAATATCCTCCCAACGTTGACTTGGAATGGATAAAGGTTGTAGAAGACCTGAGGTATTAATTGTCTCAACTTTATTTTGCTGGAAAACCAAACATTCCGCCACAAACTTTTGAATATCAGATTTAAGGCCATCCAAAAAAATTCTTTCTTCACCTTGTGGTAAGTTTTTAAAAATCCTGAGTGTCCTTCTAAAGGAGAAGTGTGCAATTCCAAAAGAATATTTTGTTTTAGTTGGGAATTCTTACAAATATATAAGCGATCTTTGTACCATAAGGAATCATTTTTCTAACTAAATGTATCAAATGTACTAGGATCTTGTTGCAACTTTTGAATGAGTGTCCACACTTCTTCATCCTTCTTCCATTCATCTCTTTCTTTAGTTATCCAATCTGGTTGGATAATAGAAATGGCACAAAGCAATGCTTCCACCTCTTCATTCTTTGTTGAAAGTGCATCTGCGACAACATTTAGCTTCCTTTTTTTGTAGATTATTTCAAAGTCATAACCCAACATCTTTGTGACCCATTTTTGCTACTCTTTTGAAGATAGTCTTTGTTCCAAAAAGTGTTTAAGACTATCATGATAAATGTTACACCATTTTTTGGTCATCTAACCTATTATCATTAGATGGACACAAGTACACCATGTAAGACTGTTGGGAAAAATACTGAGAGGGGGGGGTGAATCAGTATTTACTGCATAATCAAATCTTTTTACTTTTTCATTCCTTAAAACCCATACGCTACTTTCCTTCAGTAAACTAGCGTATATACGTGGATCCCCTTTATGAAACTCGCGTATACACAGAGATCTAGATATGTCATTAAACTTCACTTAAACCATTCCATCATTTATTCATCAAATAAGCAGTAAACATGTGCAGTAAGAACAGAATAAACCATCACACAAAGCATCACACATGAACACCAGGATTTTTAGGTGGAAACCCAAATCGGGAGAAAACCACCGCTGCAGTTGCTCAGCCTTCAATATTTTATTATAGAGTAAACATCTTACAACATATGTGCTGGCGCAGACTTGACCAGCACGCAGGCACCCACCTGCGCTCGTTTACCAGCCTCTCCTGGAAGGGAGCTCCAACCCCCTGACTCGTTTACCAGCCTCTCCTGGAAGGGAGGTACGACCCCCTGATCTCGTTTACCAGCCTCACCTGGAAGGGAGCTACGACTCCCTGATCTCGTTTACCAGCCTCACCTGGAAGGGAGCTACGACCCCCTGACTGAAGGCTACAACCCTCAGCACCTCTATGGACCACGTTTCATCAATTTTCACACCGGATCCAAGCTTCCTTTAGGACACAACTTGCAGGCCACGTTTCATCATATTTTCAGACTGGACCCTTTCCATACTTTTACACAAACATACAAAACCAACAAGATACTTATCAACATGCATCGTATAAATATAAAAACACAAATGGGGTAACGTACTCGTATATTTCATACCCTTTGCTTAACGTTGCTTCCTCTTCTTGGTGAAGTAGCGTGATAGATCTTCTCTCAACGATCATAGAGCAAAGATAATTTATTCGTACTTCTCTTATATCTGGCCCGATTTAATCTTTACTTCGCAGGTATTGTTCGCTCATCATGAACTAATCACTCCATAAATAAAGATTCAAAGAAATACAGATACATTTCAGATCTAGATATCCTGCTTCATCATTTCTTCATAGGTGCATCGTAGATTCAGATCTATCATCAAACCTTTACCCTTTCCATACAGATATACTTCATAGAGAAGTATTCATTCAAGCTCAGACATCTTGCACCCACACTTGTGATTTGCACAATGAATTTCTTCTCCTTATATAGGTTTATATTTTTCAATACCATGGGCCAAAACAATACCATGAGCCTTCAATACCACGAGCCAAACCAATACCATGAGCCTTCAATACCACGAGTCAAACCAATACCATGAGCCTTCAATACCATGAGTCTTCAATACCATGAGTCTTCAATACCACGAGTCATCAATACCATGAGCCTTCAATACCACATGTCTTCAATACCATGAGTCTTCAATACCACGAGTCATCAATACCATGAGCCTTCAATACCACGGGCCCCTGGATTTGCACTTTTTGAGCGCTTTTTCCCATACGCGACTTATCACGTTCTTTCCCGCGTGCATACGCGACTTCCCCTAGACATATCCGCGTATTCATAGAGACATAATTTTTTCATCATACTTTGAGCACATTCTGAATTCCTTTCTTCATTGCCTTCTGTACACACTATAGATACATCATATTTTCTTCATCAAGAACATATTCTAGCAAGCACAACTTCATCAAGTAAGTTGCCATCATCTTCATCAAGTGGGTTGCCTTTCAAGGACAACACTTAGCATCATATTGTCAAAAAACATCATATCACATCAGATTTACATCATTTACCAAGTCCATCAAGTCAAGAATAACTTCATCAGGTGGATTGCCATCAAGGACAACACATGTCAACAGTCACATGTCTTCATCTTCATTTAGTGGGTTGCCATCAAGGACAACACTCTGCATTATATTTCCAACAATCTCCCCCTTTGGACTTGATGGCAACCATGATGGTGTTTGGTTACCACAACAGATAGATACATTAAGAATACAATGACACCATGTCATTCTCCCTATTTTCCATGTCACTCTCTCCATTTTTGGCATCATTCAAACACCATGTTACTCTCCCCCTTTGACATCAAGGGCAAAGGGCACATCATTATCTTCATTCAAACACTATGTCACTCTCCCCCTTTGACATCAAGGGCGACGGGCGGATCCACAACAACATACTCTCCCCCTTTTCTCCTCATGTAGAAGAAGCGTTCTGCAGATCTGATGTATACTGAAGTGACCAAGCTCCCCCTGAGTTCATGCTGAAACTTCAAACATATTTTTCAATGAAGTACATGACTCTATGACATTCCTATCACCAATGACTCATACTTACATCAAAGATTCATCCAAGTGGATTTACATAGAAGAGTCAAGTACCCAACCAAGTGGGTTTACAAATGTGACTCAGCTACCCAACCAAGTGGGTTTACAAACATGACTCAGCTACCCACCCAAGTGGGTTTACAAATTGACAAGTCCTTACATGACTGAATATTACAATTTTACAACATGGGTCTCAACCAGACCTTTTCATCAAAGTACAAATATGAATTTTCATAATTTATACCAAAAAGACCTCAAGAGAGATCATATATCAGAACCACCATAATGCCAGCAATGCATTATACTCAGCAAAACTAATGCTCCCCCTGAATCTGTGCAACCAAGCAATCTTTTCAAATGACTAAGGCTCCCCCTTAGTTTGTGCATCCTGAAAACTTCCACCAACAAATCATCAAGGCATCTTCATCAAAACATTAGAAACAGACTTATGAGAACTGGAACACCACCAGAGATACCAAACAAGATTTATTACCTGGAAAGATCACAAATGCAGTTTGAAGAGAGCTGAACCAACCAAAAATTGTCAGCAATTAGACATACGCAGTTTTCTGTGCATGAACGCGCGCGACTGTGTTTCATGAAACCTGCGTATCCCAAGACATATTCTAAATTTCAACCAGATCTGATTCTCAGTGAGGCAAAGACAGTGTTCAGCTTCTTTCTGAGATATTTGAATGCTTCCCTAGACTACAGATGGATAGAACAGTGTAGTTGTGTCTTCAAGCGTCATCCAATGGTGGTAGCATAAGCACATTAGTATCCAAGTCTTCAGATTCTTTTCAGCATCAATACATCCTTTCCAAGAGAGATTCTCATATTGGAACATCATCTTCACATAGGTGTCAAGCAATCATCCATGTGGTCCAACATCATCATGATCTTCAAGATTTAACATGAAGTAACATATGTAGGCAAAAGATCTCTCAACCATAGAACACACTCTGCATGATTTATTTCTAAATCAAATGACATCCAACTCATCCATGTGTGAGTACAAAGGATACTTATCAGTAACCAGGGCTCAAAAACTCATCATAATAAATTATGTATCAAGACATCATCATTTGAGCATGAGTATCACAAAGACCAAAGAATAAGCAATCATATTGCCAACAATGCAATCATTAGTATTCAACCTGCTGCTCCCCCTAAACCAGTGCTCTTCCTTAACTTGTGCAATCTGAAACACCTTCAACAGTAAGTTATTAGCAACCATCTCTGCATGATCTGTCCTCATTTCTGAATTATAAGACTTTCATCTCAACAACGAATTCTCTTCATTATAAAGCAACCAAGCTTCATCCATAATCTTCAACACAAGAACCCATGTATCATTTCATTATCATGAGTATAACCAGAACAATGCTAACAGTGCAATCATCAGCAGTCAGACTAATGCTCCCCTTGAACCTCTGCTCCAGATCTTCAGCTATCAGATAAATTTCCTCATCATCAATGCATACGCGTCTGTGTCAGCTGGAACTCGCGTGTATACGCGACTTTGTTTCATAGAACCCGCGTATGGAAAGTGAAATATAGAAAATTTCACACCTTCATCTCTTCCTGCAAATTTACCTTCTGTTCCTGTCTTTTCTTCACACCAGATGCTCTGTCAGAGATACATATAACCAGAATAATCAAACCAACCATGAGAGACATCATACATTGCTCCCCTTGTGACGATACATTACTAGATCTCATAATGTATCTCACATCATTCTTGCAGTCAATCAGAGAAGTAAGCTTCAGAAGCGGATGACTGCAGTAGGATCAGAATTCCCTACGTTTCTGATTGGTCCTCCTTCTTTTTCCAAATTTGCTTGAACTTTCTATTTGAGTGCTGGAAGTTATCCACTTTCCCAGATCTGTTCATCCTGCATTCCTTTTCTACATGTCCATACTTATTACAAGCATAACATCTCATGTGGTCAGAAAAATAAGCATAAGAATCATAAAGAGTATTTCTAATCTTCCTCCTTTTACAATCAGCTGCTTTGTGTCCATACTTGTTACATGAAAAACAATATCCCTTGAAGAAACCAGAGTACCTTTCTGTGTAGGAACTGTTTGTTTGTGGCTGAAACAATCTACTTCTGCAATTTGTTGCAACATGCCCATAGTTATGACATCTAAAGCATTCAACATTATTGAATGATTTCCTTTGAGTATTCATGACTGTTGGTTGACCTTTTGTTTCTTTCAACACTTCAGGTTTTGCATTGTCTTCCTTTGAATCATTAGCATTCCCTTGTGAACTAGTTTCACCTTTAATGGTTTCATGGAAACCAAGACCATGTTTGATAGCAGGAGACCTTTGATTACTCAGAATATTGTCCAAGATTTTAGTACTATCATGAAACCTCAAAAGTTTAATCTTTTCTTCTAATTTACTTTTGAGAATGTTTACCTCAACCTACAAGCCTTGGCATTGCTTTGTCATGCTTTCTTCTTTCCTTCTTCCATCTTCTACTTGATCCTTCAGATTTAGGATTTCTTCTTTCAACCAATTTCCGTTGTCTTCACATGTTTGCTGCAGCTCTTCATTCTTCTTGTTTTATGCTATGAGATCTTCTTTGAGGGAGACAATTTCTGCTTCAAGTCTTGCATTCTTCTTATTTGATTTATCCAAGTCTTCTTTGAGGGAAACGATTTCTGCTTCAAGTCCTTCCTTATCAAATGATGGTAGATGTTCCTCACTCTTCTTACTTGATGTTTCAAGTTTTGCTTGTAGAGAGATGATTCCAGCTTCAAGGCCTTCATTCTTCCTTTTTTATTTTTCCAGATCTGTTTTTAGAGAAACGTTTTCTGCTTCAAGTCCTTCATTCTTCTCATTTGATTCTTCAAGTTCTGCTTGCAGAGAGATGATTCCAGCTTGATATCCTTTACTTCGATTGTATACATCATCGAACATCCTTTTCAGTTTAAAACACAAAGCTTTGGAGGCAACGTCCTTCTCATTAAATATTCTTTGTTGATCTTTGATAACTTCTTTTAAATCCTCAACATCATTGCTTGCACAGATAAGATTACAAGGATCAATATCAGATTCATCTTTGTCAACTTCTGCTGTACCGGTCTTCTGAGACATCTCCTTTCCTTGAGTATTTTGCTTCTTTGCCATGAGTACTTGTAGAGCTTGGTCAGAATATTTTTCGACTTCTTCTAGGTCGATAGCATATTCTTCACTATTGTTTGTACCACTAAGATCTTTCAAAGGATGATCCCAATCACTATCAGATTCATCTCCTTTGATTTCTGGTATCCATGTTATCTGAAATATCTCCTTTCTTCGAATAGGCTTCTTCTTTTGCTTCTTTCCCATTGCGACGGATCTCCTTCAAGCGATCAAGCTTCTGCAGAAGGACCACGGCTCTGATACCAATTGTTGGGAAAAATACTGAGAGGGGGGGGTGAATCAGTATTTACTGCATAATCAAATCTTTTTACTTTTTCATTCCTTAAAACCCATACGCTACTTTCATTCAGTAAACTAGCGTATATACGCGGATCCCCTTTATGAAACTAGCGTATACACAGAGATTTAGATCTGTCATTAAATCTTCACTTATATTATTCCATCATTCATTCATCAGATGTTCAATAAACAGTAAACATGTGCAGTAAGAACAGAATAAACCATCACACAAGCATCACACATGAACACCAGGATTTTTAGGTGGAAACCCAAATCGGGAGAAAACCACCGCTGCAGTTGCTCAGCCTTCAATATTTTATTATAGAGAAAACATCTTACAACATATGTGCTGGCGCAGACTTGACTAGCACGCAGGCACCCACCTGCGCTCGTTTACCAGCCTCTCCTGGAAGGGAGCTACAACCCCCCGACTCGTTTACCAGCCTCTCCTGGAAGGGAGCTACGCACTCCCTAAATCCTGCTACTTTCACTTCTCCATGAAGGAGCTACTAAATTTGTCTTGCTTACCAACCTCTTCACCTAGAAGGAAGCTACCACCCCCTGACCGAAGGCTACAACCCTCAGCACCTCTATGGACCACGTTTCATCAATTTTCACACTGGATCCAAAGCTTCCTTTAGGACACCACTTGCAGGCCACATTTCATCATATTTTCAGACTAGACCCTTTCCAACTTTTAAGCACAAACATACACCTACCAACACACTTAACAACACGTGGATCGATAGCGTAAACACAAATAATCGCATCAGATATTTCACACTCGCTCGTTAACGCCGCTTCCCTCTCCCTATGAAGTGGAGTTAGATGGTACTTTCAACCATCATACAGTTAAAGATACTATTCGTGATTTACATTCAAACAGATTTAACCTTACTTCGTATTATTGGACTTGTTTCATCACAGATCTAATCACTCCATAAACAGATCTAGCAAATACAGATACATTTCAGATCTAGATATCCTGCTTCATCATTTCTTCATAGGTGCATCATAGATTCAGATCTATCATCAAACCTTTACCCTTTCCATACAGATCTACTTCAAAGAGAAGTATTCATTCAAGCTCAGACATCTTGCACCCTCACTTGTGATCTGCACAATGAATTTCTTCTCCTTATATAGGTTTATATTTTTCAATACCACGGGCAAAAACAATACCATGAGCCTTCAATACCACGAGCCAAACCAATACCATGAGCCTTCAATACCATGAGTCAAACCAATACCATGAGCCTTCAATACCATGAGTCTTCAATACTAATAGCCTTGGCTACCACGAGTCATCAATACTAATACCTTCAATACTACGAGTCTTCAATACCATATGAGTCTTCAATACGAGTCATCAATACCATGAGCCTTCAATACCACTTGCCCCTTTATTTGCACTTTTGAGCTGTCGCATATTGCCACTTATCACGTTTTTTCTCCATATATACACCACTTCTAGACATATCCATATTCATGTAGAGACATAATTCTTTTCATCATACTTTTAGCACATTCTAATTCCTTTTCATTGCCTTCTGTACACACTGTAGAAACATCATATTTTCTTCGTCAGGAACATATTCTCTCAAGTACAACTTCATCAAGTAAGTTGTCATCATCTTCATCAAGTGGGTTGCCTTTCAAGGACAACACTTAGCATCATATTGTCAACAAACATCATATCACATCAGATTTACATCATTTAATAAGTCCATCAAGTCAAGCATAACTTCATCAGGTGGATTGCCATCAAGGACAACACATGTCAACAGTCAAATGTCTTCATCTTCATTCAGTGGGTTGCCATCAAGGACAACATCCTGCATCATATTTCCAACAACAGCACCACTCTGAACTTCTATGCAAAATTGCTTTCGCTATGTAAAATAACTTAATAAAACACATTTATTAAGTTGTTTATGGTCCAAATAGGAAACCCCAAAAAGAAATATTAAACAAATCTTTATTTGTTTGATTTTCCTCATGGAATAATCAATTAAACAATAATTTAATTATTATTCCAAGTTATATTTAACCCAAAACAAGGAAATTAATTAGATAAATCCTTATTTATCTTATTATTTTCTAGGAATAATTATTTAAATCTTATATAAATAACATTCCTTGTTAAATATGACTAAATCATTTATAAATAATTAAATAAATCATTATTTATTTAATTATCATTCAACCACTTCCTTAAAATAATAAATAAATCATTTATTTATTTATTATTTACAAATAAAGGGATTTTACCCAAGTCAAATGCCTTTTCCCTCCAACAAATATAATAAAATATTCCATAAAAGGTGGATCTAGATTTGGTTAATATTATTTTAATCATATACCAAGATCTAGAATGACCCAATATTTTGTTATAAATAGAAGGGTTTTCTCATTCATTGGTCACCTTTTGTTGCTCATTAGATCACTCTGGATCTATGCTCTTGGTCTGACTTTGAGCCATTATCATTGTCACATTCTCTACTTTTTACTTTGTGAGCTCCCTTTGAGTTCTATGTTTGTCTGGGTTTTCTACACCAACAAGAGAGAGAAATGATAGATCTGAAGCACTGAGGACTTTCAAGAACCCATCCCATTGAGGAGAATTGGAAACACCTTTCTTGTTTTCCTCTCAGGTGCCCTTAATATAAAAATTCTTTCAAAAAATATTGTTCTTGTCTTGTCTATTGGATGCATGGAGCAAAACCTTATTTTCACTGCTTAATGTCTTTTTATGCATAGATCTAGATTTGTGCAGCTTTTGTCTTGATCAACTAACTGCAGATTTGAAGATATTGGCAGCCATATTTGATGTTAGGGCTATTTTTTATGCATAGCTAAAGTGGTCCTTTTGCATACATTTCGACAAAAAATTCATACTAACAATTGGCGACTCCACACGGGTTTTCAATTACGACCGTTGCCGTTTTTCATATTCCTGCATATCCAGCTGCTTCAGACCCTAGGGTTTCTTTTTCAGATTTTTTTTTTTCTATTTTTATGTCATTTTTCACCTATAAAACCCTCAAGCATTCAAATTTCTAACTTCCGTAATTTTTATGGCCCTATTGCGCAGGTAACCGACATCAGCCGCAATAGAGATGACAACTTTTTCTGAAATCTGCCGCCGAGACACCCGGAGCTGTAGGTCGCACTTTTCAACCCAGAATTTGTGACCTGGACAAAAAACAGGTCAGAACCTGCGACCTACCCTTTTTTCTGCAATTTTTCAGCAATTTTTTTGGGTTTGTCTGAAGCTTCTGTCAGGGTTTTCCAGCCTCTGCCTTAGCCCGTTTAGACCTGTTTTTGATTTGTTTTACTCAACTAAGTGGGAATCTAGCCCCTTAGGGCTTTAGTACCCTCCACTTTTTGTGGACGAGTTTTAGTTGTTTCAGACGTCTGAATTTTCAGAGTTTCAACCTTCTTATTTTCAAATCTGATACCTCACTTTCAGATCCCTTTCAGATCAGCTCTTCTCCCTTCCAAATCACCTCATATATATTTTTTTGGGTTTGCCTCTAAGGTCACCTCCTTGTCCCTTCTATCTTTAGCTGATTTCCCCCTTTGTTGCAACAACCTTGCCCCTTCCTCTTTGCTATTTTCTGCACCTCCTTTCAGCAAATTTCTCCTTTATATCCATGTCCCTCTCGACCTTATATCTATTGGCCCCTCTTTAGTGTGTTTTGCCTATATTTTTTCCCTCTTTTTAGACTAGTTTTGGGAGACCCGCCTTCTTGGGTTAGATCGATGCATAGTTAGCTGTTAATTTTCTGTTATTTCAACATTATATATTATTCTCTGCAGATTTATTTTCAGTTATGCAGCACACTTTTTTCTTTTACTCTCAAAACGTCTGGGTTTAAAAATTAAAATTAACACACACCACACACTGAACCTAAGTGAAGAAGAGCCTGGTTCACACTGCCAGGCAAAGACTTTAAAATCAATTGACACTGCACCTTTCTGCCCTTGTTTCGACATTGTAATCACTTGATTATGCACCTTGTCATTCATTTCTTCTTCCCTTTGTACCGTCATCATTGCGCCCCCAAGGCATATATCCCAGAGACTTCTTGGCCTTCACCCTTAGTTTCTAGTTGGTCGACTTACTCCTTCCCACCGTCATCGAGTTAGTCCTCCCCCGAGTCTGCACTCCGACTCTTCTTCTGATTCTTTGGTTTCTCCCCCTACTTCTGGTTCTCCCCTTGTTACCTTCACCATGTCTAGTCCGGGGCCTAACGCTAGCAGCAACCCCGACCCTAATGCTGGGTTTGTTACTGGCGAAACCACCACGAGAACTACCACGACTGTCCCTTTGCTCCCTTATATGGCAGGTCTCAGTCTCCCCGATTTCAATTAGTTGATCAATGATCCTATCCACCACGATATTTGTTGGCCTGCTATGCCCACCAAGCTCCCCTCTGATATTCCCAAGTTCGAAGGCCTTGCCGGTGAGGATCCCTCCAACCATATCCAATCTTTCCACATGTGGTGTTCATCTAATTCCATTACTGATGATTCCATCCGTCTTAGATTGTTCCAACGCACGCTTACAGGTGAAGCTTCTAAGTGGTATGTTGATCAGACCGCTTCTTCCCATACCACCTTTGCGACCATTTCCCAAGCCTTCTTATCTTATTTCCAGCTCCCTCTCCGATACGACACTGGTACCGTACTCTTGACTTATTTCCGTCAATCATCTTCGACCCGCCTTTCCACTCATGTCCAGGAATGGCGGAGAAGAAGGAGCTTATGTCGGGCTCCCACCTTTGAAGATCGGGTCTATATGGACTGGTTCCTTTGATCTCTCTTACTTGCCATTGGCAAAGATGTCGCCTCCTAGTCCCCTCAAACCGAAGAAGCCGCCCTCCAAATAGCCTTGAAATATGACCTCATCTATGCTCAGTCTGGTTATGTTTATACCGTCCTTCCTAACCTCCCCAGACCCGGTGGCGTTAATGCCCCGGGGGCATCTCACTCTGCCGATGGTATCATTGGAGATCTTTCAAATCCGTATGCTCAACCTCCTATGGGCTATGGTTTCCCTCTGGGAGGGGCCAACACCTCTAGCACTTCGCCCCCTCCAGGTAGCATGTATCTAGGATACGACATACCTCCTCCTTTTGCCCAACCTCCTGCTTACCTCAATGTTGCCCAACCTATCTAGTATCCTTATCCACAGCCTGGTGCCCCAGCTCCTTCTGCATTTGCACCTCTGCCTCCCTTGCCTTATCAACCCCCGCAACAACAATTACCACCCCAGCCGGGGCAATTCTTTGCACAACAGGGCGTGACTAATCCTCCTTCTTCTAAAAGAAATAGGAAAGGCAATCAAAATCAATCTGCCCCTGGTAATCATGGATCCAATCCTTCCAGTATTGACTCTAACACCGTTAACCAGCAACAGGGCACTCAGCCCAAGCTGGACAGGCCTCTTCGTACAAATAAGCCTTGTTCGTGTTGCAGTGTTTATGGTCATTACACTCACGATTGCCCCTTATTACCACAGATGCGACAGATGTGGGAGTCTCAGGCCACAGTGCGAGGACAACATGCCTCCCCTACTATTCCCCCTGATATGGCTACTTCTCAACCAGTTGTGTTTACCGATTCTTTCCCTCAGCAAGGATTCGTGGCTACTCAACCACCTCATGCCCCGGTAACCACTCAAACTTCCCCTTCTGGTTCCTCTGATTACCAGATTCTCATGATGAATTCTGACCAACCTCTCACCGTCGACCTTAACCTTCAAACTCCGTCTCATCAGTACACCAAGCCTCCCGCTCCGTCTGTCCTCAAGTCACCTTCTTTAGGTCCTACAGAGCCTCTTTCGACACCCAATGGTCCTTTGCAGATCCCTCAGCCCAAAGTTGAGGTTCCTACCAAGGTTCCTAAGGGCCCATTATGCCGAAATGCTACTTCCGGCCGAGTTACTCATTCGTATAGGATAATAGATGATTTGGCACAATCTCCTACTGCCATTTCAACACTGGAACTCCTCCAGTCGTGTCCTTCTGAAAGGAAGGCTCTGTTATTTGCCATGGGCACTGTAGATCCTATTGATGACCAATTGATTGTTTTCAACGCTCGTCAGTCAGATCATCCTCCCCTTCTTGCTTCCGTCGCTTTCCAAATCCCAGTCAAAATCTGGAACGCTAATGTGTCTTGGTGTATTATTGATGAGGGGGCATCTACTTGTGTGATGTATGCTTCAGTTTGGAAACAAATCGAATCTCCTATGCTAGCCCCTTCCACAATCGCCCTTCGTGCATGGGATGGCCATACCTCCCAGCCCATTGGCCTATTCCGTAATTGTCCTATCACCCTTGCGGGAAAGATTGTTTGCGTTGATGTTGAATTCATCGACGCCCCTCTTGATTATAACATTATTTTGGGGCGTAGCTACACCTATGCCATGTCTGTTGTCCCATCCACGGTCCATCGCAAGATGTTTTTCCCTCATAATTGAAATATAGTCACCATTGACCAGTTGACATATCATGAGCCAAAATCTCAGACCTCCCCTGAGTTGACCATCTCTTCTGTATCCAATAAGCAAACCGTAGATTCTTTGACTAGTGTTTCCCCAGGCGTCTACAAAGACTCCTCCTTCCTTGGAACCTTCCTTCATCTTCCTCCTCCTCCCGTCTTTGATCCCAGCTTAGTGAATGTTTTCATGATGAAATCGTCTCGGGCTGACCTTAAGTGGCCCGCTTCGGCTAGTCAGTAACCTGAACCTCGCCCGCCGCAACCTGCTCCTAGCCCTTTTCCCCAACCGACTGAACCTCTTCCTTCTGGACCTTCTCATCCAGCTAGTACCCACGAGCCTCTCTACCCTCCTGGGTTGGTTCCCTTAGGTATAAATCATCTTGGAGCCATCCCTCCTGGCCATTACCCCACTGGTCAGATACCTTTCCTTGCTCCCCCTCCCAGAGTCTATTCCGTCCCCATCATGGCCACCCTTTCCCTCCCCAATTTGATCTTGGGAATGCCTTTCTGGTACCTTAACCCTCTAGTCGAGACCCCACCAGGTCACCCCAAACCATACCTTGCTTTGACACCGATTCAACCAATTCCCTTAGCTTCTTCCATCGCTGTAGTGCCACCAGAACCTCAACAAGACCCTTCTCCTGTTGTGACAACTACAGGAAAGAAAGGCAAAGCTCGCAAGGGGGCATCCAAAGACAAGGCCACCCTGACTGATCCTACCCCTCCTCCACCTACCAAGCCTTGTGCCTTGTGTGATGGCATCGGTCATGCCGCACATACTTGTCTCGAGTTGCACTATATTAAACCAATGGTTAAAGTCGCGTTCCCTGAGTCTACAGTCCCGTAATCCTCCATTTCTTCCTCGTCTGCAGCCAAGAACCCAAAGACTCTTCACACCAATAAACCCTGTGCTCTGTGTGGTGTCCATGGCCATTAATCTCACCATTTTCCTCTTCCCATGCTGATGATTTAGGTATCTTTGCAGCGTCATGTGGTTTCCCTGACCTTTTCTTTCCCACCCATAACCAGGATGATACCATCCGTATCTATGATGTTCCCCGCAACATGAGCTTCAACTATTCCTCCCGTAGCCCTCATACATCACCATCTAGTCGGTTTATGAGTCATAGCCATCCTATCCAGGCTACTTCCTCCCGTAGTTGTCGTTTGATGTCTACTCTACACTCACGCTGCCATCATTGTTCTTCTTCCTCCCATTTCTTGTCTTGTGACACTATTTTGCAGGACCTCCCGTCCACACATTATATTGGCTATGCGGATGGGGCAAGTCGCTATTCTCGAAATCTAGCCTTGGTAGCTTGGCCCATCTTTACCCCCTTACATACCCTTTTTCTCTCTAATGGGGTCTACATTGGTACTGTCACCAATAATCAGGCCGAATATGATGCAGTGCGTGGCCTCTTAGCCGATGCCCTCTCTCATCGCATCCTCCATCTGCATGTTCGTTTAGATTACCTACTTCTTGTCCTGCAACTCAATGGTGTCTATCGTGTGCATAATCCTATCCTGTTTAGATGATATTTACAAGTGAAACTTTTGATATGTGAATTTAGATTCATTACTTTCAATCATGTACCTAGAGAACAAAATCACTATGTAGATAGCATTGCAAACCATGTTCTAGATTGGCATTTATCACACACATTTACTACAAGAAAATAACATTCAAAATCATCAAAACAATGCATATCCATAATATGTGTCATACAACATGTTTTTAGAGTCCCTCTACTCTGATACATATAACATGCCCATCGCATGTTACAACAAACACATCTCAAAATTGGGGGGCAACACTTGCCCCTACATACAGACTAGGGGGCACCACCTGCGCCACATCTAATCACTCTCTAGAGGATCTCGAGCCAATGGTTCTACTCCCACAACTCGTAGATCATGCACAGTATGACTAGCCATCGCCATGCACCGCATGACTCCTCGCCATTCCGAAGGTAGACCAATAAATAGCTCTATGTACTGGTAATATAAGTCTTTCCAACCCTGCTCTGAAAAATCAGTAAGAAGCCCCTCACATCTATGATGGATGTCCTCTAGGAGGGCGGTCATATCCTCATTTCGTGTCATTCTCGATTCACTAGCACATGCAATCACTTCTACTGCAGGTCGTCCCATATATCCTGCCGGTTTTACCGGAGCTATATCTGCATACCAAACGTATAAGAATCAGTACCATATAGACTATTCAAAAGCTTTAACATGCACATAAAATATCAGTCACTTGTCACTTACCATCGAGCCCCCATACTCAACCAGGCGGAAGTTGAAATTCTGGATCTCCACAATAACTCATCCCACTATATGGATAGTCGTCTATGTACAACGACATCTGATCCCAATGGGCAAAGAACTCTGGTCGGAACACCCGCTCTACTGCCCCTCCTCCTCCTCTACACAATAAGCGCCCCCAACGGCGCATCCTGGGTTCTCTCGGACCCCCATCTGGTAGCTGTACACAAGGTCGCAAGGTCGAGATCTTCTCGGAAAAGAAGGAGCACAATAGAGTCCCATACGAGCAATCATGGTTCACTTTGTTAGCCTCCCTTAAATTTTTGGCAAGCAAATAGGGGGCTAAATTGTTTTTGAGCCTTCAAGGAATGCATTTCCTCCAAAAACACATCATCCTTGAAGCCTCCTTGTGCCTTTGTCCTTTGATAAAATTCCCTCTGCTGATTCCCATTATAAAGCCTCTCTGTTTGTGAAGAAATTCCCAAAGGCCTCCTTTTCCCTCTTATTTCACTCCCTCTAAGCCTTTGTTTTCATCCTTTTCCCTCCCCTTCTATTTTCCTTTTTTCCTCCCAAATTCTACCCATGCCCCTTGTTTGGTTTAAATTTCCCCTCCCCCCCTTATCGTTTCCTTTTAAAACCCTTAAAACCCATTAAAATTGGGCCAAAACCCACTTTCCGAACATATAATAGGCCTAGCCCCCTTCCAGCCAGCCCCACTAACCATTCTCCCCATGTAACCTAGCACTGGGACCAAGCGCTTAAGTCCCAAGCGCTAATTGTAATCGGAAGATCGGCGGGGAGGTCAAATTCCTTTGTAAAACTCCAAAGTTCCGATGCGATTGGTCTATAGTGTACGTCCCGTGATGCATGATAAACCATTGGTCTATCATCGCGATCGGATGGCCCACACGATATCGCAAGCCTTTCCCTCCAATCCAACGGTCATCGCACACCCCAATCACAATCCTTTCCCAATCGCAATCGGAAATATGTTAATGTGTCACCCTTGCCCTTCCCGATTGCGATGCTCCGAAGTAAATCTGATCGTCCGTTGGATCTGAGATCTGACGGCTCACATCTGATCGCCCTCCGTCTGTGTCCCACCTCATTGCATTTCCATTGCATTTCATGTGTTTCCTGTGTATTTCCACCAAATTTCAAACCTTTGCATTTGTGCGTAAAGTTTAGCGTTTCATATGTTTTTTGCCCGTTTCATATATCATTCCGCTAGGTAAATCTCTATCGTTGATCTTTGTCCCTAGACCAGTATCTAACGGTCTGCACTGCATATTACCACCAAACCCTATTATTCGTAAGTTTCGCCATTTTATTGCATTTTGTCACCATTGTGTAGTGAAAAGGTACACAAATGAAGTTCCTGGTGAGTAGCCCTGAAAAGCCTGAGAACTATCCTTTATACTCTGTACATACAGACCTTGACTCCTTCATCCTTTGTAATTATGATCCCTTAGAAGGGTCTACGTCCCAAAACAGAGATACAAACGAGAAAACACAGCCAATGGACTTTAAAATAATAGCTACCCTAGACTCAGAAGAGGAAGACATAGAAAACTCAGAGCAGTGCACTGAAACAATAACGCAAAGTGAACCAGAAACAGCACACAATCAGCCAACAATTCACCTCTCTGACTTCCACGCACACAATGAAAAAATAGACAGCCCACGACCTAATGCAGACACGATAACACAACATAATGGCGACTCTATTGGGGAAGAGACCAATCAGCCTTGATTTGGTAAATCACTGTGGTGGATAGTAAATTGTAAATCATCCACCTGGTGACTCCACAATTCCTAAATGATTAAAAGACTCCACTGGTGATCATTAGGCCATTTATTATCTGTGTGTTAACAAGACTCCACTGGGAGACCATGTCGCAATACAACATCATCCGTGCCAAATATCCAGTCGCTTCACTTATGGAAGACTCTGAACAATTTACAAAAATACATCCAAGCCTCATAGCATAGTTTCGGTATGGAATAGCAAGTGTACTGGCAAAAATTGAATGGGAGGACCTTCCAAATATTGTCCGTATCAACTCACAACTCGATACCCAACCTGTGCTTAAGAAAATGTTTCTAGATTTGGTGGTTGAGAGAGATGAAGCTGAGCTCGAACTTTTGAACTCACAAGAAAAATCATACGAGTTCAGAGACCCCAAAGCATTTTTGGAAAGTCTCCCACCCCCTAAAAGAGAAGAAATTCCACTGCTCTTTGACGTATAGGAAGAATATGATCCGGCTCTCAAGAACCACTTTGAATATGCAGTGGAAAATGCAATAACCGAAGCTGCCCAGGACATAGACAGCCTATCAATTATGGCAGGCCAGAAAGAAGAAAGTGTACATCATCTGTTTGTTGATCCTGTGGTAGAGTACATGGAGGCCTTGATTTGCTCGAATGCTCCAGCATTGATCCTCAGCACGGGCCAAATTTAGCAGGAGTGGTCACTATTGATGGTGACCTCAGTTTTGAAGAACCACAGGTAGAGCACCCGGTGGTTGTCTCTGATGGGCAGTTAGTGCTTCTATCCCCTTTTGTTACTACTTGACTGGCTGCATTGGCATTATTGCATCGCCTAGAACATCAGAGATTTCCAGTTAGAGTAGGATAGTTAGAAGTCTGAAATAAAGCTCAGCCTGTGAGCATGTAGTTAGTTGCTTTTAATTTCTGCAAAGTCCAGCAAGTCAGACATTCTAATCCTGGCTTGATTGTTTTCAATTTCTATCTTAGAATGTAGAGAAGAAATTTGCTAGACAGTTTAATCCTAGCAAATATTAGATTAGGTAGAGAAACTATGAGACAAACAGTCTAATCTGGTCTCATGGAGAAATAAGGGTAGAAGTAGAATAGGTTTATTTACCTGTTTGTAAAAAATAAATGATGTAAAGGGTCTGCAAGTCCAAATGCACCCAGAATAAATAATGTTAGGACTATAGTGTGGGTAGGTAGTTTTTTGGGAGAATGTTTTACTGCTGATACGATGTCTTCATGATTTGTGGCACCTGGCCTACACCAAAGATTTATCTTCTGAATTATTGACTCCTTCAAGAAGAAGCCATCCCCATGTGGAGCCATTGTTAGCCTCCCTTAAATTTTTTACAAGCAAACAGGGGGCTAAAATGTTTATGAGCCTTCAAGGAATGCATTTCCTCCGAAAACACATCATCCTTGAAGCCTCCTTGTGACTTTGTCCTTTGATAAAATTCCCTCTGCTGATTCCCATTATAAAACCTCTATGTTTGTGAAGAAATGCCCAAAGGCCTCCTTTTCCCTCTTATTTCACTCCCTCTAAGCCTTTGTTTTCATCCTTTTTCCCTCCCCTTCTATTTTCCTTTTTTCCTTCCAAATTCTACCCATGCCCCTTGTTTGGTTTAATTCACCCTTTATCCACTTATCGTTACCCTTTATAGGCCTTGAAATGCATTAAAATGGGGTTAAAGCCCACTTTCCAACTTTATATTAAGGCCTAAGCCCCTTTTCCCGCAAGCTCTAACCACTTCCCCACGTAACCCGTACCCAAAACCAAGCGCTTAATGCCTTGGGGGCCGATCGCATAATCGCAAAGTCGCAAAATCGCATGTTTTATGTGAAATGTTCCGATCATCCATCGCAAATATTTGTGATGTGATTGATCGCGTCGCGAATATTTGTGATGCGATCGATCGTTCGCAAATCTGGCCATCGCATCTCAACCTCCCCGCTGCTGTTTAAATCGCAAATCACATGTTTTATGTGAAGTGCTCTGATCGTCCATCGCAAATATTTGTGATGCGATTGATCACGTCACAAGTCCTCACACTTCCCGCCCATCGCACTTCCCTCTGATCGCACTATCCGCCCTCTGATCGCGCCCACTCCCCCTATCGCATCGCAAACTATGTTCTCCCAATGCGATTATCCCTGCTCCCGTCTCCGATTGCGATTTGCGATTCCACCGGGTCCCACATCCGTGGCTCCGCTTCATTACCTTTCCGTGTTTTCCTTGGTAATGCGCTCTAGTGATGATCTTTGGGCTTTTACACTAATAACTATCTCTTCTGCCACTCTTCATTATTTCCACCACTGTTCCTCTGGCCTCCGAAGCATTTCTCCGCCACCACTGTCTGGGTTTTGTGACAAGTTATTTCATCGTGCAGATAACACAAAGAGGACATTTCAGCATTTTCCAGTGGACCAGCAGAAGAGTTTCAAAGGGGGTTGATGCCTATTATTGAGGTAATTAATGTTTAACCCCACATTCAAAGGAGAGGACGCAGTTTGAAGACTTAAGCACACAAAGGGTCATATCCGCATTTTAATATCAGCAGAACGCATTTCTCCAAGACGGACATTCACCTACAACATTCCTCATATCTCCTTGAGCCCTGAAACAGTTAATTATACTGAAAGAGCTTATTAACGAAGGTCTGGACAACAGTTATGAGGTATGGAGAGACTTGCAGTTTTCCAACCCAGCTCATTTATTCCAAAAGGCAGCACAGAGTTCCAGACTGCCGTAAGGACTTAAAGAACATATCAGAGGTCAATATCGACCTGACAGACGCTTCCAAACAGTCTACAGAGTACAACACAACGCCATTAAGTAGAATGGGCTTGGCCTCCTCCACCATTCCGTCTTAATGAGACTCATTTAATTTGTATCTACCCCTGTTATTCTCATTCTCCTATAAGAAGTCCCGAGAACATATTGTAAAGGTTGTTGGTTGTTGAGGTTGTTCGGCTGCTGCCGTTGTTGTGAGAGGGATTCATTCTGACTGTTAGAAAAGTCTTGGGAGGGAGTAGCATAGTAGTTTGTATGTAGTAGGCTGGGAGGAGAAAGTATGGACTGTAACAGCCATTGAGCTTAGTGTATGTGACTGGTTTTGCATCAATTAATCAAGCACATTTCACAGGATCCTGGTCTATTAATATTGGTGATGTTTTTCTTACTCCGTTTATTACATTTCCATGCTGTTTCATTTTCTTCTGGGCTTGCATCAGAAATATGGCATAGGATTTACCCTTTTTAGGTACCCTATGTATCTGCTCTCCTTGCCCTCAATGTTTTCTGCTAAATGTGTGATCTAAGAGTTGATTTCAGTCAATTTAACCAGTGTAGTGGATTTTATTGCCTGCTCTCTGATGTATGAATTGAATGTATCAGTTATTAGATGTTCTTGTTTGGTTTAAGCTAGAAGATTTGGGAACACTGGGGATTAGAGTTAGCCCTGTCCACTAGGATCCTTGTGCGACCAGCTGGCCTTTCTAAGATCTATTCTGTTAAACTCATTCTCTGTTTTCCCTTGGAGCATGCTAAGGCTGAGCTGGAGTTAAATGACCTCTGGTTAGATCTATAAGCTGCCCCTTTGTTACTCCTTTGAGAGTTGCCTATGAGTATGTCCAAGCAAGTCTGGAGTTAAATGACCTCTGACCTGATCTATAGACAGAAATTAGGTGTATTTCCTTCTTTCACTTTCAATCCTTAATGTTCCATCCCATCATCTATCTAAAAGATCCTTTAGTGTAGATGACTTGCCCTTTGGAAGCTTTGGCTAGTTGTTGCAAGTAATTCCCTTTCATGACTCCATAGCCCAATGGATGGCACTTTCTTGACCTATCCTATTCGCTGAAATATCTTGCTACTTTGTTCCTTTTCTCTCATTAATTTCTCAAATCATGACCTCATGACCAACCTGACAACCAACCAACCAAATCATTTTAAACCCCCCCCCCTTGTGCTTCATACCTAGCCTAACATCTCATTTGAGCTTCAAAGACATATCATTCTTTGCTCTATTTGGAGAGATCCCTCTCCAAGTCCAGGAGGGCTAGATCTTAGGGCCCCAAAGTGGTCTGATGTTGTCTTATCTTTTGGTATTGCCAAATATACCAAAACATAGGAACCCCAACACACTTGCCGCTTGCAAATTGACAGCTGTCGTTTCAATGACACCAACATCATTTGGGCCCACCCATAGTAGGTCCCACTCAACACTGTTTCCACAATCATCATCTTCCCTCCAGTGATGTGATGGATCGCCTGGTTGCTAAGGATCTGCAACACTGCTGCCACCACTACACGGGTCTCTAACCTCTCTAGATCTCCAATCGGTATCTGAGTCCCTTTCACTTGGAGGCCTGGTCGACAATGTTGCTCTACGAACTCCATGATGTGACACCCCCGCGGTAACATTGGCTGTGTATTTCCCACGATCCCTAATGGTGGGAGACCAGTCCAGAAATACAAATCCTGGACTGTCAACTCGATCTTGTGCCCCTGCACTATAAATACCTCATGATCCGGATCCCAATAACTGATAATCCGGGCCAACAAGGGCTCCCTAGCTCTCATCAGAGGGTTCTCCACAAATTTCAAAACCCCAAACCTAGCCAGTGCACGACGGACACCCTGATCCGCTTGAATCTCCGTCCCTAATGTACCCAGATCTCTCTCTCTCCATTTGATCCATATATCTGCCATATCTACACAAAAACATCATAATTTTTAGTCTACAGATAGGAAAAACTGTATCCAATTACAAAAAACCCAACTCTCATCCCACAACAACATTGAAATCACCTTCATCTGATAGGTCACACTTTTTGGCCAAATCCTGGGATAGGTCGCACTTTTTAGGCCAAAACCTGCTTCCCAGGTCACAGTTTTTGGCCCAAATAATGCGACCTGGCTATTCCTGAGATTTGGGACCCTAATTTGAACTTTCTATCCATCAAAAAGAAAGAGTAGGATTAGACCTCTAACCTGCAACTGACGGATCTCGATTCCAACGGTTGGTTTGTCTGCTACAATCGCTACAAGATTTAGGGCCTTCTCTCCTCTCTACATTCACCACAGCTACACAAGAAAATGAATGCATTTGGAGGGAAAATGCCTTATTAGAAGAAAAACCCTTGATTTTTCTTTCGCCCACTGCGACCAAACCGTAGCCCTGTTTGACACATCGTCTGCACCGTTGGAAAGCTCTTACCAAGCACTCCAATGGGTATCTATTAGTTTTTTATGATTTTCTACTTCACCTGGACACATTTTGTCCATGAAGGGTCTATTCACCTCTCCTCTAAATCGAATTTCCTCACTTACAACACTCGTAATGGGGGCACCACTTTGCCTCTTTAATCATCCCTGTTCGTGTTGATTTTCTTCATGAGATACCCCCTTGTACTCATGTTTTTATGGTCCCCCATCTAGACCTTTACTGTGTGGCAGCACCATTGAGTCACCCTTGTTTAGAGCATCTGAGTTGAGTAATCATTGCATTTATGGAATCTATCTCGAGCCCCTTTGTATCCCGCTATAGTCATCCATCCTTCATTGCTCGGTCCCTCTCTCATGTCGCACATTATGGCATTCAGTCCCACTGTCCCCTATCCCTCATGATATTGTGTCAGTTTCTGTCAGGTCATCCATGCCCTTTATGCTTTAACAAGGGAAGATGTCCATTCGCTACTCAGTACCCCCCATTTCATCATCCTCATTGGTGTCATTCTGTCAGTCGCTCTACTATTTTCTCTCTTGCCTTAGTTGAGGATTCCTTATTGCCTCACCTATGGCAGACCTCCTTCTGTCAACATCAACTCATTCATTCCAGAAGACAGGTCTAGAGAGCAGTGTACCTTGGTTCTAGCTTCCACACTCATTCAGTGCCTCCGATCAAGAAAAGGGATTTCTCATTACCCTTTGACTTGATTGTTTCTCACCTCCAACTCCTTTTCAGCATGATCGAGATCCGTATACTTGATGGTCCAGTGATGCAACAATAGATATCGGTGATTCTCGAGTGTGTGTTAGATGTCTCAACCCTCATGAGGGGGTGGCCCCATAGGTAGCCCCCCACATGCCCGGATGACCTCTTCATTCCAGCCTTCGATGTATCTCCATCTATTTGATGATGTCAGCCTTAGCCGCTTGCAACACCTCTTTGATTTTCATGTATCCGTCAGATTTTTTGAGCCCTTCCCCATTTATAGGGGGCATTTGGGTTGTATTTGTATCTCATGTACTCAGATATTATTGTATAAGTCCTGGCTGTTATCCCAGGCACAACATGTATGTGGGATTCCTCATTATATCTTTTATCTGGCTCCTATTTATGCCAGCATGTACTTTACAGTTCGGTTCCTTGTTTACTGAATGCACTATTCTTTTGTACTTTTTCTCGGTGGGAATAGGTATGCCTCCCCCGCCACCTCTAGCATAGGTACCCTCTCATAAAAATAGACTTGTTGCACTTGTAAGTCTCATTTCCTCAGGGTCTAGTTATTTAGCACATTAGGCTACCTTACATGTCTCTCTCTGACTTCCCTTTTGATGTCTGGTGATTGAGTTCTTACAACGTACATCTGTCATACAATTTTCTCCTAACACTCGCACACTAGGGGGCAATCTGTTACACCATTTTTTGGTCATCTAACCTATTATCATTAGATGGACCCAAGTACACCATGTAAGACCAATTTTACCCTAAGTAAAATTGCTTTCGCTATGTAAAATAACTTAATAAAACACATTTATTAGGTTGTTTATGGTCCAAATAGGAAACCCCAAAAGGAAATATTAAACAAATCTTTATTTGTTTAATTTTTCTCATGGAATAATTAATTAAACAATAATTTAATTATTATTCCAAGTTATGTTTAACCAAAAACAAGGAAATTAATTAGATAAATCCTTATTTATCTTATTATTTTCTAGGAATAATTATTTAAATCCTATTTAAATAATATTCCTTGTTAAATATGACTAAATCATTTATAAATAATTAAATAAATCATTATTTATTTAATTATCATTCAACCACTTAAAATAATAAATAAATCATTTATTTATTTATTATTTACAAATAAAGGGATTTGACCCAAGTCAAATGCCTTTTCCCTCCAACAAATATAATAAAATATTCCATAAAAGGTGGATCTAGATTTGGTTAATATTATTTTAATCATACACCAAGATCTAGAATGACCCAATATTTTGTTATAAATAGAAGGGTTTTCTCATTCATTTGTCACCTTTTGTTGCTCATTAGATCACTCTGGATCTATGCCCTTGGTCTAACTTTGAGCCATTATCATTGTAACATTCTCTACTTTTTACTTTGTGAGCTCCCTTTGAGTTCTATGTTTGTCTGGGTTTTCTACACCAACAAGAGAGAGAAATGCTAGATCTAAAGCACCGAGGGCTTTCAAGAACCCATCCCATTGAGGAGAATTGGAAACACCTTTCTTGTTTTCCTCTCAGGTGCCCTTAATATAAAAATTATTTCAAAAAATATTGTTCTTGTCTTGTCTATTTGATGCATGGAGCAAAACCTTATTTTCACTGCTTAATGTCTTTTTATGCATAGATCTGGATTTGTGCAGCTTTTGTCTTGATCAAATAACTGCAGATTTGAAGATATTGGCAGCCATATTTGATGTTAGGGCTATTTGTTATGCGTAGCTAAAGTGGTCCTTTTGCATGCATTTTGACAAAAGATTCATACTAACAATAATTTTTTACCTTGAAGTGTCTTCCCATTAGGTAAGTTCTTCATTTCTTTAGTGCATGCAATATTGCTAACATTTCCTTCTCATAAATAGGTTTATGTAAATACTTTCCTTTGATTAGACAACTTTCAAAAGCAATGGGCCTTCCTTCTTGCATTAAAAAAACACCAATTCCATTTCCTGAGGCATCACATTCCACAATAAAGGTTTTTGTGAAGCCTAGTGTAGCTAGGATCGGTGCTAGGCACATTACCTCTTTAAGATGTTCCAAGGCCTCAGTTGCTTCAGGAGTGGATGAAAATGCATCTTTCTTCAATAATGTTGTTAGAGGTGCTGTTATTCTCCCATAATTCTTAACAAACTTGCGATAATACCATGTTAACCCAAGAAAGCCTCGCAACTGCTTTATGGTTGTTGGGAATTTCCATTCCTTAATGGATTTAATTTTGTTAGGGTCTACCTTAACACCCTCATGAGATAAAATATGACCCAGATATTCCACCTCTTGTACTCCAAAGAAACATTTGGATGTTTTAGCATATAATTGTTTCTCCTGCAATAGTTTGAGCACCCTATCAACATGTTGAACATGATCCTTCCAAGACGTGATGTAGATTATTATATCATCAAAAAATACTACCACAAATTTTCGAAGGAAGGGTTTGAAAATGGAATTCATCAACCCTTGAAATGTAGAAGATGCATTGGTAAGGCAAAAAGGCATGACCAAAAATTCATAATGACCCTCATGAGTTCGAAATGTTGTTTTTGAAATATCTTAAATCTTCATTCTAATTTGATGATATCCTGAATGAAGATCCAACTTAGTAAAATAAATTTCTCCATGTAATTCATCCAATAATTCATCAATCACAGGAATGGGAAATTTATCTTTAATGGTGAGCTTATTGAGCTCCCTATAATCCGGAAACATGTGCCATGATCCATCCTTCTTGTGTACCAATACTACAGGAGCAGAGAAAGAACTTTGACTAGGTTGAATTATACCCGCCTCTAACATTTCTGCAATCAGACGTTCAATTTCGCTCTTTTGGAAGTAAGGATATCTATAAGGCCCGATGTTTGGAGGAACACTTCCTGGAATCAAATGAATAGCATGATCATGATCATGAATAGGTGGGAGTCCTTTGGGAGTTTCAAACACCTTGGAATGATTGTCCAAGACTTGTTGGAGATCTGCAGAAATAGATGATTTTGATATTGGAACTTCTAGTGAGCATAATTGTGCAATTACACCTCGTTGTTCCTTCTTTAGAAGCTTTGTCATGACATTAGAGCTTATTATCTTTCCCAGCTTCCCTGCAATACCCCGTAATTCGACTTCCTTTCCTTCTGAAAAAAAATTCAAGAAAATTTCTTGAAAAATAAAAGCTACCGTCCCCAAAGATTGTAACCATTGTACTCCTAGTACAACATCAACACCTCCCATAGGAATGGAAAGCATTGGACTATTCAATACATATTCCCCCATGGTTAGCTTGATATTATGGCATTTTCTAGAGCAATTTATAGTTCCCCCATTTGCAACCATCACTTGACATTCTGGTGCTGGGTATAGGAAACAATTCAATTCCTTGGCTACCTTACAATGAATAAAATTATGGGTACTACCCGAATCAATCAACACTATTACCTTTTTCTTCTTGATATGTCCTTCTATCTTGAGAGTTTGAGGAGTGGTAATTTCTGCCAATGCATTACACGATATGGTCGGACTCATTTCTTCCTCTTCTTGGGTTGGTTCCTGGTGTATATCCTCTTCTTGTTCATTTTCTTCTTCCTCTTCACAATCTATGTAAAATAATTTCTTCTCAGCACACTTATGACCTTTAGTGTATTTTCTATCACAACTGTAGCAAAGCCCTTTTTCTTTTTTTTCTTCCAATTTTTGTGGTGTCAACCTTGTAGGTTGTGGAAATCTAGGAGTAGCAACACTTCCCTCTTTATAGAAGTGAGTGGTAGGCTTCCTTGTCGCCATAATTTTACATTCAATTTTTTTTGCCAACCTAAATGCCTTCTCCAATGAATCAGGTTCCAAAACGCGAACTTCATGTTGGATGTTATCCTTTAAAGTACCTATGAAGAGATCAATCCTATGTTCCTTTGGAATATCAGTTACCCTTATATTCAATTTTTGGAAGTCCTCAATGTGTTTCCCCACTAAACCCTTTTTGTTTGAGATTTATCAATTGGCTAAAGAAGGTGTTGCTCTTTGTATCCTCATAATGTGCTATCATTTCCTACGTAAAAATTGACCAAGTGACAATTTTTTTACGGGAGCAAAGCCATCGATACCATACAAATGTATTTTGTTCTAAATGTAAAGTTGCAATGCGTACATTTTGTGTGTTTTTCACGTTATGGAGATCAAAATATTGCTCCATCTGTAGTATCCATGTTACAGGATCCTTTCCATCAAACTTCCTCATATCCATTTTTGGAATATGGTGGTTCTTCCCGCCAACATTAGAGTTTATGAAATCATGATTAAAATTTATTTTATTCTCATCATGAGTTTCCTCTACTATCTTTTCACCATTAGGAAACATTTTTTGTATTAACTTTGTCAAACCTTCCATGTCTGCTTTTAGATCATTCATCATGTTTTCCATTTTTTCATCAATCTTAGCTTCCATGTCATCCATCTTAGATTCTATGCCAGCTTCCATGCCATCTATCTTAGCTTCCATGCCATTCTTCAAACGATCCATCTTAGATTCCACGCCTTTCTTCAAACCATCCATCTTAGTTTCCATGCCTTTCTTCAAAACTTCCATGTCATTTTTTGTTGTTCTTTGTGAAAGAGAAATTTGTTGCAATTGCTCTTGTAAATTTGATATGTCATGTTGCCATTCTTCATCTTCATGAGTCATAGTAGATTCTTCTAAAGGCTTAATGGGTGTTGAATTCTTTTTAGGGGCCATTTTAGAATCTAATACTGATATATATTCTACAATATGCCTTTGGAATCAATTAAATTTGATTCTTCAAACAAGACTTATGCAATTTGGGAAAACAAAATACACACCTTTTACTTGCTTTTGAGGAGCTATATATTGAAATTGAATTATCTCTATAATTTCAAATCCTCAATATCTAAAATTTGGCCTTATATCAGCCCTCTAAGGCTTATTTCAAATTTCACAGGTCTGACCTAATTTGGATTCTTCAAGACAAAGTTATGTCCAATCTCCCACAATGACCCAATTATGGATTGGTTCAGTAGAGCAAACTTGTACGACTTTCCACGTGTCACTGTTTCCTCCTTTGGCTCTAAAATTTATAGAGAAGAAACTACAGTCCGTGTGATTGTGACCACTTTTTACAGCATTCCAATCCGATGCTCAGAGAGAGAGTTATGAATATTTTCCCACGATAACCTCTTTGAGATGAAATTCGAGAGCCTGAAAAATACCTAACTTCCATAGATCATATCTCCGAAAATGTTGCAAACCAAGCTCTGAAATTTTGTGAAGATGTTCCTCAAGAATTCAACTTCTCTCTCTAAAATTTTTAGCTTCTGAAACTTTGTAGAAAAATAGTTATAACGCAAATTCCGCGACGACCTGTTTAGGTTAAATTTAGAAGCCTGCAAAAAGCCCTAACTTCCACAGATCATATCTTCGAAAATGCTGTGAACCAAGCTCTGAAATTTTGCAATGATGTTCCTCAGGATTTTTACTTCACACTATGAAAATTCCGTCTTCTGAAGATTCTAGAAAAAATTTTTATAGCTAAAATTCCACGATGACTAGTTTGGAGCAGTGAAAACCCTAGAATCCAAAGCTTTGATGCCAAATGTTGTGAAACCAGCTGCAAAAATAGAAGAAAATAGATATGAATGCCTTATAAATAAGTTACTTTGAGGGGGAAACCTCCAATACATTACATGAATGAACAATTCTTGGATGATTCAAATTACAAAACCTCCTTTCTATATATAGGAGTCCATGGGGCCACAATGTAATCCTAGCTGACCTAACAATAATAATTTAAGGGCACAATAATAACAATATGAGGGTTACAAGGGTACAATAATAATAGTAAGGGGGTTACACTAACAACAATAAGGGGCTATACTAGTAATATAGGGACCTAACACCATCAGCAAGGAGGTCCATATCCTTTGGCTCATGGGACCCAATACAGAGCTAGAAATGTTGATGGAAGAGATCGTCCCCAACATCCATCCATAAACCAGAGACAAGGACCACAATATGCCCAGTCCTCAGTACAAAAACCACCAATGCAGAATAATGCATAGGTAAACTTTGTGCAACCTTCCCAAGCACAACCGTGCCAACCATATAATCAGGAGAATCCTAGCTATCCTTCTAATGTGGCAAGGAAAAAATAAAATAACAAATGAAAGGGAAATATTGGACATGGGGGCAATAATAAATAATTCCCTCAGTATCTCAGGCTAGAGGCAACTCCAACCGAAATCAAAACGAGGAGCCAAACAACTCCCAAGGGCAGAACAAGAGGGTAAATCGTCGGACCAACCACTCTTGTGCAATCTATGGTGAGTATGACCATTACACTCACCACTGTCCTGATCTCCCTAAGATGAATAAGCTTTAAGGTAAACATGGAAAGGGGGGCTCCTCATAGCAAACAGTCATCATACAAGAGCCTTTCCCCCATCAAGGGATAATTATCACCCAACAATAGCAAACAACTCCCGAAGATTATGGAAAAAAAAACCATGAAATCTACATGACTAGCGAAGAAATATTTTTTCAGACACGAAACTGAAATTACGATACCCCACCAAAAACCAATTCATTAGGGGCTAGCACGAGGGCACCATTGACCATATCAAAGATACCTATTGAACCTTTGCCAAATATGGCTAAGGGACCAACTAGGTGAGAAGGAAACCATTCGAAAGTGGCCCATAACTATAGAATTGTGGACAATTTAGCCCAATCTCCCACCGCCATGTCAGCTTTGGAGGGATTACAATCATGCCCAAAGCAAAGGAAAGCCCTAATTTCTGCATTAGATGCCATTGACCCCGCTGATTCGCGCCTAATGGATTTCGATTTAGATAATTCCACCCCTAGGCCTCCTTCGATGGTCTCCTTCTAGATACTGGTGTTAGTTCAAAATATCACCATTCACTGATGTATCATTGACGAGGGTGCATCCACATGCATCATGTCAAAGAACGTCTAGAAGAATTTAGGGTCTCCTGAACTAAAACCATCAGACATCACACTCAGAGCATACGACAGGCGCCCATCAGCTCCCGTCGGTCTCTACCAAAATTTCCCTGTCTGCTTAGCCAGAAAGGCGGTCCTTATAAACATTGAAGTCTTGGATGCTCAATAGGATTACAATATACTCCTTGGCCAGAGTTATATGTATGCCATGTCAGCCATAGCCTCCTCTGTCTTCTGAACTATGATGTTCCCCCATGAGGATCGCATCATTACTATCGACCAATTGGCATACCACAAAAAGAGATACTTAAAAAATACTGATCTCGTCCTCCCCTATGTAGAAACATCTATCTAAAAACTTACACGGTACCAAGAATATGGCCTCGGCCAGTTCAAACCGTTATCCATCCTTGGGTCATTCCTAGGAGATCCCCTTGTTATATGAGAATCATCATTTGATGTCACAGAGGCTTTGGTGTGAATTATGTTCACATCAAGCCCCGAAGCCAACCAAGAGATGTAGATGAGCAGTAAAAACATTGATTCCTTGGCCACGACAATGTCTCTAGCCTACGTTGCCTCCCAAACTCCTTTCCTATATCCCCCAGCTAGTTTTGCGTCACAACAAGTATTGACCATTGTGGTGTTACCAAACTTATCATTTGTAATTCTAGTTCAGTACCTTGTCCCACCTACCACGATAGAAGCCACACACATCACCTCTACAGGGTTAATAACCCCCAGTCCTAAGGAAGCCCCATATGTAAAAGAGACTATCGCAAACATCCCTTCGAAGGAAATTACCATCGCAAAATCGATGGTTACGACTAAAAACACTAGTAAAAAAGAGAATAAGGTAGAGAATCACACCATGTAACGGGAATTACAACTGTGCCCTATATGCGACATAGTAGGCCACCCTACCCACATCTGCCCAGAACTGGATGAGTTAAAACCACTCCTTATCTCTGTGATAAATATCGTGGCAACAAGTTCCCGTAAAAAGGAACCAGCCATAAAAAATCAAGGCAAGGCATTGCATACCAATAACGCATGTGATATATGTGGCCATTATGGGCACTACACCCATCATTGCCTAGAAATTTCATGATATAAGGACACCTTACAGGCCATTGAGAAATCCTATCAAGAGGATCCCTCCATCCAATCAACTGGAGATGAACCTCACGTCATTTTATACCTATAGGAGGCATGGTAGTCACTTGAAAGACTCCTAGCCATTCCCCTGCGGTCAAGGAAAGAACTGGCTTGGGTTCTGTACAAACCCATTTTGTATAGACCCTGGCCCAGGCATACTAAAAAATTAAAATACATGACATCATGGGGCCTACCTAGCTCAAGAATCACGAGTCCTGAGTACTCAGGTTGACCGAAACGGCAAGGATAGCTCCATAAAAGCCTCTAACCTCTCAAAACCACAAACAATCAAATGTCACAAATAAACTGAAATGAGCCACATTCACCTATATTTCACCCTTTTCAGATTGTTTTGAGGACCATAAAAAGAGCTTAGAAGGCCCAATTACGGAGCCAAAAGTAACATAGTGATCAACATCTCATAACTCCCAAAGGAGGTGCCACTGGCATTCACTCCTCTGAAAAAATAAATTTTCAGTGCTGGAAGGTATGCCCTCTCTCATCTTCTTTTCATTGAGCATGGGTATTTCAATAATATTTGAAGGAAGTATATGCTTTGACTTGGGGTATTTTGTTGCAGGTATTGTGAAAACCATCCATCACTCCATCCACTGAAAGTACTAGAGTAGGTATCATTCAACCCTCAGCATGATAGAGTCCCAGAAAAAATTTGCATATCCTAACATCATTTCTCCACAAGAAATTAACCATAGGTTCCAATCACTCGACCATGTTTATCATTTCCCTGCCTCGCACATGATAAACATCATTGTTGGTCAGTAGAGCCTCCCCTCCATGGCACCTATCACTCAAAGTAGACCATATATCAAAACAATAATGATGCCATGTCCATACCACTTTAGTCTGAGAAGCACTTCATGCGTATTCACCCACCATCCATCAAGTCAAGTTTTACCATATCAAAATAAAACCCCTTTCTCGGACTACCAGGTTTTGCAATTAGATTGAAAGTGCATCATCGCGCCTTGCATTTTTCTTGCCATACCTCCATTATCATAACCCATCTGCAATATTTTCCATCTGCTTCATCACCCCCACACAAGATACCAACCAATGGGGTCCCCACTCTCAACAAAAACACCCTCCTCACATCATCGGTGAGTGAGCACTTTCTTGTTTTAGGGCACCCGTCTCTGTGTTTTGTACAATCCAAATCCCATTGTTTCATTCTTTTGGTAAGTGTACAAAGATCGTAAACGGTGAACAAAATCCCTCCACTCATCCATCCATTTTTCTCCCATGGTAGCAGTCCTTGGTCATCCTTGGTTAGAGTTGTTGGGGTTCCCATGTTTTGGCAGATTTGGCAATACTAAAAGATGAGACAACATCAAACCACTTTGGGGCCCTAGGATCTAGCCCTCCTGGACCCGGAGAGGGATCTCTCCAAATAGAGCAAGAATGATATATCTTTGAAAGCTCAAATTGAGATATTAGGCTAGGTATGAAGCACAAATGGGGGGTTTAAATGATTTGGTTGGTTGGTTGCTGGGTTGGTCAGGAGATCATAGATTGAGAAAGTAATGGGAGAAAGGAAACAAAATAGCAGGAGGCTTCAGCAAAGAGGATAGGCCAAGACAGTGCCATCCATTGGGCTATGGAGTCATGAAAGGAAATTACTTGCATCCACTAGCCAAGGCTTTCAAAGGGAAAGTCATCTACACTAAAGGATCTTTTAGGCAGATGGTGGAATGGAACATTAAGGAGAGAAAGTGGAAGAAGGAAAGAAAACCAATTTTCTGTCTATAGATCAGGTCAGAGGTCATTTAACTCCAGACCTGCTTGGACATACTCAAAGGCAGCTCTCAAAGAGACAAAGGGGCTGCTTATAGATCAGACCAGAGGTCATTTAACTCCAGGTCTGCTTTAGCAACTCCAAGGGGAAAACAGAGATAAGATTAACGAAGGGATCTTAGAAAGGCCGGCTGGTCGCGCAAGGATCCTAGTGGACAGGGCTAACACTCATCCCCAGTGTTCCCAAACCTTCCAGCTTAAACCCAGCAAGAACATCTAAGAACTTATTCAACCAATTCATACATCAGAGAGTAGGCAATAACATCCACTACACTGGTTAAATCAACTGAAATCAACTCTTAGATAGCACATAAGGTAGAAAACATTAAAGGTAGGGAGAGCAGGAAACATAGGGCACCTAACAAGGGTGAATCCTATGTTATACTTCTGTTTCCTACCAAAAGAACATGAAACAGTATGAAAATGTGATATACAGAGTGTTGGTCGCTTTAATTGTTTTAACAATTCAAGCTCCACATAAATTGTCAACCCGAGAAGTTTTGTTTATTCCAAAGACAACCACGCACTGGATATGCTCAATTCCAAAAGCAAAAATAATGTTGTAGTAAAAGTCACACAATTATTAATGATACAAATCTAATTATTCACACCCTGTTTTAACAAAGCTGAAGTCTACTTATGTTATAGTAGAAGCAATTCCTCTATTGCAGTCTTTTAAGAATCCCAATGAAAGTAAATCACACTGTAGGAAAGGAAACCAATCAACCATAACAGGAAACAGGACCCTATTCCTTCAAATAGGAACTTCAGCACCTGCTGCCTGACACTAATCACACTATAGAAAAGATAAATTCAAAAAAACAAGACCCTATTCCCATGAACATGAACCTTCAGCACTTGTATCCTGTTCCTAATCACACTACAGGAAAAAGAAAGGCAATCAATGGGAACAGGACCCTATTCCTTTGCACAGGAATCTTCAGCACCTGCTTCCCAACATCAATCATACATTCAAACAGATAACAGAAAAATATCTCTTGGCTCTTTTAAGAATGAATGTACCAAACTCATGCAGCATTAAAGGAAACAGAATGCTTAATGAATTACAGAACTATGCAACTGATGTTTCAGCAAACATAATTAAATTAAGGTGTGAATATCATAAGGAAACTTTAAAAACTACAGGAACAGTCGGGTGAATCTTGTGATGAAGGCGGGCCCTTTCCTTCTCACAAGATTCCCCAGGGAAAGAGTTAAATTGGAGCGCTCAAAAGAAACCTTTATTCATTTGTCAGAAAGGAATGATACATTACAATGGAGTCTAGCTCCTTTCCGCTCAAAAACAACGTTCTCCTGTAGTTTCTAACTCTCCTTCTAATGATGATGTCTCCTCTTTTTAAAGAGGAGACATCTATTACAGTTACATCAGAGCAAATCTATGTTTATCCAAATCTGTTCTTCTTTCTTAAAAACAGGGCCATTCTATTCTTCCATAGAAATATATTGTTACAACAGATACAGAAAAAGTACTGTCTTCAGAATAATCCGTGTAACCACTTCCTTGCTTGTCTTCATCTTGTTGCGATTTTTCCCAAAATACTCTTCCAGAGTCGCAAATTACGAGTAGTGACAGAATTTGCGTGCCCGCTGACTGTTTCAGCAACGGAGTCGACTGTTTCAGCACAGCACATAAATTATCTACGATCTTTTAGACTTATGTTAGCAACAATCTACCTTCGATTAATGATGAAATATAAGAGTAATATGGAATTATATGTAAAAATATTAAATATATAGAAAAGAGGAGGATTTCATATACCTTTGGATAAAGTGAATGAAAATGATGATGGAACCCTTTTTAAATATAGTTATAAAGGGTAAGGTGGTGTCAATATGTATGGTAAAAATGGTACATTGTGAGGTCCTAACATCCCCCCCAGCTGAAAGGGTTGCATGTCCTCAGGCAACTCTTAGTCTGAGTCAGAGTCTGAGTACTGACTCTGTGCATGCAAGTTGCTCAAGCAGTAACTAGAGAAGGTGGCTTCTGTCGAAGCTCGGAATCCTCGATTGTTTTGCAATTTCTGCCATGCTACTGCCTCGTCCCTGTTAGCCAATTGGTAGTGAGACTGGTATTTTTCTGTCGGCATCCATAGGATTGGAAAGTGAAAATGATAACCAATCCAGTTCTCTCCACAATGCCGAATGCATCTGATGTAGTTTGGTACCCTGGATAGTGTAGCTTGAAGATTATCAGGGCTAAAAGGGTGATACTCTTGTCTTTCCTTACATGACTGTTGCCAGAACATGGTGTTGGCCTTCAAGGCAGCAGTTTCCTTCACTCTGATTAGCTGTAGACATTGTAGAAGTGTTGAGGCTTGCAATTGTTGTATGTAGCGGTGCATTCCTGGCTTCTGCAAGAATCGGTGATATTCTGCTACAAACATGGCCGGATTTGAAGGTTTCGATCTAATCCAAAGGAGGCGATTCTCCTCATTATGCCTACTTGCAATAAAAGCAGTTTTCCATGTGATCTGATTGGCAAGAAATGAAACAAATGCCCTAATTTTTACATCACCTACAGTTGGAGTGAGATTGACCTGTCTATTCTCAAGCATAGCCTCATTATGGAGATAAAGTTCACATAACAAATGTTGGTCACTATTAGGGGCCTCAGCAAATGTTTTAAAAAATTGTTCCACTATGAGAAATTCATGAGGTCTCCCATCCTTAATTGCCTTCAATTGAAAATAAACAAGACGTTCAGAGAGGAAGAGAGAATAATTCAAGGAGGGTTTACGGGTGGCCAACAATTTTTGCACTAATGAAAACATCAAAACCAAATTTTCCTTTAATTCCTTGACTTCTTTCTTAGAATCCTTGAGCTGTTGCAGTGTCTGTTCCCAAATATCCCAGTTGGCATACATCTGATTATGCCAGGCCAACTTATGCTACTGCAATATTTTATCTTGACCCACAGCATACTGTTTCTTCTAGTTATTCATTATTTCTAATTGTTTCCATGGCAGGGTCTGTGTCCCGGAATTATAAGTATTGGGTTGGGGCATTGTCTGAGTAGCTGAGCTAACTAACACAGGGCAGGATATCTGTGGTTTGGTTTCTTTTTCCAGAATTTTTGAGGGCCCTATTGGTTCTTGTGTGACAGTAGGGCGTTCTTCTTTAATTGCAGCTGAAGTATATGCCTCAGGTACCTAAATTTTGACTATTTTGTATCCTGCCTATTGGTAAATGTTACCACACTCATGGCACATGTATTCTATGCATGGGTCCTTCTTTTGTGCTGATGCTGTGTGTGCCAACATGTAGAGATTTAATTCTCTATCAAAGGCTTCTCTTGCCATTGTCATTTTTTTCTTATAGGCCTCTAGTTCTGACTTCAAAAACTCATTTCCTCCAATAAAGATGCCATAGTGGGTGAACCCTGTTTGCTGGTTGATTATGCTAGAGTTGTCTGCTGATCCACAGCTGTAGCTGGTTCTTTTGTTACAGCTACAGCTGGTTTCCTTGTATTATCATGCTTGGTGTATGATTTTTGTACCACAGTAGCTGGTTCTTGTGTTTCAGCTTCTGGGTAAGTAACTGGTTCTTGTGGAGCAGTTACTGTTTGAGTAGTAAACGATGTCATCTTACCCCGGGCAACTGGTTCTTATGGAGCAGTGCTGCAGGATGAGACGGGTAATGGTTGGGGAATTTGGAATGGTGATGAGGATTGAAGTTTTAACAGGATAGTCGCAGGGTCAGGGGAAATGGGAGTGACTTCAGTTTCAACAGTCATTTTCATTTTCCTCCTAGGTAGGAAAGAAGAAAAGTCAGTGACTTTCCTTTTCTTTGTAGGAGAAGATTCTTTTCTAGGGGAAGGGCTTTCGCAAGAGGTGACAGCTTGGGATGTGGCCCTTGTTTTTCGTTTTGAGACAGAGACTGTTGGGGTTCGTCTCTTTCTTTTATGAGTAGGGGGAGATGGGGGTGTTTGAGAGTCATCGCTAGAGATATGAACAGTGGGAAGGGGTGACTCTACTAAGTGGGATGAACTTGGGGGTAGGTCAACTGGTTCTGAGGATGGAATCAATGGGGGGTCAGGGATATCATCCAGTTGCCTTTCATAAGAAATCTCGAGAGTTTCTTGGGAACTTCTGGCTTGTTGGGGAATTTCGGCTTGCTGGGGAATTTCAACTTGCTGGGGAATTTCGGCTTGCTGGGGAATTTCAACTTGCTGGGGAATTTCGGCTTGCTGGGGAATGAGGAGTGGATTATTCAGAGGGGGATTTTGCTGAGAAAAACCCCTCTGAATTAATAATTGACATAAGAGATGATGGGTAAGGGATAATAATGGGAATTTTACCCGTCTATAGTAATATGACATGTTTTTGATACAACCAAGCAGATAATAAGGAATATTAACTAATCGACCATGCCGCAAATGATTCATTAAAATGAATTCGTGTTGATAAACTACCTGGTAACGCCCCTCGCATGTCAAATAGTGCTTGATGAATTCAGCTACTGTTGGCCATGGGCGAGGTAATGAATGCAGACTTATACCGCGGCCTCTATGTTCAATCTGCTCCTCTGGAAGAAGAAAGTCTTGCTGCGCATTTAAAATGACTTGTTTCCTGCTGAACCAGCGAGCACCTGTAACCGGAAACCCTGAAACTTGTGCTATATCTTCCTCTGTGACCGAAATTCGGACCCCTTGAACCACTGAGTAGTCTTCCTGAAAATTCTGTGCAAACTCTAAAACTTGCTGAGGATCAAATTCTCCTAACCTTTCAAAGTATGTTGTCCATCCTGCCTGCTAAAAAATTTGGTAGGCCTCCGGGAAAATTTCAAGAAGAGTTATCGAACCAGGCTTATGTCTGATATCTGAACCTCCCATAGCTACTAACTTGAGTCACATGCAGAGGCATAGAGAATAGAAACACAGGCTTTGGTCAAGCTAATTGTTGCAACAGAGGATATGGAGTCTCAATGACGACAGAAATAATGGATATGAAGAGTGACGGAGGATTGGATGGTGTGGAATGATGACAGTTTTCGAAATTCCCCCCTTACGTATGGTGAAATGATGTTTAAGTGTGCGGAGATTGTAATCATTATGAGCAAGATCCTCTCTTTAAAATATTATTTAACTGCATTACATAAAAACCACATACCTTATATTTTTACCTTTGTCTTTATAATTCAAAGTATAGAGTGCTTCATAATGGCTTGATATTAATGGAAGAATCTTTAAATTTCTCTGGAATGTAGAACAGGAGCATATCAGGATCTGCTCAATACTGAATAATATTCACCCAAGGGATCTGAAGAATAAAAGTGGAGAACTGAAAAGCTTGTATAGCAGAGGAAAGAAATGGTGTTTTAATAATGAAAAGATGAATGACAGGTTTCTGAAAGTGGTGTTTCAGCAATGGAAAAATGAATGACATGTTGCTGAAACTGGTGTTTCAACAAAGGGAAAAATCAGGAGAATGGGATATAATGACTTGGGTTTAAGACAAGTGGGGGAAGTATTTGCCAAGGGATAATTTCAGCAGTAAGGAATGGGAAATACTAGCTGAAGGATGATATTTCAGGAATGATAAAAGTGGGGAAAAATAGAAAAAGGGAAAAATGTAGAAATGGGATAAGTGATAAAAGGGATATTGCTAGGAAATCGGTTGAAATGAAGGGAACAAGCTTCTGTGATTGAAGCTTCAGATCTTCTTGTGATGAATCTGTCCTCCTTAATGAGTTCTTCCAAAATCTGCAAAATTCAATTGTAACATGCCAATCCTTGACAGGGATTATTATTTTTAAATCTAATCTAATGCTAGAAATACAGTGTAGAAAATTAAATGCTGTGAGGAGCAGAAGACTCCCCTAGAAAAATATAATGTGTATCAGTCATGCAAGCAGTCTTTAAATCCTCTTTAGAAACAGGGCGCTGGTACAAACGAAGCCTATGACCATTGACTAGTAGATGTGCTTTAGAATCATCAATTGTTAGAAGTCTTACTGTTCCATTAGGAAAAACAACATCTACTTCATATGGTCCAAGCCAACGTGTACGTAGCTTACCCTGAAAATTTTCAAACCGAGAGTCATACAATAAGGCCCAATTACCTTTTTGGAACTGCTTGTGTTTGATAATTTTATCATGCCATTTCATTCTTTGTTGTTGAATCATGGTTGTTTGGTGAATGGCATCTAATCTCTTTTCATCCAATTCAAGAAGCTGCTGCAACCTAGCTGTCTGCACATCAGTCAAATCAAGATTAACAGCTAAAGCGGTTCTTAGAGTTTTAATTTCAAATTCCACAGGAAAAACAACATTTTTACCATAAACCAATTCATAGGGAGAAAAACCTATAGTATTTCTCCAGGTAGTTCTGTAAGCCCATAGTGCTTCAGGGAGCCTTTGAGACCAATCCTTCCGGTTATCCTTCACTGTTTTAGTTAGAATGGCTTCTAATACTTTATTTGTGCTTTCCACCTGCCCATTCGCCTGGGGGTGGTATGGTGTAGTCATTCTATGATGAATATGATATTTCTGAAGGGTAGACTTAAAACCATGAGAATTGAATGGAGGTCCTCCATCTGTAACTAGCTCTCTAGGAATTCCAAATCTAGTGAAGATTTCTTCAAATAAGAAAGCTAGGACATCCTCTTCATTGGCTCTAATAAGTGCTTTGGCCTCCACCCATTTAGTCATATAGTCTGTAGAGACTAATATATAAGTTCTTTGATTGGATGGAGGATTAATGGGTCCTATGAAATCCAAGGCCCATCTTTCAAATGGTTCAGAAACTACCTGGGGGTTTAATGGCATTTGATCTCTATTATTGGGTTGACCCATTCGCTGGCAGCTGTCACAAGCCCTCACATATTTCTTTGCATCCTTAAATAATGAGGGCCAATAGTAACCCATCCTCAAAATTTTGTGTGTTGTTCTTTTATCAACAAAATTCCCTCCGCAAGGGCCATCATGACAAGCTTTTAGTATTTCATACACTTCATCTTCCCTAATGCATCTTCGGATTTCCTGATCAAGCCCTGTGTAGAAAAGACACCCACTTATCCAGCTATACCTGGCACTTTGTTGAACAATTCTTCTCTTTTCTCTGTATGACAGGTGTGATGGTAATTTTCCTGCAACCAAATAATTGGAAATATCTGCATACCACGGAGAGTGAGCAGAAACTGCAAATAAATACTCATCAGGAAAAGAATCATCTACTGGAATATTATTATCAGTTTTTAACCGTGAAAGGAAATCAGCCACCACATTTTCTTTACCAGGCCAATCTACAATTGTGATATCAAACTCCTGCAATAATAATAGCCATCTGGTAACTCTAGCATTTGTGACAGATTTGTTCATTAAATACTTAATAGCTGAGTGGTCAGTGTAGACAAAAGTAGAATAACCAGTGATATAATGTCGAAATTTATTAATGGCATAAATTACTGCAAGAAACTCTTTTTCGGTAACTGTATAATTAAGCTCAGCAGGGGTCATGTTCTTACTAATAAAGTAGATAGCATAAGGAAGATGATTCTCCTCTTGTCCCAAGACAGCTCCAATTGCAGTGTCTGAAGCATCAGAAGATATATGAAAAGGGAGGGCCCAATCAGGTCCCCTCAAAATAGGAACAATAGATAACTGATGCTTGAGTTCTACAAAGGCTTTCTGATAAGGATTAGTCCACTTAAATTCAACATTTTTCATAAGCAACACAAATAATGGAGAAGCTATCTTAGAAAAATCTTTAATAAATCTTCTGTAATATCCAGCATGTCCTAGAAAACTTCTCACATCAGTTTGTGTTTTAGGAACAGGAAGGTTCTGAATGACCAATATTTTAGATGGGGTTACCTGAATACCTTGAGATGAAATAAAATTTCCAAGCACTACTCCTTCACTCATCATCATATGACATTTTTCAGTACTTAGGGAGAGATGAGCTTGTATACAACGTTTAAGTACCTTCTCAAGATTTTGTAATGCATCTTCAAAAGACACACCATAAGGAGTAAAATCATCCATAAATATTTCCATAGAGTCATTCAGCATATTAGAAAAGATTCCTATAACAACCCTCTGAAAAGTTGCTGGTGCATTACATAGCCCAAATGGAAGAACTCTATAAGCAAAAGTTCCCCAAGGGCTAGTGAAAGTGGTCTTGTCCTGGTCTTGGGGTGCAATTCTAATTTGGTTATACCCACTGAATCCATCTAGAAAAGAAAAGAATTTCTTCCCTGACAGACTATCCAACACCTGATCAATGAAAGGTAAAGGAAAGTGATCCTTTTGAGTAGCTTTGTTTAAGGCTCTGTAATCAACACATACTCTCCATTTACCGTTTTTCTTAGGGACAATTACCAATGGGGAAACCCATTCACTGTCAAATATGGGGTATATAAATCCCGCATTAAGCAATTTTTGAAGTTCTTCTTTAACAATTTCCCGTAAATTAGGGTTCATTCGTCTTTGGGGTTGACAGACTGGTCGGCATCCTTCTTTAATATAAATTCGGTGAGTACATAGTTCAGAAGAGATTCCTTTCATATCCGTGTAATCCCATGCAAATGCTTCCTTATTTTCACGTAATAACTTCATTAACTGCTGTGTTTCAGCAACTGTTAGACCAAGATTTATGTTTAATGTCTTGCCAGGTTCGATTTCGACTGTTATGCTTTTAGATGAGATGGTGGTTAATGTCTGAGATAAGTCTTCAGATTCAATCTTTTCCTGGGTATCTGTTTCAAAAATTGCAGTCAATTGATTGTGTGTTTCAGCAATTACAGAGGAAGTTTCACAAATAAAATTATTAATTATTTCATCCTCTGTATTGTCTTTAAGAGTTAAGGCTTGTCCAATAGTTAGAATGGGATGAATAGCATTATCATCATAATCCATCCACACAGAATATTCATTATTAATTATGGGTGTAGCATGAGGATAAAGAGTAAGCTGTTTGGTTTCATAACCATTAGAAATTGTCATTGAACCAGATCTGCAACTGATAAAGGCATCAGCTGTGGCCAACCATGGCCTCCCCAGAATTAAAGGATGTCCCCCTAGCTTTGTTTTAGTTTGCAATACAACAAAATCAGCTGGGTAATTCCAGGATTCAACTGAGATAACTAGATCCTCAACAACTCCTTCTGGTTTAGTTGTAGAATGGTCAGCTAACTCTAGAATAGTTGGTGTATCTCTGATTGTGTTATTCAGCTGTAACCACTGTGAAGTTTCAAGAGTCATTATGTTTATTGCAGCACCTAAATCTACCAAAACTTGAGGAATCATTGTTTTACCAATTTGAACTGTCACGGTAGGATGGCCGAGGTCACCATATTTCACAGGAGGGGTTTTTCCGGACATTAATGCAGATAAATCACCCATCACATGTACTGTAAGGGGATCTTTAGTTTTCCTACCAAGTTTCTTAACACAAATATCCCTTATGGTTCTGGCATAAATTGGTACATCTCTCAGTGCCTGTAAAAGTGGAATTTTAACATACAAGTTTTGCAATTCCCCTAAAAGATTAAAAGCAGGTGTTTCAGGCGTTCTAGTTAAATCTAAACGCTCAGGGAATGGTGGTTCTGTTATTTCAATACCCTTGTTAGAGGGTGGTTGTGCTTTCTTATGTTTCTCAGTTTCCTCTTTATCAGAATCAGAAGAGGTTATGTCATCAATAATAGGCTCTACTATTTTCCCGGATCTTAAATGAATATCATTACATTGCATAGTAGGAAATATAGGCTGATTCTGAATATCAATGAATTGCACAACTTTATTATTGGGGTTATGATTTGGTTGCACAGGTAGCTGGGGTCTCATTTGGTTATTTGGCGGAGCATTTGATGGCAGAGGAAGTGGTTGTTGAAATTGAGGAAATTGATTTGGATACGGGAGTTGTTGGCTTCTCCAATTTGAATTCCAAGGGTTAAAAGAAGATGGCTGCTGTGGGGGCCAAGGAGTCCACATTGCAGGATCAACAAAGGGATGGTTTGATAGTTGCATGGGTGGGAAATTCATCTGATTAAAGGGTGGGTATTGAATTTGATTAAAGGGAAGGTAATTTGTTTGACTGAAAGCAGAATAATTATTCCAACGATTAAATGGCATATTAGAATTCATACCTTGTCCTTTTGGTTGCCATTGTCTTCTTTGAGTTAGCAGGTAAACTGCTTCAGCTTCTTCTTCCGTTGGCTGCAATGCTGCCTTTATTCCTGGTAGAGAAGGACATTGTTGTGTTTCATGATCTTTCTCACAAAGGGTGCAGATTGGTATTTTGTCCAATGGGAACTCCCTTAGTGGATGTTTGTCTCTGCACTTAGGGCAAAAGACAGCCAGAGTTGCTTCCGCTTCAGCCTGCTTCTTTTTAACCTGCAAAGCTATCAATTTGTGAAGCAAAAGAACTTAACATCTCAGTTTTAAATTCTTCAAGTAAATTACCTATTTCAGCTCTTGTTGCTCCCCCACTGGCTGATTTCTGCACTCTTGAATAGGTGGGATCTCTATTACTTACTCTGTTCTTTGCAGCTCCCCTTGAACATCTTTTACAAAGTTCAACAATCTCATCATATGATTCTTTAGATATATCTCCCTTGCCAAGCATATTTAACATGTCTAAACAATCATCCCTTAGTCCTCTAAGTAATATTGTTTTACGAATTTCCTTACTTATATTTGGATGATCAGATCTCTGTAGATTATACTGCAGCCTTTCTACATAGTCCTCCAGATTCTCGTCCGGCTTTTGTGCCATATTGAATAGTTCGTCCCTCTTTTCTCTCGTCCGACAGTAGTCTTGATATTTAAGCAGAAATTTCTGTTTCATCTGTTCCCATGTTGTGATTACCTGACTTCCAAGGCTCATGAACCATCTCAAAGCATTTCCTTTTAATGTTGCTGGAAACAGTTTCAACTTTTGAGCATTAGTAACATAATCATAACTTCTGCATAATATATCAAATTCAAAAAGAAATTCATCCGGATCTTCAGAGGATAAACCATGGAAGTTAGGTAAAGCTGACAATGGAATATTCTTCATAGGAGTTGTTCCTCTAGGGAGATCACTGATAAGAAATCCCAAGGTAGAGAGAGAATTTTCATCCTTTCCTTCTCCTTTAGGATCTACACGTCCTCCACCAAAGAAGTCTTCGTTGTTTCCTTCCATTGGTTGTTCTCCTACTGCACTTTCTCGATCGTCAAGATCTTCTACTGGCTCCTCAATGTTTTCCACTGGTCGTCCAACACTCTCTATTATTTCCTCAACGTGCTCTGCTGATTATTCTTCTGACTCTCCAGCACTGATTGCTGGTCCTTTAATCACCGGCTCCTCTATGTTTTCAGGGCCCACAACTTCCTCTGTTTTGTAATCCGATTGAGGGGAGTGCTGAAGTTTTGGTTTTCGAGAACTTAATCTCTATGATGATTCAGCCTTTGATACAATCTCGTCAATGAAAGTCTTTCTTCCTCCCCTTCCTTTGCCCTTGCCACCTGTAGGATTAGTTTTCTTCTGGGTTCCGCGTCCTCTCATACAATCTGCACATCTAGAAAGAAAATATTAATGCTTTTGAAATCTATAATTTCCTTCCCCGGCAACGGCGCCAAAATGTTGGTCGCTTTAATTGTTTTAACAATTCAAGCTCCACATAAATTTTCAACCCGAGAAGGTATGTTTATTCCAAAGACAACCACGCACTGGATATGCTCAATTCCAAAAGCAAAAATAATGTTGTAGTAAAAGTCGCACAATTATTAATCATACAAATCTAATTATTCACACCCTGTTTTACCAAAGCTGAAGTCTACTTATGTTATAGTAGAAGTAATTCCTCTATTGTAGTCTTTTAAGAATCCTAATGAAAGGAAATCACTTTGCAGGAAAGGAAACCAATCAAACATAACAGGGAACAGGACCCTATTCCTTCAAATAGGAACTTCAGCACCTGCTGCCTGACACTAATCACACTGTAGAAAAGATAAATTCAAGAAAACAGGACCCTATTCCCATGAACAAGAACCTTCATCACATGTCTCCTATTTCTAATCACACTGCAGGAAAAAGAAAGGCAATCAATGGGAACAAGACCCTATTCCTTTGCACAGGAATCTTCAGCACCTGCTTCCCAACATCAATCATACATTCAAACATATAACAGAAAAATATCTCTTGGCTCTTTTAAGAATGAATGTACCAAACTCATGTAGCGTTAAAGGAAACATAATGCTTAATGAATTACAGAACTATGCAAATGATGTTTCAGCAAACAGAATTAAATTAAGGTGCGAATATCATAAGGAAACTTAACAAACTACAGGAACAGTCGGGTGAATCTTGTGATGAAGGCGGGCCCTTTCCTTCTCACAAGATTCCCCAGGGAAAGAGTTAAATTGGAGCGCTCAAAAGAAACCTTTATTCATCTGTCAAAAAGGAATGATACATTATAATGGAGTCTAGCTCCTTTCCGCTCAAAAACAACGTTCTCCTATAGTTTCTAATTCTGCTTCTAATGATGATGTCTCCTCTTTTTAAAGAGGAGACATCTATTACAGTTACATCAGAGCAAATCTATGTTTATCCAAATCTGTTCTTATTTCTTAAAAACAGGGCCATTCTATTCTTCCATAGAAAGATATTGTTACAAAAGATACAGAAAAAGTACTGTCTTCAGAATAATCCATGTAACCACTTCCTTGCTTGTCTTCATCTTGTTGCGATTGTTCCCAAAATACTCTTCCAGAGTCGCAAATTACGAGTAGTGACGGAATTTGCGTGCCCGCTGACTGTTTCAGCAATGGAGTCGACTGTTTCAACAACGGCCGATTGTTTCAGCACAGCACATAAATTATCTACGATCTTTTAGACTTATGTTAGCAACAATCTACCTTCGATTAATGATGAAATATAAGAGTAATATGGAATTATATGTAAACAGATTAAATATATAGTAAAGAGGAGGATTTCATATACCTTTGGATAAAGTGAATGAAAATGATGATGGAACCCTTTTTAAATATAGTTATAAAGGGTAAGGTGGTGTCAATATGTATGGTAAAAATGGTACATTGTGAGGTCCTAACACAGAGTTAGAAAAACATCACCAATATTAATAGACCAGGATCCTGTGAAATGTGCTTTGATTGATTGATGCAAAACCAGTCATGTACATTGAGCTCAATGGCTAATACAGTCCAGACTTTATCCTCCTAGCCTATTACATACAACTACTCTGCTACTCCCTCCCACGACTGTTCTAACAGTCAAGAATGAATCCCTCTAACAACAACTACCAAAACAAGGCAACAACAACCTTTACATTATGTTCTCAGGGATTTTTATAGGAGAAGAGGAAGAAACAGAAGTAGGTGAACAATTAAATGAGTTTCATTAAGACGGAATGGTGGAGGAAACCGAGTCCATTCTGCTTAATGGCGTTGTGCTGTACTCCGTAGATTGGTTGGAGATGTTTGTCAGGTCGAGATTGACATCTGATATGTTCTTTAAGTCCTTACGGCGGTCTGGAACTCTGCGTTTCCATTCTGGAATAAATGAACTGGATGGGAAAACTGCAAGGGCGCTACATACCTCCATAACTGCTGCCTGACTATCTTGAATGGGATTCAGTCAGTGTAATTAATCATTTCAGGGCTCAAGGAGATATGAGGAATGCTGTAGGTAAACGTCTTTCCTGGAGGAAATGCGTTCTGCTGATATTAAAACGCAGATATGACCTTTGCGTGCTTAAGTCTTCAAACCGTGCCCTTTCCTTTGAATGTGGGGTTAAACATTAATTACAAGCATTAAACCCCTCTGAATTACTTCTACTGGTCCACTGGCCGCTGCTGAAATGGCCCCTCTGTGCTATCTGCATAATGAACAATCCTGTTGTGAACCTGGGCAGTGGTAGTGGAGAAATGTTGCGAAGGCCGGAGGAATGGCGATGGAGCAGTTGAGAGCAATGAAAATAATGGAGAGCGGCGGAAGAAATGGTTAATAGTGTAAAAACCCAAGGATTAAATGTTTGGGCGAATAACACAGGGAAACAGAGAAAAACAATGAAGTGGAGCCACGGAGGTGGGACCCGCTACGGAGATCACAAATTGCAAGAGAGGAAAGTGCGATGGCGGAGAGTGGCGCCAAACAGAAATATTGCGCTTGCGATAATGCGATGGGGCCGATCACGCGACGCGTGAAATTGCGACGAGCGGAAGTGCGACGGGAGAATATGCGATGGAGAAATATGCGATCGAGCGGGGTTGCAATGGGTGGAAAAATGCGATGGCGCGATCAAACGATCGCATCGCAAATATTTGCGACGCAATCAAATCACATCGCAAATATTTGCGATGGATCTAACGAGCATAACACACGAAAATGTGATCTGCGATGGATGCGATATGCGATGCGTGCCTAAGGCTTTAAGCGCTTGGTCATGGGTAAGGGTTACGTGGGGAAGTGGTTTAAAAGGGCTGGTGGGAAAAGGGCTAAGCCCTGTTATAAAGTTAGAAAGTGGGTTTGGGCCCATTCTAATGTGATTTAAAGGTCAGGAAGGGGAACGATAGAGGAATAAAGGGGGGAAAAGGCCAACAAAGGGTAGGGGAAGGATTTAAAGGGGATTTTGAGGGGAAAAGAAAGGTAAGAAGGGAACATAGGAGGGGGGACAAAGGATGAAAAACAAAGGCTTAGGGGTAATGAAATAAGAGGGAAAAGGAGGCCTTTGGGCATTTCTTCACAAACAGAGAGGCTTTATGACAGAAATTAGTAGAAGGGACTTCGTCAAAGGACAAATACAAGAGGAGGCTTCAAGGATGATGTGTTTTCAGAGGAAATGCATTCCTTGAAGGCTCAACAACAAACTTAGCCCCCTATTTTGCTTGTCAAAAAAATCTCATAGGGGAGCTAACAAGAGTATCACACCTCTAAAGCATAATCCCCCATTACATTCATAACCAACATATACCCACCTTGGACGTCCTACCGAATCCAGGGATTTCCTCATCAGAAATGATTATGATTGTCACCAAGCTGATTTTTATACTCCTAACTTGGGTGAATGAATCCCCATAATTAGTTTTCACTCACCCATCACCACCATGCCTATGTTAAACCTATCAAATCCAAGATTCTGATCCCTTGACTCAGTGACTATCTCATTCGATGAGGCTTCCTTTTTGTTGATGTCAACTCCTATTTTCCAAAAAAGAAGCGTTATCTTGGATTTCCCTCACCACAATAGGGGCATCCTCAAGTGGCACTGTGGGAATCATCATTGCCCATAGATGTCATCGACCCTCCTGACATTTGACTATAATACAAGCTTTCATTTCAATATGGTATTGTACCTTACAACCATTGCACTTTTCTTAAATTCATCGAAGACCCGCGCCATTGTAAGCATTTTTTTCAGCAATGATTACACGAGAAGGTCCCATTTATACACCCATGCGTACAATAAGAATTTATATGCCATACCAAGATTACACATGTGGGTACCACATTCCACCTATTGTCAAAGAAAAAATGCCCCTAAGGGCGTAAAAAATCGTTTTCATCAACCAAATCAATAGATCACTACCATACTATTGACACAGACATAATTTGTATCTATTAGATAGATTTTTTTAGCTAGCCAAAGAATCACGAGCATGGGACATCCCCACCTCGTAGAAAAATGTATTTATTGTATCATAATATTTCTTGCAAGGTTCCCATAGGACATCATCACTCTTCGACCCGTTGCAAGGTGTTTCCAACTTTTTTCTACATGCACGTCTCTCTCTCTCCCTCCACACAGTACACAAAAAAGAAACTATAATGTATTTCGGCTATACTGTTCTTCCTAGACCTCACACATTAGGCGGCAATAGTTATCACTGGAAAATTGGACGAGCAAAAATGACATTATTAAATGTCAAGTAGAAATATTTACAGGGCTGAGGCACATTAGAGAATCTAAAAAATTAAAAAAATCTACAAGGTCCAAAAGAAAACTCAAATTGCGCTCTCAAGACACTAGAAGAATGCACCTTTGCATGCATTTTTATTCAATAGGTGTGCCTTTGCGCAGATTTCCCTCAAAAAACTGCATGGACTTGAGAGTAGAAGAAGTCACTTTCTAGGACCACAAGGCACACTCTAGGAAAATCATCCCTCACTTGAGGCTGCCCAAGGATAGTTGCCTAACCCTCCTTGGGACCTCAATAGAGCACGCAAAGGAACCAAGTGGCACACAATGAAATCAAACCCCTCTCTTGGGTCACCATCCACCATTGTACAAAGAGAGGGAAGGATAATTTTAATTCATCTATAAAAGACCACCAAGAGATGAACAAAGGGAGATCACATTGTTATGTTGGCCAAAATTTCTTTTCAGCAATCCAACAGTGTGTAATCTATTGCAAAAGTAGAGAGGGGATTCAGTTGTTGGCCACCAAACAACTTCAATCCTTTGGAGTAGAGGGAGATACCTTGCATCAAGCAACTAGAAGGTAAAGACGTCCTTGCATCAGGTCTTAGAACTCCATAGTTCTAAGGGCCCCTTGGAAAGTGTGTAAACGTACTATCTTTATTTCCTAATATAAAACAATAAGAGGGGACAATGATGGCATCGTTAGTATTATTTTTTTGTTTCACTCTTTATGGGCTTTCATGTTTATGTTTAGTTTACTCTTTTTTACCTCTGCATATGCATACTATATCATTTTTTAGTGTGTTTAATGTTTTATAACATGTTCACTAACGTGTTAAATCTTTTGTTTATCTGTCTGTGACCAAAGCTTAAGAGGTAGCGACCACTCCTCTTAAGCAAGTTTGGATTGGTACACTTATGCACCAAAACCACCATAACACCCCTCCCTTCTAAGTATTTATGGGTTCCCCTAATAGTGAAATATTGGAATAAATCCAACTAGGAGAGAGTAATCTCCAACTTGGAAGATAGGCTCAAAATATGGACAGTGAGAGCATTGAATTTGTAGGGGTGATTGGTACTAGTCAAGGCGGTACTTCAGGCTATCCCATGGTATATGTTATCTATTCTTCCTATGTGTAAGGGAGTGCTCCAAAAAATAAGGGAGGTTCAAAGAAACTTCCTATGGAGAGGGGCAGAGGAAAAACAAAAGTGGGCGTTGGTGGTGTTAGGGTCCTATAATAACAGGCATCATAATTTTGAATTGGCTATGTTTAGTCTTGTAATATTGTACATACCTTGATTTCTGCAAATGTTTTCCCATATTTAAAAATGAAAAGAGGGTATGTCCTAAAATAATAATAAAAGGACCAAAGGAAAAGAAAGATCAAAAAAGGATATAAAATATGAACCCCACCAAAAAAGAAACAAAAATAACTTTTGAAAGTGTTGCACATTCAAATGCCACTACTCTTAGTTTACTTTACTTTTGCAAATAAAATTGTGTCCAGCTTGTCCAAAATCCTACAATTAATGGTGATCATACAGTTTAATCTCGATTCATTCATGCCTTTAAATTTTAAGTTATGATAGTTAGTGAATAAATATCTGACCAAACCATTTAATCTTGGAAGATCAATAGTTAGGTAGAGAATAAAAATGAGCTCATAAGTTCAATCTGATCCATTGGAAGATATAAGGTTAGAAATAAGTTAGTTTTCTTATCAAAAGAAAATAAAAGGTTTAGCAAGCTCAAATGCACCCAATAAATGAAATAAAATTTTTAGGATAAATAATGGGTAGGTAGGATACTTTCAAGACTTATGGAAAGCATAATTTTTGTTTATCCCTTATCACTAATATCCTTCTAACACCTTCCCCTTATGCTACATCCCTCTTTCCTCTCTTGGAAACTGTTTCCCCTTGCTAAATCCCTTCTCCATTCCATTTTTCTAACCCTTTTAAATTTAAAAAAATTCCCTCCCATTGTTAAAAACCCACTTATCCAAAGTTTTGAAATGATAAAATATTTACACGAGACCCATTTTCCCTTTAGTTTTAATCCCCTGCTTAATATATTTCCCTAACTTCCCTTATTTTATTTTAGCCTATAGTTTATACATTTCACAAACCTCCCTGCTATCCTTTTAACACCTTCGCATATTAATCCCCAACCCACTTTATATTAACCCCTTTGCATATAATACACGACCCCACCTCATTGAAAACCCGCCACTCTTACCAACCACCCGATCATCATTCATTAGATCTAATGACCAATAAGCATTTTCACACCCCCCAACGTCTGATATTTAAAGCCAATGCGGGGGGGGGTGTGAAATGGGTGGTTTTATCCACCCCCTCCCTTGCCACGTGGTGCTCCCACATTTTATCACACTCGCCATTCCCAAAACCGGCAAATTTCTTTTCGCGATACGATAATCCACTAAACCCTTCTATGTGCTATATGCTTAAACCAATGATATTTAAAATAAATCCCCGCTCCATTGTAATAAGCCCCAAAGTTAAAAAGTAATAAAACCCCTCCATAAACCATTATTTCACTTTATCGGTTGAAATTGAGAAAAGACCAAATCCATTTCCAAAATAAGATTGAACCCTACAGCCACCTGAATCCTTATACAAACTGAATTCACCATTTTCCAGGTAATTCGAAGTACCAGAAACCATCTAATTTGCTAATTAAAATCAATAATTAAACAAATTAATGGCTTCCCAGAGCATCCAGAGTGTAAACCCTCTTCAACCCCCAGTGTTAGATCTTGACCACACCCCTTTGGCTGATAAAAACTTCAAGATCAATGATATTGTGACTGATTACAACCTTTTGAAGCTCCACTGCTGTATCCATCATAAATTTGTTTACCAAGAAGATGATATTCATCTGTGGGACTCCAACCTACCCAAATACATATTCCCACGAACCTTTTAATTCCCTAAACTCATCATACTGTGCCAAAAAAGCTATTTTCCTAATGAAAGAGATATAGTTACTCCAAACCAAGAAATCCTTTTTACAGTCACTGCTCAATCCATCAATAAAATGTTGCAGATTCAACCAGAACCTGATGAAGTGAAATTCTCTATTGAAACCCTTGCTGAACTCTACTTAAAAATAGACTTTCCTAAAAGATTCCAAATCTTTCAGACTTTCCTCCCTCCATTAGTAGAAACCCCTAAAAAAAACCCTCCATACTCATCTTCCATATTTTCAGAAAGAACCATACAAATTGTTACCATGGTGTCATGTATTTTAGGATATTTCACTGATGAGCATGTATATGCATCTATTCTTGGTTTCCTATCCATCTTTTTACCAGGTCAGCCTCTAACTACAACCTTCAATTTTTTCCAATACCTGGAAGATGCCATCCATGATTAGCTAGTCAAGCTTCCAAAGAAGGAGTATTCAAATACTCCTTATTTTTGTTTCATATGTTTATGTATTTCCAATCAGAAAGGTTTGTATTTAACCTACAAAAACTGGACACAAAGGGTAATCCCAAACCTGTTTTCTTTTGGAAATCCTTGATCACAAAGGATTCAACTGAATTCAGCTTCAAAGACTTCATTAATTCATTTGTATATCTAGTTGTTAAAATGCTCAACAATAGTATTCAACCTAGAATCAGTGAAGAGATAAAGAAGGTTCTATAGTTGTCAAATCAGAGTAGAACAGGAGACTGGTATTTATACCAGAATCATACAGAAATCAGAGTGTATGGAAGCTCACTGATTCCATACAAGCTTCCCAAATACCTCCCAATGAGGATATTTGCTTTAGAATACATTAGAAAAATGTTGAATTCAGAAGAACTCAATTTCCTTTCAGCTAAAAAGAAGACTCAATTCAAGATTAAAAACCAGCTAGGGCCTTTTATATGTAATAGTAGGAATGTTGGACAACAAGCAGAAAAATGTTTACAAGAGTTTAATTTCAGTAGTAGTTTCAAATGGTAATATTACCCCTTGGGTGTCATAAGTAAATTAGGAGTCAAGTTCAAATTGACTCCTTTAATTCATGAGTCAACGCTTGAAATTGAAAAGTATTCCAACCAATCAGAGTGGTTGGAAAATATTTTACAAGAGATGGAGAAGCAGGTTGATACTAATTCCATCCTGCTTACTCCATCCCCATAGGAAAGAAATTCAAAGAGGGCAAGAGAGGATGGCTCTTATTCTACATAAACTACTTCTAATACAAAATTCAAGCTTATGTATAGAAATAAGACCAAGCTAAATCTAGTGATAGAGCAAGAAGAGATAGTTGATATAGTTGAAACCATTGAGACATATATTGTTCTTAGAGATGATGCACTTCCAACACTTTCAGAAGAAACACATAAGCCATCAACCTCCAATGCACAAATCATTCATAAGAAACACAGTGCATAGGTTTCATCATCTAGAAAACCAATGGAGAAAGATAAGGATATCATGGAGAAATACAAAGAAATCAAGCCCAGTACTGGAAACAAACTCCCAATGACCAGAATAGGTTGCTTTCATCTTTTGACTACAAAACAAGAAAGATTGAAATGACATTTCTAGTGAACAGTGCAAGCCCCAAAAACATCAAAATATTATAAGAAGACAACCTTTGAAGTTCTTTCCAAACATGTGCATCCAATAGACCATATTGAGTTTCACAAACATGTAGGAGAAATGATCTATTCCACTATGACACACCAAGCTTTAAGTTTCCAGAAGTTATAGAATTATCTATAAAATATAAAGATACAGTTAAAACTAAAGAAAGCTTCATCACAAGCAAAGGATAACATGATAAAGTCACTTGAGGATTTGGTAATGGAAGTTGGTTATAATCCAAATGATATCAAAGTATCAGAAGAGTTAATAAAAAAGAATAATGCAGACATAGTTGCACTAAAGAAACAACTAAAATTACCAAAAACAGAGCATCCACAAACTAAAGAGGCTTTGGAGACTAAAAACCAAAAGGATGAAATGATGAATCTCATCATTCAGTTGACAGCTCAATTGAAAAAATGGAAACAGAAATGGACAAACTTGTGCAAGAAAAGCAAGCTAGCATGGAAGCAATTCCCATTATTGCTATTCCTATAGCTTCTGCAATAGCTCCATTGTCTACAACATCTCCAGTATCAATAGTAGTTCCAGTAACTACATCAACAACAGCATCAACAGTACCAACAACCCATCCCAATGATGAGGCCAACAAATTTATCAAAGAAATGCAAGATATTTCTATTCAAACTACTGAAATTAACAAGCTCAAAGAACAAGTGAAGAGTTTAGAAGATGGAAATAAATTGGCAGAGGTAATGCATCAGGAAGAAGCACAAAAAGAAAACAGATGAACTGACAGAATCCACAAGTTGGAAAAGGAGTTATCACTCAAAGATCATTTAAACCAACAAAAACAACAACTGTGGGCCAATATCATTAACTCATTTAATGATATTTGGCCTTCCATAAAGGTTATATTTGAACAGAAGGACTTGATAAAGGAAGTAGGTGATGCAATTCAGAAAGTCAGAGCCGATATTGGAAAGAAACCAGAGGAACTTCTGAGATAATAAAATTCCTTAATTATAAAAATAAACAGGAATTACAAGAACTTGGAATAACTGACAGAATAGAAACTATGTTAGAGGTGAAGAAAGTGATTTCCAAGATAAATCTAATGACACGGCTTGAAGACAAATGTCAAACTATGGAGCTTGCAGTGAACAGGTTTATGAACAAGTTTGATGTATTGAGGCAGAAAGGTTTGCGTAATCCTTTAGTAATAAATGATAAACGAATGAGGCATGAAGATTATGATAAAAATATGAGGGAAGTAGCTAAAGAGACTTCCAACAATTCAGCAATGAAAGTAGTTCCCACAAGCAAAGTGCTCCTTTAGAGTTTAGAAAACTTCTTTTACCTCCAGCATGAGGTAAATCACCTTTTTGTGAATAAGCCTACGTTTTCCAAGTATAATGAGGCAGATGAGATTTACCGGAGGATGATGAAGATAAAACTTCCTGATGAAGAAACCTGGGAAAAATGGTGTGATTTATTATGAAAGGTGAAAGCAAATACAGGTAAAAGAAGACATATTAAAGAGAAGACAACATGAAAGAAAATATAGGTAAAAGAAGATAGATTAAAGAGAAGACATCGTGCAAAAAAATGCAGATAAAATAACACAGATGAAAGAAAGACAGTGTGAAAGAAATACAGTTGAAAGAAACAAACAAGTAAACAACAATCAACAAAAACATGGCTAGATTTCATTCAGTTAATAGGTGTCACTATCTTTTTGCATAAAGATATTTTATTTTCTTGAATAAATCCTGGTCAATTGAAATGATATTTTTGTAATGTTTTTGTATAAATACTTCATCATTTGAAGTATCAAGGGTCGATTAGTGTGGATTTCTGAATATTTCTATAGCTGATTGATCTACTACTTGAGGGTTATTGTACTTTTTTCTAGTTGACAGACAGGGCAAGTTATAAAGGAATTTCTTTATAGGATTCATGTGTTGAGCTATCGCAGTGAAGTATCATTTCAATTTTTCATGTTCTTTCTTTAATTATTCCATAAACTTAAATGTGTTGTAAATTTTAATGTTACAACATGAATTTCATTGCAGAATTTGTTTAAATACACTCTATTTTGAATTGTTAAACATTTTTATTTTTTCTTCTAATATCTGGTTTAGAGAATTCTTAATTTCTCTCTAATCCTGATTGACCTCCTTCACCTTCCTTCATTATCTATTTTAAGGAATTCTTAATTGCTCCTTGATCCCGATTGAAAACCACTTCACCATTCAGCCTTGAGATATGGTTTTGCTCACCTATCATGCCCTGTAACACTTCATTTATAATTTGTTTCTGTTATGTTTTAAAACAATATTGACTCCATAGCCCAACGGAAAATGGAAAGGCATATATCCATCTAAATCACTAATTCCACAAATCAACCAAAACCAATCAACCAATCAAGAAACCAACCCAACCAAGCATACAGAACTAACCTAAAATCTATTAAAATAAACAAAATTAAATCATTAAGAGAGAGCCCTCTCTAAGCATTAGGAAAGCTAGATCCTAATCTCCGAAAGTGGATAGTAGTAACCTCTGATATTTATTTTAAACACTTAGAACAACCTTTTTGAAATTTTGAAGTGATAAGATATTGGCGACCATACTGGGGAAAAACCAATCCTAGTTTAAACAGATCTTAAAAGAAACAAATATTTTCATTTTCTGCATTAAGATTTGAAAGGGTTGTTAGAATTTGTCATTGAAAGTTAAAACTCTGGCTCCTAAAAGAACATATTATACTAGGGCTCATCCTGATCCACATCCTGCTACAATTTTTGATGATCCTGATATAATTTTAAGAAAACCTAAAAAAGTAGAAATTCTAGGAAGTAGTAGTCAGTTAATCAAAGAAAATACACTTCCTAAAGAGTTATCAAGCATACAGGATATTCGATTTGATTTATCATTTCAGAATTCTTTATTTCAAACCAAATATGAAAACTCAATATATGATATTGTAATAGACCCAAATTTTATTCAATTTATTGAATCAAAGAAGGAAACTATACAACTTGATTTGATCAACAGGTTCTAGAAACTTTTGATAAACTTGATGTTTCGACCTCAACTTTGGTTAAAGATATAGATGAAGCCTATTTTCAATAGTGAGTTGAATTAGCTGCCCTAACTGATGCTACCCCTAAGTTTTCTACAGTATTTTCAGAAACTGTAAGTACAGCTCCATTTAGTACCACCTCATCTATAATATCCACCATAGTTGATTCCACAAAACCATTTATACTCTCCAACCTAAAGTTTCAAGCTCATCTTCAAACATTTCAAGCTCATCTTCAAGCCTTCCAAATTCATCTTCAAGCACTACCACTTTACCTCCCAGTCAAGCTAAAGTCTTAGCCATGGCAGCCAGAGATGCCCCTTTGGTCTTACAGGCCCCTTTACATGCCATGCCCCAAGACTACCAGAGTAAAATTTTTCAGTTTGATAATACTGGTCAATATACTACTCAACAACATGTAAATAAAATGATTGATTATTTTGAATTACATGAATTCGATGAGGTCTATGTACAAATGAGATTATTTGCACAAAAATTAGCAGGAGATGTTAAAAAATGGTTTAAATATTTACCTGTTGGCCATATTTTTGATTTAGGTGCTTTCCACCAATTGTATATTAATAGATGGGAAATAAAGAAAAACCCTTTACAGATATTATCTGAATATGAGAACAATAGAAGAGCTCCTAATGAATCTATTCAGGATTACTATACTAGGTTTAACAACATTTACAATGCAATTCCAGCGAATATCAAACCTCCACTAGACTTGGCCCTAATCAAATTTCTAGATGGTTTTGACATTGATATCTCCTACCAATTAAGAGAAAGAAACCCTAAAAATTTAGAACATATGCATAGTAATGTAGTTAGTGTAGAAGCTATCTTATTAGCTAAAAGAGCTAGGATGAGGAATGAAAGGAAAGTGACCATTAAGGAAGAACCTGTTAGCCACCTATAAAAATTTGTCATATCAAATGGTGGCTAAATATTTTTAGCCTTCAAGAAACAATTCATTTCCAAATTGTGAGTTCTTGAAGTCTTATGATAATCTTTACCCTTTGAGTTAATCTTCACTACTGTTTCACTGTTATTCCTAAAGTACCTGTTGTTTACCAAAGAGAAAATGCTTCTAAAAACCCCATTTTCCATCATTTCACTTCCCTTTTAACTCACAAAGAATTCGATTTTTCACCCTCATTTCCTTTCACAAATCCTTCTAAAAACCCTTCATTTAACCTTCAAAATAATCAAAACACCTCTTAAAACCTTATATCTCCCCTTTATTTGGTTTTAAATTCCCTTCTCTCATCCATCGAAACCTTGTTTTGGCCTAAAAATGGTCTTTTGCACTCCTAAGGCCTTAAGCCCCTTTCGGCCTTAAGCCCCAACCCATTTTCCTTATATGAACCAGAGCCGTGACCGAGCGCTAAGCCTCATTGCTCCATCGCAATCGGCAATCACAAATTCCATTTATCCTTTCCCTTTTCTCCTCCGATGTCGATCCCCCGATTTAATCTCAGCCGTAGAATCCACAAGAACCGATGACTAAGATCTCATCGTGATCCTATAGCCAGCGCTTAATCGCACATCACAAAATAAAACACCCTATTGCTTTGGCTTTTTTTCTTATCTCTGATGTGATGTAATCCCAGCCGTTCATTCCGCCAGATCCGACGGTTCGCGCTTCGTCACATCACAAAAAACCTTTCCCTCTGTTTATTTTTCCATTCCCGACGTTATGGTCCCGAACAAATATGGACCGTTGATATAAAATGATCAACGGCCATCGAGCCCTATTTTTCTGCCCGTCCTTCTGGCATCACCTTTTCTCCTTTCAAAATTATCCACCCCCTTATTCTATCTCAACCGTCTGATCATCTGATCTAACGGTCGGGATGTAACGCGATGAGCTGAGACCTGTTCACTATGTGACAAGGCACTGATGCAATCATCATGTACCACACATAGATCTTCCACACAACTCTTCATTGGTCATGCTTAACCCGCGTTGTTCGATCTTCTGCCCCTCATCCGATGGCTTAAACTCCATATCACGTAATTTTTGTGCCCAAGGGTTAACATTTCAAAATTGCACGATATGGGCGGTTTTGAAAATCCACGTGTCATTCATTGTATGGAATCACATTTTTTGGGCAATACCACCTACCCCCCATTTTTCCACATGAAAACACTTCCCGATTTTCTGCCAAACCATCACCCTCTGCAATGTTGCTCCCAGTTCGATCCTAGCCATCGATCTCCAAAGATCGGATGGTTATGATTTAATCTTGCCCCCATTTTATTTTCCACCTAACTTGCTCCCGAATGTTTTCGCTTTTAATCTCAGCCGTTGATCTTTGAGATCGAACGACTTGTGTTATATCATGACCCATTCATTTTCCCTTCATCTTTTCTCCCAAGGCGACTTCATCAAAAGATCTCAGTCGTCGATTGTTCTAATCCAATGGCTCGTGTTCGTCATCGTACCCAAACTCCATTTACACCTGGTTAGCTGCTATGCCACGGTTTTCTCCCTTTTTTTCCACTGCATCCATATTTTTTCCTCACTACTCCTCCACCCTCACAATCCTCTGAAGCAATCTTTACCACATCCGCAGGGTTTCTTAATGAAGTTTGTGTTTTTTGCAGGGTTTTAAACGATGTTTTCTCTGTGTTTTTCCATAGTCACAGATAGGTGAAAAGAAGGCCCAGAATGATGATTCTGTGGCTTAAAATCAAATAAGAAAGGATTTGCGGGGCTCGAAATCTACGTTTAAATCATCTGGAACATGATCCACGGTGTAGCAAAAATCCCTCCAATAGCAGAAAGCCACCTATGTAAACGAGCCAAAAAAAGTGTATCAGTAATGAAGAATCAATGTTAAAGGGTGATTAAAGCCAAAGCCAAAATATCAGAGTTTAATCCTAAGGTTTAGAGAAATAAAGACAATATCAGAGAATGAAGACCCAGAGCAGAAATCAAGGCTAATTAAGCCTAAACACAGAGTAAAGATATATTAAAGTGTTTTAAGGTTAAACAGAGAAAAATATCAGTAAAGAGGCCTCCACTACCACATCAGAGGCCAAATATATCCTTTTCAGCTACCAAAGTGCCACCTGCAGCCTCACTAAATCAAAAGAAGGCATAGTTATTTCCCAGTCAGTGATATTTTGTTTAAAGACAACCAGAGTTATTGCCAGCCTGCCTAAAGAGTTTTAAAGTCAAAAAAATCTGCCAAGTAGCTTAATACTTAATGAAAACCAATTAATACAGAGGAAATAACAGAAAAATTCTCTATTGAGCCCCTCAAAGGCCGAGAAGCATTAAATTGTATTAATTGAACCTAGAGACCCTTCATTCTATTCCACCTCCTCATTTTCTTATAAAATCTCCTTGAGGAGCACATTGTTGGTTGTTGGATTTTGATGTAATACTTGTTGCTCGAAACTTTTTACATGTAAATAGTTTTCAGAGGCTTTTGAAGATCTGTTTGTAATCAAAGAAGTTAGGTTGAGAAGAGAAGTTGTTACTGTACTGAAACGTTGGACTTGAAGTATGTAATTGGATTGACATCAATACACAATCTGATTCACGGGATCCTGGTCTATACCATTGGTGATGTGCCTCTCATTGTTCTTGTTTTCCTTCTTATGTTTTTCACAAAATTGTTCATTTTTCTCTGATAAAGAACAACAAATATAGAGCTAGGATTTACTCTTACAAGTACCCTACTCTCACTGATAAGCTTTATCTTTATGTTTTCCTTCTTTGTGTATTTAAGAATGATTTAATACAGTCCAAGCAGTCAAGGAATGTTGGTGAGCCCATGTCTTACTGTCTAAACTTTAAACATTGTTATTGAATGATATTTTCATTACATGCTAAGTAGAGTCAGACTAGGAAAGTTTATGGTTTGCCCTGTATTCTAGTTCTTTCTCCAAAGGTTGTTTGAAAGTTTCCCTAAGAGTGTGCTAAAAGCAGGCCTAGATTTTAATGATATCTTACTTGATCTTAAGCTACACTTTGTTTTCTTATATGTTTTCATCCTTTCTGAAAGTAGTCATGTGGATTACTGAATTGTTTGTCTGATAAGTTAGCTTTAATACAAGATTTTCCAAAGAAGTCTATGGTTAGCCCTGTCCTTTGGCTAGTTTCAAACAGTTACTTAAAAATGATTTTTCTTGTTCGGAAAGCTGATAAATCCTTGTTGAAATTATTGGCTTTTTCCACCTTCACAACACTTTTAATGTTCCATTCCATCATTTAATACAAAAGATCCTTTGTTATAGATGACTTGCCCCATGGACCACTCTTGAAATTGTTGCACAATTAGAACCTTTTGTGACTCCATAGCCCAATGGATTAAGTGTTGTTTCATGCCTATCCTATCAGTTGAACCTTGTTTTGATTGTAAGCACCTTCACCCCTTTGAAACTGTTTCATTTTCAGGACTTTCCACTCAATTAAAGATCATACCCAACCAAACAAACAAACAAAACCCTTGTTCTTAATAACTAGCCTAAAATCACATTCAAAAACCTTAAAAGATAAATCAATCTTTGCACTTATAGAGAGATCCCACTCTGGATTCAGGAGGGCTAGATCCTAGAATCTAAAAGTGGTTCATATGTAGGCGCTACAGCTTTGTATTTTCCAATCTTGCAAACAACAGAGACCTAACATTTTGGCGACTCCATTGGGGAGTTCTGAGTAAAATCCTTAAAACAAAACACTCAACATTCAGTGCAATATAAGTAGCTTTCTTCAAGCACTACCAAGCATAATGGTGATCATGATAGGACTTATTTGAATTAGTGACAAACTAAGTAACCCTTATGATTCTCATGGAACCTTATCAAACCTTGAAGGAATCAGCTAGCTAAGCCATAAGAGTAAACTCACTTTGTCTCATCACCATAGCTAAGTGTTGAAACAGAATTAGGACACTCTCATAACCTATACGACTGAAAAAAATCATAAAACCCAAAAATATTTCAGATTGGTATTCAAATCAATAAATGGTGGTGGACCATAAAACATTTTACCTTCAAAAGCTAAAAATTTCCACCTGGTGACTCCATTAGCCTCCAGTATGCCTATTACCCCTCCAGTATTTGTAGACTCAATTGGGAATGCATTGAGCAATCCCAATCATATTGTTGGTGGACAAAAAAATTTAAATTATCCACCTAGAGACTCCACAACTCTCAAAATACCAAATGACTCCACTGGTAGAAGACTCTGAACTGGTTGGATAGACACAGCGACCTCTTTCCTGATTTAAAAACATGATTCCGAGGATATAACGAAGATATACCCCAATGAGTAGAGATCATATCCCTGGGTTTCCACATAAGATGCCCCAGGTGAATTGGGATGACAACCTGCCTGTTTTTCAAGGTGAAAAGTTTGATGACCCTTTATTACATCTCATCAAATTTCATATACATGTATGGAGGTTGAACGTTGAATGGCATGAAGATTGCCTAATGAAAATGTTCATGTTAACATTAGAAGGAAAAGCTATGGATTGGTATGAATGGTTTAAATCTGGTAGTTTGTTTTCTTTAAAGGACCTTGAATATGTGCTTTATGAGAACTATAAAGGAAAAACTACATCATTATTGTGGGGTGGAATACATTATGATCCATCACAAAACATCACCCAATACATTATAGGCAATGATGAGTATTTGGAAGAAATAAATCCTGAAGATCATTTAATAGCCATTCATGAGTTTAATATCCTATTGAAAAATTATAAGAATATAGATGAATCAGTTGAGAAAGAAATCATCCAAGAAATAAAGGATGTTCCTCAAGATATCCCTGAAAACCCAAATAATGATTCATCATCCCTTATAGTTGAGGCTCAAGAAGACATCCAACCTCAAAATCAATCTTTACAAGAGACAAAGAATTGTTGTACTCATGTTCAAAGGAACATAGAAACATCTTCCCCTTTGACTAAAAAAGAAATAGATCAGACTATTAATAAACAGCTAGTCTCTGAAACTTTTTGCAAAACAAATACTCTTGCCCATTCACATACAGAACTTCGTAGTACAGATTTAGAAAGTTCTTTGGTAGATTAGAAAAAATAAGGACCTGCTGATAACCCAGTATGTCTGATTGGTAGTATTACTTATATTTATGATTTTCCTAACTTTGATCTATCTAATGATGATGCTCCCCAAACAAAAGTTAATCTTGTAGGACCATCATTAGCAGATTTATGGGATGAAGATCAGTTCCTTCAAAGAAGTAATGAGCCAGTGCAGATTATTTATGATACTGATGAAGAAAGTTATGAAAGCTTGGAAGTAAGTAAAGATTTATTGGATCTTTTCTCTACTTCATCTCAGACCATCAATAATAGTTTCCATGTGATTGGGAATCAACAACATTTCACCTCAAAGGTTGAGGAGGAAACCAATGAAGAAATCTTTGAGCAGGTTGAAACCAAGGAGCCTTCTCTTGAAAAAGAGGAAGCAATTCAACATACCCATGCTCAAGAATATAATAACCTCTTCACATATTTCAGCCCACAAAATCATAATATCTCGGGATTTCAAGAGGATAGCACTGCCAAATATGATGAGTCCTCCAGTTCAGATAATAATGAAGATGAGGAAGTTTTTCTTTCTCAAGAGAATCTTTATCATGATCTAGTGAAGAGAAAAGAGATAATCCTGGTTGAAACACATCTTCCAGATACTCCTAACCAGGCATTATTTCAAGATCCCTATGTTGATTTCCAGAAGACATCTAAAGAAGGGATAAAGGTTGCAAACAACAGTAAATCAGCAAGTGCAGCAAAATTTTTTAGAGTTGTTTCCAAGAAACAGAAAGCATGGGAATGCCCCTGTCTGTCCTACATGTTCAAAGAGATGAGAAAAGACCAGTCATGGAACCATCTGATTGACTGGATGTATTGGAAAAGAGATTTTTTAAGTTAAAAATATAAATATTCCAAGTTAGAGTAGGTTAGATAGGAATGTCAATAAAGCTCAGTTTTGAGCATTTAGTTAGTTGTTGATTTTTTCTTTCAAAGTTAGAAAAAGAAAAATACAAAAACAATAAAAAGAGAAAAGAGGGTAGAATGAAAACAAGAAAGGTACAGCCCCATACCAAAAAAGACAGACAAAGTCTGAAATTGTGCAAGCTCAAATGCCACTCCTAAAAACACACTTCTAGTTAGTCATACATCCTAATCATGACTAATTAGCTTTTCAATTTACTATTGATAGGTTAGTGACTTAGATCAGTCAAAAAATACAATCTTGGCTTATCAGTAGAAATCGATTAGGATAGAAAAACAAAGGTTCAAACAAGCTCAAAATCTGAACCTATGAATCTCAAAAGAAGAATGGTTCTAATTAGATCAAATCTTGAGCCAAATATAGAAAGAAAACTGGTTCTAAAAAGCTCAAAACTTGAACCAGGAAAGAAAGAGAAGACAACTCAAAAAAAATCAAAACTAGAGTTGTAGAATAATGAAGGATATTTTTGATTTCCAGATCTTAAGCCTTCACGATTTTGTTTTAAATTTTTCTGCAAATTTTAGTCTATGTGCAGCTTTTTTTTATGCCATAGATCAACAACAAGTCAGATTGCTTAATCTTGGCTTGGCTGCTTTTAAATTTCCTGTTTTAGAATTTAGAGAATAAAAGTTTATCAGACAGTCTAATCCTGACAGATAGTAGTTAGGAAGAGAATTTATGAACTCAACTGTTTAAAATGAGTTCATGGAGAAATAAGAGTAGAAATAGATTAGTTTCATATTTTTCAAAAAGAATAAAATTTTGATGAAAAGGTTTGCAAGTCCAAATGCACCTTCTGAAGAAAAAATGTTAGGAATTAGTTTGTGTAGGTAGTTGTTTGGGAAATACTTTTCTGATGATATATCAAGTTCTAATCATCCTTGTTAGCAGATGATAAAAATATTATCAAAGTGCAAGGCACTAATTAGCATCCAGAGATGAATTTCTGTGGTTCTTGGCACCTCCAGGGAGCTGCCATCCCAAGTTGGAGCCCCTGTTAGCCACCTATAAAAATTTGTCATATCAAATGGTGGCTAAATATTTTTAGCCTTCAAGAAACAATTCATTTCCAAATTGTGAGTTCTTGAAGTCTTATGATAATATTTACCCTTTGAGTTAATCTTGACTGTCGTTTCACTGTTATTCCTAAAGTACCTGCTGTTTACCAAAGAGGAAATGCTTCTAAAAACCCCATTTTCCATCATTTCACTTCCCTTTTCACTCACAAATAATTCCATTTTTCACCCTCATTTCATTTCACAAATACTTCTAAAAACCCTTCATTTAACCTTCAAAATCATCAAAACACCTCTTAAAACCTTATCTATCCCCTTTATTTGGTTTTAAATTGCCTTCTCTCATCTATCGGAACCCTGTTTTGGCTTTAAAATCTCCTTGTTTTGGGCTAAAAATAGTCTTTTCACTCCTAAGGCCTTAAGCCCCTTTTCCTTATATGACCTAGAGCCGCGACCAAGCACTAAGCCTCATCACTCCATCGCAATCGGCAATCGTAGATTCCCTTTATCCTTTCCCTTTTCCTCCTCCGATGTCGATCCCCCGATTTAATCTCAATCGTCGAATCCACAAGAATCGATGGCTAAGATCTCATGGCGCTCCGCCCATAGCCCTCCGTCATCACACCTACCGATTTAATCCTGACCGTTGATCTCTCATATCGATCCTACGGTAGCGCTTAATCACACATCACAAACTCAAACACCCTAGTGCTTTGGCTTCTTTTCTTATCTCCGATGCGATGTAATCCCAACCGTTCATTCCACCAGATCTGACGATTCACGCTTCGTCGCATCGCAAAAAACCTTTCCCTCTGTTTATTTTTCCATTCCTAACATTACGGTCTTGAACAAATATGCACCGTTGATCTAAACAGATCATTGGGCCCTATTTGTCCACCCGTCCATCCAGCCTCACCTTTTCTCCTTTCAAAATTATCTGCCCCCTTATTCTATCTCAATCGTCCGATCATCTGATCTAACGGTCGAGACGTAACGCAATGATCCGAGACCTGTTCACTACACGACAAGGCGCTGATGCAATCATCGTGGACCCCACATACATCCTTCTCACAACTCTTCGTCGATTGCACTTAACCCGCGTCGTTTGATCTGTTGCCCCTCATCCCACGGCTTAAACTCCATATCGCATAATTTTTGCGCCCAAGGGTTAACGTTTCAAAATTGCGCGATATGGGTGGTTTTGAAAATCCACGTGTCATTCATTGTATGGAATTGTGTTTTTTTTGGGCAATACCGCCTCCCCCCCATTTCACTGTGCGAAAACCCTTCTCGACTTTTCGCAAAACCGCCGCCATCCGTAATGTTGCTCCCGGTTTGATCCTAGCCATCGATCTCTGAAGATCAGACAGTTTTGATTTAATCTCGCCCCCATTTTATTTTCCACCTAACTTTCTCTCAAATTTTTTCACTTTTAATCTCAGTTGTTGATCTCTGAGATCAAACAGCTTGTGTTATATCGCGACCCATTCATTTTCCCTTCATATTTTCTCCTAAAGCGACTTCATCAAAAGATCTCAGTCGTCGATTGTTCTAATCCAATGGCTTGTGTTCGTTTTCACGCCCAAACTCCATTTACACCTGGTTAGCTGCTCTGCTAGGGTTTTCTCCCTTTTTTTTTACTGCATCCATATTTTTTCCTCACTGCTCCTCCACCCTCACGAGCCTCTGAAGTAGTCTTTACCACATCCATAGGGTTTCTTAATGAAGTTTGTGTGTTTTTCAGGGTTTTAAACGGTGTTTTCTCTGTGTTTTTCCACAGTCACAGACAGGTGACAAAAAGGCCCAGAATGATGATTCTGTGGCTTAAAATCAAAGAAGAAAGGATCTGCAAGGCTCGAAATCTACATTTAAATCATCTGGAACATGATCTAGGGTGTAGCAGAAAGACCTCCAATAGCAGAAAGCCACCTGTGTAAACGAGCCAAACAAAGTGTATCAGTAATGAAGAATCAATGTTAAAGGGTGATTAAAGCCAAATCTAGGAGATCAGAGTTTTAATCCTAAGGTTTAGAGAAATAAAGACAGTATCAGAGAATGAAGATCTAGAGAAGAAATCAAGGCTAATTAAGCCTAAACATAGAGTAAAGACAGATTAAAGTGTTTTAACGTTAAACAGAGAAAAATATCAGTAAAGAGGCCTCCACTGCCACATCAGAGGCCAAAAATATCCTCTTCAGCTACCAAAGTGCCACCTGCAGCTTCAATAAATCAAAAGAAGGCATAGTTATTGCCCAGTCAGTGATATTTTGTTTAAAGACAGCCAAAGTTATTGCCAGCCTGCCTAAATATTTTTAAAGTCAACAAAATTTTCCAAGTAGCTTAATACTTAATGAAAACCAATTAATAGAGAGGAAATATCAGAAAAATTCTCTATTGAGCCCCTAAAAGGCCGAGAAGAATTAAATTGTATTAATTGAACCTAGAGACCCTTCATTCTATTCCACCTCCTCATTTTCTTATAAAATCTTTTTGAGGAGCACATTGTTGGTTGTTGGATTTTGATGTAATACTTGCTGCTCGAAACTTTCTGCATGTAAATAGTTCTCAGAGGCTTTTGAAGCTCTGTTTGTAACCAAATAATTTAGGCTGAGAAGAGAAGTTGTTGCTATGCTGAAACATTGGACTTGAAGTATGTAACTGGATTGACATCAATACACATGTTGATTCATGGGATCCTGGTCTATACCATTGGTGATGTGCCTCTCATTGTTCTTTTTTTCCTTCTCATGTTTTTCACAAAATTGTTCATTTTTCTCTGATAAAGAACAACAAATATAGAGCTAGGATTTACTCTTACAAGTACCCTACTCTCACTGATAAGCTTTATCTTTATGTTTTCCTCCTTTATGTATTTAAGAATGATTTAATACAGTCCAAGCAGTCAAGGAATGTTGGTGAGCCCATGTCTTACTGTCTAAACTTTAAACATTGTTCTTGAATGATATTTTCATTACATGCTAAGTAGAGTTGGACTAGGAAATTTTATGGTTTACCCTGTCTTCTAGTTCTTTCTCCAAAGGTTGTTTGAAAGTTTCCCTAAGAGTGTGCTGAAAGCAGGCCTATATTTTAATAATATCTTACTTGATCTTAAGCTACACTTTGTTTTCTTATATGTTTTCATCCTTTCTGAAAGTAGTCATGTGGATTATTGGATTGTTTGTCTGATAAGTTAGCTTTAATATAAGCTTGTCCAAAGAAGTCTATGGTTAGCCCTATCCTTTGGCTGGTTTCAAATAGTTACTTAAAAAGGATTTTTATTGTTCGGAAAGCTGATAAATCCTTGTTGAAATTATTGGCTTTTTCCACCTTCACAACACTTTTAATGTTCCATTCCATCATTTGATCCAAAATATCCTTTGTTATAGATGAATTTCCCCATGGACCACTCTTGAAATTGTTGCACAATTAAAACCTTTTGTGACTCCATAGCCCAATGGATTAAGTGTTGTTTCATGCCTATCCTATCAGTTGAACCTTGTTTTGATTGTAAGAACCTTCACCCCTTTGAAACCCTTTCATTTTCAGGACTTTCCACTCAATTAAAGATCATACCCAACCAAACAAACAAAAAAAACCCGTGTTCTTAATAACTAGTGAAAATCACATTCCGAAACCTTAAAAGATAAATCAATCTTTGCACTTATAGAGAGATCCCTCTCTGGATTCAGGAGGGCTAGATCCTAGAATCCCAAAGTGGTTCATATGTAGGCTCTGCAACTTTGTATTTTCCAATCTTGCAAACAACAAATACCTAACAGAAGCATCCACTTCAGATGTTAAAATAGATAGTTTATCTAAGAGTGTAGAAATACTAATGGATAGACTAGAGAAAATGGAAATAAAACCTTAGTGGGAAAATCAACAAGGTCCCCAAATTAGAAACCCCAAATTTAGGAAAAATCCTAATACTGGTAAATCAAGAGAAGTAGTACCTGATCAACATATTAGATCACCTTTCCAAGAAAACTATGATGAAAGTTCACAAAGAATGAAGAATACCAAGATACCTAGATAAACTTGATGGAAATAAACGATGAAAATACTATTTTTCTTACGCAAGAGGAACAAGAACTATACATGTTACAACAATTATAGTTAGAATCTAGAGAGTCGTTTGACTAAAAACAAGGCTATGAATCTACTATCTAGGAAGTTCATAAACAATATAGCCTTAGAAGTAAAAAGAACACAAAAGCTCTTATTAGGAAATTAGTCCAAACCCAAACTGAGAAAACAATAGAAGCTCCTGTGACCAAAACTCTACAAATTTTCCCTAGAGAAACTCAGAAAAATTCCAGCCCAAAGATTGTAGACATCACATCAACTGCTACTCAAACTTCAACTGCTACTCAAACTGTTCCAGACAAGAAAATTGAAAACAAAACAATTGACACATAAATTGAATTACCAACTGTTCATAAAAAATACAAAAAAACTCAAACCACAATTGCTAAAGATGAAACCATTCAATTAGGCTAAACTCAAATGCCATTCAATATCCAAATTGAGATAGCAAAAATTGAAAATACCAGTTCCTTTAACAGAGCTGGTGAAAAATGATTCATATAAGGCTCAAATCACTGAAACACTAAAGTGAAGGTGAAGATGTTGTTAACCTCAATGATGATCAACCTGAGTTATTATTTGGTCCTGAAGTTAATAGTAAACATCAACAAGAGGGTGTACCTCCATTTTAAATTAGCTTGAACATTCATGATGAAATATTACACAATGATATGTTGGATTCTGGAGCATCTCATAACTTAATGCCTAAGGCAGTCATGGAAAAATTGAACTTAGACATCACCAGACCATACAATGACCTATTTTCCTTTGATTCTAGTCAAGTTAAATGCCTTGGCCTAATAAAATATATGTGTGTAACTCTACTCCAGTGCCCAGCAAAGAGTATTGTTATGTACATAGTAGTTGCTGATATCCCTCCAAAATATGGTATGTTATTATCTTTCTCATGGGGAGCAAAATTACAGGGATCATTGCAATTGGATATTTCATATGCTACCATTTCTGTATTTGGTCAACAAAGAAAGCTTTATAGAGAAACCTTCATGAAGTTCATGGTTAGTAGTGCAGAAAAACCATAGAATTATCTTATCTACTCCATGCATTCTGATATGGACTCATTTATCTTATGTAATTCAGACACTGGCAAAGACAAAATCACAGTTGTAGAAGAGAAACACAAAGAAATCAATAGTGAAAATATAATTCATGACTCTATGTGGCATTTAGATTTTGATGGTTCTGTAAATAGATTAGGAGCAGGAGCTCGAGTATGGATCTATAATTTAGAGAATGATCATTTAGAAGGACATGCTTTCAGATTAAATTTCAAATGCACAAATAACATGGAAGAATATGAAGCATTAGTGCTAGGTCTTCAAATCGTGAGAAAACTTGGAGCCAAAAGTGTTTCCATCATGAGAAACTCAGAACTCATCATAAAACAAGTCAAGGGAGAGTATCTTGTTAATAATCCTAGACTTAGCCAATACAGAGAAACCATCCTAGACTTGATAAAAAAATTTCTTGAGACTGACTTTGTTGTTATTCCAAGAAAGCAGAATATGCAAGCACATAGTTTGGACACTTTTTCCAGCACATGAAAGTTACCCTTTCAACCAAATCATTATTACACTTCTGAGGTAAGACATAGGCTAACCATACCTAATAATTTGAAGTATTGTAAAATATTTTCACAAGAATCACAAATTTATAATTTTATGAATTGTGAAGGAGAATTTTAGAACTGTAATATAGACACTGACTCTACATTAGATTATACCATAAATAATGAGCTAGATGAAAATGATGTAAATAAAATAGAACCAACTAGATTCACTAAATTAGAAATAGAAAAAATTAAAAACAGTATAAATTGAGGAATTAATCAATGATGAATAAGGAGTTTTAAACCTCAAAGACAACATTTTTCCTAAGGGATTATCCCCATTAGAAGATCTCTTTGAATCCAATGATGTAGCTATAAAACCCAAAATGGAGCCCCTAAGGTCAGATATAGAGCAATGTAACATAGGAAAAAAATAAAATCCCAAACTTATTAAGATATCTAAGGCCTTACCTCCAACTAAAAAGTTTAAATACATTAACTTGTTTAAAGAGTTCCAATATATCTTTGCGTGGAGTTATGATGACCTCAAGCTTTATGATACCAGCATTATCCAACATAAATTACAAATCAAAGAAAATCAGAAGCCCTTTAAAAAAAATCTTAGGAGAATTAACCCTGTTCTTATGCCATTAATAGAAAAAGAAGGTAAAAGGATGTATGAGGCTCAAATCATAGCACCCGTCAAATATTATGATTGGGTCTCTAATTTAGTCCCCACTAGGAAGAAAACATAAGAAATCAGACTCTATGTTGATTTCAGAAACTTGAAAAAAGTATCATTGAAGGATAACTATCCCCTCCCTAAAATGGACCACATTCTGCAGAGGGTAGTAGGGCCATCCAAAATTTCATTACTTGATGGGATTTCTAGATACAACCAAATCCTAGTCCAACTTGAAGATCAAGCAAAGACTGCATTTACCACTCCCTAGGGAAATTTTATGTGTTTGAAAATTCCCTTTGTACTGATGAATTCTGGAGCGACATTCCAAAGAGCTATGGACATATAATTTGCAAAGGAAATCCATGAATTTTTAGTCATTTACCTAGATGATATCACAATGTTTTCCAAATCAGATAATGAACATCTATATCATCTAAGAAGAGTGTTCATAAAATGTAGAAAGTTTGTTATATCCTTAAATCCTAAAAAGTCAATTTTTGGATTAGAAGAAGGAAAGCTCCTGGGACACATTATTTCAAAAGAGGGAATTAGAATTGATCCAGCTAGAATAGAAGCAATTCTAAATATCGGTCATCCTAGTAACATTAAAGAGTTACAAGCAATTTTAGGCAAAATAAATTTTCTTAGAAGATTCATCTCTAACTTAGCTGAACTACTTAGATATTTGAATAAAATGTTGAAAAAGGATTCAATACTTAGTGGACAGTAGAGGCTAAGAAGTCTTTTGAAGCAGTCAAAGAAGCCCTTACTAAAACACCTGTCCTCATAAGTCCTAACTTTAAAAAAGATTTCATAATTTTTTCATTTGCTTCAGAACAAACCGTTGCAGTAGTCTTGTTGCAAAAGAATGATGAGGGATAAGAACAACCCATTTCTTTCTTTAGTAAAAATTTTGAGAGATGCCACACTAAAGTATAATATCATGGAAAAATGTAAGATCCCAAAATAGGGAATTTCTACAAAAATAAGAATATCTGAAGATATTATTAAGTTGGAGATACAGAAAATAGACTCATATGGTGTGTTAAAAAACGCATAGCCATCAAATGAGTGAAACAACAGAAAAATAAAAACTTCTACACATTCCCAAGTGGGGAAAATGCAGCAAATAGACCCTGGAAACTTTATTTTTGAAGATCTACATTTTTACTAGGTGAAATAACACTGTTTTCCCTTATCATATGATGTTAGGCCCTCACATACAAAATGGGATCAGAAATAAATCCCTTTTGATATGTTAAACAGACCTCCCGGCTTCATATCAGCTCAAAAATAACCAAATCCCATGACTTGAGTTATGCAGAAAAAGATTGAAGTATGTACAACGTTATTCTATGAGGATTTCTATATTATAATGATAAAATATCATGTATTTGGAGTTATATGGAACAATATGCTAAGAAAATGAAGATCTGACTTGCTTATTGCATTATAAAGCCAACTCGGCATGGGTTTCATGAAAGCACAAGTACAAAAAGAGCAGATTTGAATATTCAGCTCAGAAAATGTAGTCTTACTGTAACATTAAAAAAATATAGCTGAATAAGACAAAGAGGGATGAGAATCCCTTCCTCTAGCTTTCCGGGAGAAGGGTTGGCCCTTTCCCTAGGAAAGTAGCTCAAAAACAAGGGTCTTAACCCTACTGCAACAACTATGTGAAAAATGATGCAGTTCCTGCAAGAGACTACGCTATAGGATATGAGGAGTACTTTGGCCTACTGCCATGATGTAAAATATGCTCATAAATCTCCCTAGCTGATATCTCAAGAGAAGGAAGGCACCTTGGACTGAGAAACAAACCCGGAAGTGGTGTTGCAAACCTCCTCTGTAACACCCTGCAACTCAGCAATATCCTGCTATAGAAATAACGCTGTGGCTGGAGAGTGGTGCTTTGCCTTAAGCCTGGATGTGGAGCAATACAAGACAAGCTCTCCCAAGAGGCTTCTCAAGGGAAGAGGTGGGATTCCCGCTCGAGAACACCCGGTGCTAAACAGCACTGCAACCCTGCTAAACAGAAAGAGGACACCAAAAGTCTAAACATACCAAATAATAATATATCATAACATGAATAAAAAAGGCTCCCACCTTCTCCATATATAGCAAGTGAACCTCTCCACATTGGGTCCCATCCACATGTGCCATCAAGCCCATGTAAGTTGTCCTCCACCAAAACTGCGTTGTCCATCAAGGAAGTTCAATGTATCTAGACATCTTTGTTGACTTGGTCAAAGTTGACTGAATCAACATGATCCCATCTCTGTTCACACCCAAGGGTGCTCAAATTAGCTGCTTATTCTTACTCCTTTCACATTAGGAGTGTTATTGATCCTTCTAAAGAGGTTAATGGGCCTCCCTACCCATTTATTCACCTACCTAGTGATGAAACAACTCTAATATTCCATTTAGCTTGAAGGCTAAAAATTTAGAATATTACAGTCCTCCCCTCCAAAATGTTGCTTGTCCTCAAGAAACTGTATAAGGAGAGAAAAATCCTCCCCTCCTCTTCTTGTGGTTTCCTCATCAAAATTATCCACCACTACTCAACATGATCTGCTACAAATCTATCCTCCAATGTTTCCTCCCAAGCATGCAAAACCATATGGCTCTCATCATAGAAAGGTGGAAGATGTAAGTGGAAACCTCCTTGCTGTCCAATGGCCTCCTCAAGGTAGGAGTGATGATGAAAATGGGAAATATTATTCCCAAAGAGTGACTCCCACACCCATGCTATCATCCAAATGAAATGAGCCAATCTAGTTAGCTCAAAAATATCCTCAACCCCCGGTTCATCCAATGTGTTGGGGCTACATGGAGAGATTGGATCCTCCCAACCAAGTGATTTCTCTCTTCATTTGTGATAAGTATGGGGCTGATGCTGATATTGGGCTAAAATGTCATGACCTCCAAGAGTGGCCCAAGCTACCCCATCAAACAAATAAACCATGAAGTGCCTCCTCCAAAAACTCAAGTTCTCCAAATGGCTCTTCCCATATGAAGAAGAGAGATGTAATTTGGCAATCATGGGCTGCCCATTGCTTCTTCTGAAACATGCATCATGCAAAGTAGGGAGAATCATACTCCCAATGGGCATCTCCAACTCATATCCCACTCTCCAAACATAGCTTCCCATGAACATAGAAATATCAGCAATACATGGAAGCAAAAACCAATAGAAACAAGTTATCATATGACAACTAGAAAGTGGATCATAGTTCCTCTCATGGAACCAGCACAGTGCATCCTTGGCCTGCATCAAACCAAATAGTAATAAGTGCTTTTCCAGTCACTTTTTTTCTGCCACAATCATACAAGATAACATCATGAAAGTACCAAGTGGTGTCAATGGTGCACACCAAAAATCATGTGGCTTCCCCCACAAACCACCAATGAGATAGCCAATCTCAATGCTACAAATGGCTTCAAGTAAATTATTATACAATATGCAAGAAGGAATAATCCTCCTTGGTACAATATGCTGCTCATATAAAGGAAAGAAGTACAAAACTTAAAGTGAAATTGTAGATTCTCCATCATGTACTTGAGATCTTGAGCTGAAATGGCTCAGCTGGAAATTCTCCCTCACCTTCAAAGAGTAGGGAAGTGGCTGTGACCTCCTCTATATCATCATCCAAGCTATGCATCTCTCCATTTGCTGAAATATGTCTTGTTGGATGCCCTCTCAAATGAACTCCTCTACCAAGGAAAGATATGCATCAAAATGCATGGAAAATAAGTCCTCATGTGCTGCATGTAGCAGCATCTCCTTGAGCTTAGAAGCTATAGTCAAGAAGACTTTTCCATAAGAATAGATGACCATATAATCCACCATATATCTATCATCTCCATCCGGTTCATCAAGAATCATGCAAGCACCAAGATCCTTGGAGTACTCTACCAAGAGTTGAGACCTCCAATATGGATCAATCCTCCCAAGAGACAGTGCTGGTGATTTGGCATGTGAAGCTCTCCTCATCCTACTTCCTGCTACTTTAACATCCCCCATTCCAAAGCCTCCTTCCAAACTCTTCACCTCTCCAAAATCCAAGAGTGTTGAACCGAATGGTAAGATTTATCTTACCAACTCCAGATCTGGTGGCTTCCCCAGTGGAATGCCTCCATCTAGTGAGACATCAATGGCAAGAGAAGATTTTTCATATGGTTGGGCAACCTTTCCCGTTCCCTCACAGCGCAAACCATTGTTCCTCCTCCTTGCACCATCTCTCTAAAATATATAGGGGTGTGTGCTCCTCATCAAATGATGATTTCCTTCCTCCCTACCTTCTCCTTCCATCAATATCATCTCACAATCATGTTGCTCATTGATTTTACTTTGCTTCCCATATGTGAGATTCTGCGAAAATTCTTGCAATGATACAAGAAATCCTCTGGTTGGAGCATGTGCTCCTCCTTCCTTTACATGAGGCACTAGATATGCTCTAGATGTGACAGAGTTGTAACCCCCATCCTTGTTTTCATCTTAAATATGAATAGGAGGTAACTACTCAATAAGACGATCCTGCTTTGAAAAAGGAACCTTCATGCCCTTTTGTCCAAGGTTATGAAACAAGGATATTGCCTCTAGCAAGGTATCATGCAAGATGTGATTTCCTCCAATACGTTTTTGAAGTGGTTTTGAGTTTGTAGGTCCTCCCAACTTATGCAAAAGTTTCATTGGTTTGATTGTCTCATGTTTTTTATCAAACCTTTCTACCAATCTCTTAGTGAAACTTGAAAAAGAAGAAGTATTAACATTTTTCAATGAAAATGACTCAAACATCCACCAAGCATAGGCCTTACCTTAAAAGTGTAGCGCTGCAACTCTGATGGCTTCTTCTTTAGAAACTTGGTGCTACTGCAAATAAGTACACAACTCCTCCACCCAAGCTTTGGCTGAGCAAGTTGGGGATCCATCAAAGGTAGATAGAGAAAATCTATCCATGTCATGCAGCTTGATCCTCTCCACCTTAATTTTTAAAAACTCTTTGAAATTACTATGATCTCTAAAAATTTTCAGTTTTACAATCATACTCTTGCAGAAAATTACTAAGAGTTTCCCTTCCCGGCATTTCCTCTTCTTTCATCTCTTCCATAGCAAATCTGGGCATTTGACTGCACTGTGCATAATAGGGTGCAGATGCATGCTCACACATATCATGTCCCAATCTAGATCTGGATCTAGATCCAAACTGCTCTGGAGATTCCATCTCTCCTCTCATCTTCTTAAGATCTTCATTAATGTACTGCATAGATTTTGGAAGAAGCTTTGTAAGCCTATCTTTCTTTCTTTCTCCACACAATGGAGTATTCTTTCTATTCATATATCCTTCTCTTGATAGCTTCATGGCTGATTTCCATAGGCTGAGCCAACACTATGCTTTGATACCACTGTAATATCCCAAAATAGGGAAATTCTACAACAATAAGAATATCTTAAGATATTCTTAAGTTGGAGCTACAGCAACTCATGAACATAATAATGGATGTTCAATGACAAATTTACTCATATGATGTGTTCAAAAACACATAGCCATAAAATGAGTGAAACAATAGAAAAAGAAGCTCTTTTACACATTCCCAAGTGGGGAAAATGCAACAAATAGACCCTGAAAACGTTATTTCTGAATATCTGCAATTTTTATGGGTTAAATAACACTTTTTTCCCTTATAATATGATGTTATGCCCTCACATACAAAAGGGTATCAGAAATAAATCCCTTTTGATATGTTAAACAGACCTCCCGACTTCATATCAGCTCAAAAATAACCAAATCCCATGACTTATGTTATGCAGAAAAATAATGAAGCATGTACAACATTATTTTATGACGATTTCTATAGTATAATGATAAAATAACATGGATCTAGAACTTTTTGGAACAATATGCCAAGAAAATGAAGATCTAGCCTCCTTATTGCATTATAAAGTTAACCTGGCAAGGGTTTCTTGAAAGCATGAGTACAAAAAGAGTAGATCTGAATATTCAGATCAGAAAATGCAACATTATAGAAATATATCTGAATAATAAAAAATAGGGATGATAATCCCTTCCTCTAGCTTTCCGGGAGAAGGGTTGGCCCTTTGCATAGGAAACTAGCTCAGAAACAAGGGTCTTAACCCTGCTGTAGAAACTCTATGCAAAATGACACAGTTCCTGCAAGGGACTACGCTGTAGGAGATGAGAAATAATATGGCCTACTACCAAGATATGAAATGTGCACATAAATCTTCCTATCTGATATCTGAAGAGAAGGAAGGCACCTTCTACTGAAAAAAAGACCCGGAAGTGGTGTAACAAACCTCCACTGCAACACCTTGCAACTCAACAATATCCTGCCACAGAAATAATGTTGGGACTGAAGAATGGTGCTTGGCCTCAAGCCTATATGTGGAGAAATACAGGATAATCTCTCCCAAGAGGCCTCTCAAGGGAAGAGGTGTGATTCTCGCTCGGGAACACCCTGTGCTCAACAGCACTGCAACCCTGCTAAACAACAAGAGGAAGCCAAGTCTAAACAAACAAGATCAAATGATCAAATACAAAGCATGAATGAAAAAGGCTCCCATCCTATCCATATATAGCAAGTGAACCTCTCCACATTGGGTCCCATCCACATGTGCCATCAAGCTCATGGAAGTTGGCCTCCACCAAAACTGCGTTGTCCATCAAGGTAGTTCAATGTATCTAGACAACTTTGTTGACTTGGTCAAAGTTGGCTGAATCAACATGATCCCATCTCTGTTCACACCCAAGGGTGCTCAAATTAGCTACATGTTCTTACTCCTTTCACATTAGGAGTGTTATTGATCCTTCTAAAGAGGTTAATGGGCCTCCCTACCCATTTATTCACCTACATAGTGATAAAACAACTCTAATATTCCATTTAGCTTGGGGGCTAAAATTTTGGAATATTACAAAAAACAAACTCTTTCTTTAGTGAAAGCCATAAAATATTTCACAGTATACATTATATAATCCCACATAATTTCATATGCTCCAAACTCGGTGGTAAGGGCAATTAGAGACCTAGAATGGGCATGATGGTAAAAGAGGCAAATGGATTGCCACAATACTAGAATATGACATTGAGAAATCAAAGCCCACAAAATCAATCAAAGGCCAAGGTTTGGCCAAACTCATAATAAAGATCAAACTCTCATGCCTTAGATATAAATTTCAATGCGCACCTAGATGATTAGGAAGAGATGGCGACTCCACAAATTAGTAGATCTTTCCTAGATTCTGCAGTATGCGGAACCTTATATTTGTTTTACTCAACTTACAAGCTCCTCGTGGTTTATCTAGAACTAAAAGTAGATTCTTGAAAATGAAATCAAGGAAATATTGTATCTTAGATAATGTTTTATTTTGGAAAGATCAGGGTGACATTATGTTAAATTTTTTATTAAAAGATGAAGCTGACAATGTCATGCAAGAATTTCATGCAAGATATTGTGGAGGACACCTCTACTGGAAAACAACTACTGACAAAATTTTGAGGGCAGATTTTTACTAGTCCACTCTTTTTGCAGATGTTAGAAAGTATGTGACCTCCTGTCACAAATGCCAGATATTTTAAGGGAAGAAGAAAATCTTACCATTACCCCTCAAACGTATCTCAGTAGAAATTCCATTTCAACAATTGGGTTTAGACTTCATTGGTGAAATTCACCCACCCTCCTCTGCCCAGCATAAATGGATATTTACATCCATTGATTACTTTACCAAGTGGATAGAAGCCATCCATTTTAGACAAGCCACAGATTCCGTCGTTATTTCATTTCTTGAGAACAACATCCTTTCTAGATTTGGATACCCACAAAATCTCATTATTGATAATGTTGCTGCCTTCAAATCCAATAAAATGATAGATTTTCGTAATAAATACCATATCACCCTTAGCCATTCCACTACCTATTACCCTCATGGTAATGGACTAGCAGAATCCTAAAAAAAAATCCTAGTCAACATCATCAAAAAGTTATTAGAAGATAATAAGAAAACCTAGAACAAAAGGTTGGTCAATGCGTTATGGGCAGACAGACTAACTACAAAGAAATCTACTGGTACCTCTCCCTATCAATTAGTATATGGGATAAATGTTATTTTTTCATATTCATTAGGAGTGTCGGTAATGAAAATGATTCAAGAGCTGCAAGTAGAACCAAATGACATCCAAAGGAGGATAAATCAAACAATTCATTTGCAGCAAACCAGGGAAGAAGTTTATATCAAATCTCAAGTAATCCAAGACAAAATAAAAAAATATCTTTGATAAGAAAACTAAAGCAAATGATTTTTTCATAGGTGATCAAGTACTCAAATGGGATTCCAGAAGAGAAGACAAAGGAAAACATGGGAAATTTGACTTTCTTTGGAAGGGGCCATACATCATTTATGGTTAGAGAGGCAACAATGCATTTTTCTTGAAAGAGTTAGATGGAACAGATCTACCAGGTGGACCAGTCAATGGTAGAATGTTGAAGCACTACTTTTCACCAGATTAACCACTAGTTCATTCACTCATTTGTTTTACTTTGCTCATTGTAAATATCATAGCAAAGTTTAGATTGGATTGGAATTTTATCTTGCAAAGTTAACGCCTGAAGAGAAGGCCCTAAGCTTTAAAAAATATAACATCATATATTTGAATAAAAGAGATCACAGAAAGCAGTTCCAAGGCAAGCAAAGCCAAAGTTCCTAGGCCACTGATCAAAAATTTCTTGACATTTCACAAGGAAATTCCATACCCAAGTGGAGCCACTGTTAGGGTCCTATAATAATAGGCATCATAATTTTGAATTAGCTATGTTTAGTCTTGTAATATTGTACATACCTTTGCTTTTTGAAAATGTTTTTCCATATTAAAAAATGAAAAGAGGGTATGTCCTAAAATAATAATCAAAGGACCAAAAGAAAAGAAGATAAAAAAAAGGATATAAAATATGAATCCCACAAAAAGAAACAAAAATAAATTCTGAAAGTGTTGCACATTCAAATGCCACTACTCTTTGTTTACTTTACTTTTGCAAATAAAATTGTGTGCAGCTTGTCCAAAATGCCACAATTCATGATGATCATACAGTTTAATCTTGATTCATTCATGCCTTTAAATTTCATGTCATGATAGTTAGTGAATAAAGATCTGACCAAACTATTTAATCTTGGCATATCAGTAGTTAGGTAGAGAATAAAAATGAGCTCATAAGTTTAATCTGAGCCATTGGAAAATATAAGGTTAGAAATAAGTTAGTTTTCTTATCAAAAGAAAATAAAAGGGTTAGCAAGCTCAAATGCACCCAATAAAGGAAATAAAAATGTTAGGATAAATAATGGGAAGATAGGATAATTTCAAGGGTTATGGAAAGCATCATTTTGGTTTATCCCTTATCACCAATGTCCTTCTAATACCTTCCCCTTATGCTACATCCCTCTTTCCTCTCATGGAAACTATTTTCCCTTGAAAAAACCATTACCCCTTAATAAATCCCTTCTCCCTTCCCTTTTCCTAACCCTTTTCCCTCTTAAAAACCCTTTTCTGTTTAAAAAAATTCCCTTCCCATTATTAAAATCCCACTTATCCAAAGTTTTAAAATGCCAAAATATTTACGAGGGTCCCATTTTCCCTTTAGTTTTAATCCCCCGCTTAATATATTTCCCCGACTTCTCTTATTTTATTTTAGCTTATATTTTATGTATTTCATAAACCTACCCGCTATCCTTTTAACCCCTTTGCATATTAATCCTCGACCCACTTTATATTAACCCCTTCGAATATAATAGCCAACTCCACCTCATTGAAAACCTGCCACTCTTACCAGCCACCAGATAATCATTCATTAGATCTAACGACCAATAAGCATTTTCTCACCCCTCCGACGTCTGATATTTAAAACCAATGGGGGGGGGGTGCAAAATGGGTGGTTTTATCCACCTCGTCCCTTGCCACGTGGCGCTCCCACATTTTATTGCACCCCATATTCCCCAAACTACCAAACTTGTTTTTGTGGTGCGATAATCCACTAAACCATCTCTGCGCCTTGCGATTAAAGCAGTCATATTTGGAATAAACCCCCGCTCCATTGCAATAAGCCCCAAATTTCAAAAGTAATAAAACCCCTCCCGAAACCGTTATTTCACTATATTTGTTGAAATTGCAAAAACACCAAAGCCATTTCCAAACCAAGATTGAACCTTGCAGCTGCCTGAATCCTTCTACAGACCGAATTCACCATTTTCTAGGTAATTCTAAGTACCTAACACCATCTAATTTTCTGATTAAAATAAATAATTAAACAAATTAATGACTTCCCAGAGCGTCCAAAGTGTAAAACCTCTTCAACTCCCAGCGTTAGATGTTGACCACACCCCTTTGGTTGATAAAGACTTCAATATTAATGATATTGTGACTGATTGCAACTTTTTGGAGCTCCACTGTTGAAGCTATGATAAATTTGTTGATCAAGAAAATGATATTCATCTGTGGGACTCTAACCCACCCAAATACATATTCCCAAAAACCTTTCAATTCCCTGAACTCATCAGATTGTACCAAAGAAGCTATTTGCCCAATGAAAGAGCTATAGTTACTCCAAACCAAGAAATCCTTTTTACAGTCACTACTCAATCCATCAATCAAATGTTACAGATTCAACCAGAACCTGATGAAGTGTCATTCTCTATTGAAACCATTACTGAACTCTACTTTAAACTGGGCTCTCCTGAAAGATTCCAAATATTTCAAACTTTCCTCCCTCCATCAGTAGAAACCCCTAAAAACAACCCTCCATATTCATCTTCCATATTTTCAGAAAGAACCATACAAATTGTTACCATGTAGTCATGTATTTTAGGATATTTCACTAATGAGCATGTAGATGCATCTATTTTGAGTTTCCTATCCATATTTTTCCTAGGTCAACCTCCAACTACAACCTTCAATTTTTCCCAATACCTTGCAGATGCCATCCATGATTAGCTAGTCAAACTGCCAGAAGAAGGAGTATTTCAATACTCCTTAGTTTTGTTTCATATGTTTATATATTTCCAATCAAAAAGGTTTGCACTTAACACAAAAAGCTGGACAAACTGGACACGAAGGGTAATCCCCAATACATTTGTCTTTTGGACATCCTTGATCGAAACGATTCCATTGAATTCAACTTCAAAGACTTCATTTATTCATTTTATATCCGGTTGTTATCATGCTCAACGGTGGTATTCAGCCTAGAATCGGTGAAGAGACCGAAGGTTCTTTGGTTGTCGGATCGAGGTAAAATAGGGCGGTATTTATACGAATCATAAAGAAATCGAGTGTATGGAAGCTCACTAATTCCATACAAGCTTCCCAAATACCTCCTAATGAAGATATTTTCTTTAGAATACATCGAGAAAAAATATTGAATTCAAATGAAATCAAATTCCTTTCGGCTAAAAAGCTCGAGTCAGATTAAAGCTTGACTAGGGCCTTTTATATGTAATAGTGGGAATCTTTGGACAACAAGAAAACAAATGTTTACAAGGGTTTAAGTTAGGTAGTAGTTTCAAATGTCAATATGACCCCTTGTGTGTCATAAGTAAATTAAGAGTCAAGTTCAAATTGACCCCTTTCATTCATGAGTCAAAGCCTAAAATTGAAAAAGTATTCCAACCAGTCAGAGTGGTTGGAAAATACTTTACAGGAGATGGAGAAGCAGGTTGATACTAGTTCCATCCTACTTACTCCAGCCCCATAGGACAAAACTTCAAAGAGGGCAAGAAAGGAAGGCTCTTATTGTGAAGAAACTACTTTTGATACAAAATTCATGCTTATGTATAGAAAGAAGACCAAGCTAAATCCAGTGACAGAGCAGGAAGAGATAGTTGATATAGTTGAAACCATTGAGACAGACATTGTTCTCATAGATGAGGCACCTCCAACACTCTCAGAAGAAACACATCAACACTAGTACATTTGGGGGAAATTCCGACGCTTGGTTCCGATGCTTTTGACCAAATGTTGGAAATTGCCCCATATTTTTTCAATCCCGCTCGAAACTGTCGCTATACCGACGTTTAGAGAAAAGTGTCACATTACCGACACTTAGAAAATGTGTCGCAATTGTGACGTTTGGAGGAAGACGTCGCAATTGCGACACTATGCCCCAAAGCGTCATTATTGCGATGACTGCCTCCAAACATCGCAAGTGCGACACAATTTATAAGTGTCGCAATTGCGACATTTGGAGGCAGCTGTCGCAATAGCGACGCTTTTTCCGCTGTCGGTATAATGACAATTATATGTGCGCTACATAAAAATTATTTTATTAAAAACTACGACACTTATATGCACGCTACATAAAAATGATTTTATTAAAAACTACATAACGTCTGATATCACGCACACATTCGCCCTCAGCCCTTGTAGAACAACATTCGCCCTCAGCATTTACCCTTAGCTCTTGAAGAATAGCATTCGCCCTCAGAATTCACCCTCAACTCTTAGATAACAGCATTCGCCCTGCATTTTCCCTTCGCGTTCACCCTCAGCTCTTACAGAACAGCATTCGCCCTCAGCTCTTGCAGAACAACATTCGCCCTCAGCTCTTGCGAACGACTTCGCCCTCGACTCTTGTAGAAATAGCATTCGCCTCGGCTCTTGCAAATGGTAAGTTCTTGCGCCGGGCCCTTCCTCTATAGTAGGGTTGACTCTATTTAGGTTTTTTGGGTCAATTCCATTGGATTGTGTTAGGCTGTAGGGTTCTCTCTAGATGTCTTCCAATGTTCTTTCGGATGAGTTTCAAAGAGGATGTGTAATATGTGTTTGTGCTTGCATGAATTTGACTCCACCAGTTTCATGAAGTTTAAGCTATGGATTTTAGTTCGACAAACTCATCCATCTCAACACCCAGTAACGAATTTCCCTTGGTTTGATCTATATTGAAGGTGAAGTGCAATGTGGTAGAGAATGGGAGATCTAAAGTCATCAACTTTATCACAAGGGTAGTACTCCAGATCAAAAGTGATGAGCTTTAGTTCTCCAGATTTGGGGATTTTCTGATATTTGGGGATTTTCTGATGACATACCAAAGGTCACATCCATACAACCATATCAAGGTCAATGTTGAGATCATTCTCATATAGATATAGGTCACTAATATATAGGGTTAATATCATCATCACTATCCATGGAAACCGAATGGTTACAAAATCTGTGATTTTGGTTGGCTCATTTATAATTATTACCCATTTACAGTAGAGCATAGAAACACTAAATATTGCCTGAGCAGAGCCTTTACAACAGGCAATGGAATTGCAGCTTCTTCATCAATAACCAATAGCTCCACTTGAGAAAAATTTTCATAATCTTGGGGCTGGATATACTGCAGAGCAAAAAATTGTAGTTATCATTCATGCTCCAATATATTAATATAATTTTTACATTGAACTGAAGAAAGGGAAACAAGCAAATGCTAGCCATCATACAATGCTTTGACATAAGAGTTTTGAGTGACATACTTGAAAAAAAGAACTCATCCACTGATATTTATAATCATTTGAGTTATTAAAGTTAAACACAATGTCAAGAATCAAGATTCAATACCCTCTATTATCTTTATCACCCAATACAAGATTTAAATTTTTCCCAAAGAAACGCTTATTAATTTGGCAGCCATTATTTCTCCCTGCTTTAAAAACCCTACATTTAAATGAAAACAAGCATTGCATTTCAACTACAAAAATCTATTAGTGTTCAAATGTACATGTCTGCATCACTTGTGTAGGGTATTCCTTTTCCACTTTCACATTATCCAAGAATGTGTGTAGTATAGTTCATATTTTTTGTGATTTAGATTATCTTGAACAAGGAAAGGTAAATTATTTCCCATGGAAAAAGAAGGTTTTCCCTTTTTACTACTGGAAATGGTACAACAAAGTTCCATTTCTACCCGAAACTCCTATGAAACAGGAACCAAATAAAGGACATTTCCTCAATGGACATCATTTGTCTTTGAAAATGGCCATTGCACCGTGTTGTTTCTTATATTACATCACGATAATTTCTTAGGTCATTTCTTGTTTCTTGAGATGAAAAACAACCAAAGAAATTGTGAAGATCCTTTCAAGAAATAAATGACCATTTCTCAATAATATCTCAACTAATTTTTATTTTATTCAGTGGTTTCTTACTTTGAGAGAAATTTGACACTTTTATAAGGAATATAACATAAAAACACAAAATGGGAAGGAATTGATGAGGTAGATGACCTTTAGTTGTTGTCAATCAAGAATTGATAATACACGATGCATGTTTTGTACTACAAACTATATTCCTTCTTGGAGTTAGGACACAGAGTATTGAATCAAAGTTGTAGTTTCTAACTTCTTGTATTGGTTCATCAATCTTGAAATTCAGACATTGCATGTCTTCATTGCTTCATGTTTGAATAATTTGCATCATATCGTACAATAGGAAACTAGGAATTATGATTATTATTACTTTATGGATCTGTTAAGTTACTTTTAAGTTTGCATGGTTTAGTGTGAAATTATTCTAGTGTGCCCCTAGGCCCAGGTGAAGGAATGCCAAGGACTAAGAACCCTAGTTTTTAAATGGTATTGTTTCTTATACCCAAAAACCCTTCAACATCACTTCTTATTAGTTCTTAACAATAGTGTTGTAAACAATTTGAGAATTGATATAGCAAAATCTCGCACTTCTCAAGATAAAGTCCTAAAGCTAAAGTGTGATACCATGTGTAATTCAATAGCCCCATTGTCACCTCACCAACCTCTTTTCACTTCGGGCTAGCTCTCCTCCTACTCAAGGGAGGTTCTCCCTAGTAGATGTTAGGGATCTAATGGCCCACCAAACTAATTCAAGAGCCCCATAACTCTCTATGTTTACTACTATCAATCAAAATATTGAACAATAGGGTTAGACATGCATCCTAAAGATAAAATTGCCAGGGTATTTTTGGGTAATTTCAAAGGGAAAGTCCCCAAACACATATAATAAAGGAATTATAACGTGATTTCAAACATTAAATATCAACAAAATCTTTTAAAGGATATTGAAAGGAAAAAGGTGATGGAAGATAGAAAGTGCCTTACTTAAATGCTCTAAGGATTTTTCAATAGTTGCTCCAAAAGCTTCACTTAAAGGCCCTTCAAGATCGTCTCCAACAATGCTATACCATCAGCTTCAAAAATGTTGCTCCAAAAATTTCCTCAAGGTATTCACAACAAGTTTACTAGAATTTGCTCCAACAATATATTCAATAAGGTCTTCATTGTCAACTCGTCTCTTGTTTGGGTGCCTTAATGTGCAATGACATGTTTCCAGGACTGAATTCAATGCAAGGCATATTTGAAACTCTAACTCTGTCGTCCGGTGTCTTATTAGAAATTATTTCATTTTTCATTTTGTGTTTTCAAGTTAGATATTTTTTTCAAGTTTTTACATTTATAATTTTATTGCAATGTGGCAGACTGATGAGAGCAGTGCAGGAACAACCCAGAGACAGGATGATCATGGAAAGAGGCCAGCGGAAGAACATGTAAAGTGCCAGCATTGCTCTATCTTCAGGTATTTTAGCTATTTACATAATTGAAATAATATTAATTTTGTTCAAATATGCAGACACCTAGCCATGGTACGCCTGATGATTCCCTCTTTGAGGAAGAGCTTTCTTCATCCCTATCTCCAGCGCTCTTGTTGCGAAAAAAGGCACGAGATGCAAGGTCATAATTTAATACTTTGATAGACGCGCCTCAAACACCTGAAACAAAAGAGAGGATAAAACAACTTATGAGCCAGCTAGAAACATATCAGGTAATAATAAAAATTCAAAAGGATATTTTTTTGTTCTGCATGAGATGAATTGTGATAGTTTGATTTTTAATTTTTACATTGACTAAACTAACAAAAATTTCTTTTGTATGTAGTGTTTTCTGGCACTTACTGAACCCGGTGTTGGTGGTAGTGGGACAAAAGGGCAAGAGATTGCCCAGCAACCCTCTTATACACCTTCTACTCCTTTAGGTGCCAGCTAAGAAACACACCCTGCCCAAGCAGACACCCAGCCAACCTCTGAACGTGTTGGCAATGATGAGGCTGATATGGACAACTACATTATTGCGTTTCCTGGAGCTACACGTGTCAGCTCCATAGGGACCATTAATGGCACATTGTTGGTGAACGATGAAGGTGTCCCTATAAAGCACGTACAAATCCCAGGTAAATTTTAATATTTTAACTATTTCATGTACTTTATCTAAAACATATTTATCATGATTTTTATTTTTAAATTAATGATAATATCTTTTTCTTTTTTTTTTTCTTTTCTGTGTAGGAAACAATGAGTTCTACAGGATTCTAGAGAGCCATGCGTTGGTATTTTTTGGCCCAACCATACGCACAGGGTGGAATTCCCAGAATTCCAACCTGAAAAAAGAACTTCTAGATTATCTAGAAGCCCTTTTTGGGGTCGGCACATTTGACAGAACAGCGGTGGCTCGGGTAGCCGGCAAATATTTGAAATATACGAGGGACACCTATAGGACGCAATTGCAATTTAACCCTAGATATGAGCGTCCTCTCACAGTTCCAGAGAGTGAGTGGAGAGCACTCATCCATGACGGAAAAGAGAAAAGGGCAAAGAAAGAAGGAAAAATACCAATTGGACCCGCAAGGTAAATTACAACTTTAATTCAATAGCTTTAATTTTCTCTATGTCTAAAATAAAAGTGTGCTACGTCATATCTGACTTTAATATTTTGATGCTAGGTTGCCTGACACCTCAAAGGCAACCAAAGCTAGGATTGAAAAAAAGGGCCATCATAAGCTAGGCCAGGGCGGCTACTTGAAATTAGCTGCAAGAATTGTAATTAAGTAGCTAAACATCTTATAATTAATTGTATCGCCTTCCAACGTTTTTGTAATCCTATCAGATATGATTAAAAATACACAATCATATGTAATGTAGGGTGATGACTTCGGAACAGAAACTACATAGGAAGATAAAAATATCGCTTTTCGTTTTGGCTATCAAGCTGTAGTTGAACGTCGCAGAAGCTTGGGGCAGGTCCCAAGATCCAGAATGCCTGATAAGGTAAAACATTAACCTTTCAATATTTTTGTTTTCGTCCATAAATTTAATGTCTAACAACTTTGTTTAAATCACGGGAGCAGCACTACCGACGAGGCAAATAACCCAGTTTTAGAGCCAGATGTAGATGATCCTCACGTGCAACCTGATCATTGTAGTGGGGACCAGGCCGACAATGCTACTATCAGTGAGGGCCGTGACAGTAATTAATTTCCACTTATAATTTTTTCTAATTATACCTTGATGGTTGTCCTTATAACGTTTTTTTTTTAAATGACAAAGAATGTTTCCCTTGAGGATCTTACCACCAGAGAGGAAGACAAGGCAACAGTCCCAACGATGACAACTGGTGCACTAGGTAAATAATCTCATTGCAATTTTTTTTATTAATATTACCAAACTAGTTCAATGATATTTAAAAACTTACAATTAAAATTTAATATTATCTGTTTTTTGTAGGCGATGCCCCGTCACTGGATGAGACTAGACATTGTGACTACGCAACTAGGTCAGCAGTGTGGGTCGAAAGGCACGAAACAAGAGCAGAGCACGATGATATTGATGATGTAATTAGGAGCTTTAGAAATAGGAAGAAGAAAAAGAAAATTTGATAATGTAAAATATTATATTATTATAAGACAAACGTTACCATACTTGGAACGTTTTTTGCGTTATATACAAAACTCATTTATCATACTATTTTTATGTCAAGCATTAATCTCAATTTTTCCTTGCATACTTTTTGTTGAATTTTTTTTTTATTAGTTATTGAATATTTTTTTTTATGCTCATGAAAGTAAAAAATGAAATATAGATTGGGTATTGGGGAATTGAGAGTGATGTGAGGGGGGGGGAGGGGCCATAAGAGCTTCCACCTTCACGTGGTTGGCCCTGTTTAGTAAAGAATAATTTATTGGAGCGATTTAATCTTGGAGCAAACCTCCCTCGATCCAGCGTAGCAACAAAAAAGTCACTGTTGACTTAGTTGCTACTCTTTCAGATTGTGGGAGGCTTGTTCCAAGTTCATGCGACTCCAATAAATTGTTCTTGAAACGAAGAGGAGCTTATTCAGGTATGTTTTGACATTTTAAACATATGTTCTAACATTATCATAAGAATGCATCTTAGAGTAAAAAATACTACTTCAATTACTTGTATTTATTGTATAGATAATGATGGATTTTGATTGACTTGGCAGTGCAGGTACAAATCCTCTTGCATCATGAGCAATACAACTTTTCAACCAGGGTCATGTCCAGGATATTTTTTCTTGTGCGCTTGATCAGGTTCGTAATGTCACATTTTGTAAGTTCCTTTACAATTCATAATTCAATATTAAGCTTGTTCATGATTACTATCTAGGTTTTTGGTATGTGTTTTTTCATCTATTTGATTGTAAGCAACTCTGCATGTTTCCTGTTGTTCACTATAATTTCTCCCATTACCACTCCCAAGATGAATCTGACTTTATTGTTACATAGGTTACTTTATTGTTACTATGATTTCTCCATTTATGATTTCATAGGTTACATCATGTAAAGTTGTCAATCTCAGGTTGGTGATGAGCTTTAGTTCTCCAGATTTGGGGCTTTTCTGATATTTTCTCCCTCATGTCATTCCTGCATCACCTTGTTGTTTGAGCATGCCAATTGTCTACCACTTGTAACAATTGGCACATGTCAATCTCTGAGTGGTGGCACATTTCACCTATTTTCGGTCCACTTGACCACCTGAAAAACTCAAATCCACACACCATGTGTCTTTATCATGGAGTGCCACATGTCCTAGATATTTAGGCCAATAGGCCTTCTGTTATGAAAGAGATCAATTTTTTTCATCAACACTTCTTATCTAGGCACGACACATGTTACTTGTTTAATCTGACGGTCACAGTCTCTCGAGTTACCTTCTAGGTTTGACATACCACTGGTTTCTGGTATATTTCCATGGAATCGGTCTGAAAATACCAGCAAAAATCCACACACCTGCAACCATCGACAGACCTGCCATTTTAGTTGCTGCATTTCGGCAGCTGCCAATACACCTGCTGTTTCATTCTCTTGGACTCTGTGTATGCATATTTTTCATATAATTTTATCACGAAGTTGGCTGCAGTGCTTTGACATGCCTTTGAATATTTTTGCAGGTTAGAAGACATTTCAGACCAGAGCTATTGAATGGACTTGATGAGATAGCTGTATTTGATCCTTTTTCTCGTGATGAGCTCAGAAAATTTCCTAGACTACATATGAAAGATGTAGCGATTTGTTTTGCAGAGAGAGGTGTTGCTTTAGGGGTTACAGATGCTGCTCTGGATCTTGTTCTTCAGGAAGCCTATGATCCTGTAAGTAATCACTTTGTTTTTCTTTCTTTCTTATTCAGAGTCTATCTTGCCAAGGGATGTGCCCGTTATGGTTTGTTATGAGACCGTTGTCAATTTCATCACCGTCCCTCATAATATGTTTGATTGTGTTTATAAATAATAAACAATTATTACACCAAACAATAAACAATTAACTGTACTATGAGTAATATGATATCTTGAAATAATTCTCATTATAATTTCATAACCTCTGCTCTCACTTGGTGGTGTCTATATCACTAAGTGTGTCTTCTTTAAAGTTATAGTTACAGTAGACAATGAACAATAAACTGCACTGTGAGTGATATCTTGTAATAATTATTATTATAATTTCCTAACCTCTACTCTCACTAGGTGTCTATATCACTAGGTGTATCTATTTTAAAATTATATTTTCAATGGTAGATAAATTGTTATCTTAAAATTATAGCTTTGATGGTGATACCTTCTGATTGATAATGCAGTTTGAAGCAGCTTTGGCTTTGACTAATATAGTCTCAGGAACCTCTGAGAATACAAAATTTGTGATTGATTACGGGGCACTGCCTATATTTGTGGAAATTCTTACCTCTGGGAATGATAATGTTCGATAACAGGCAGCACGTTTATTTTAGAGGCATAAAATTATTCTTCCCAACTATCTTTATATGTTTGTAATTTTGGAATTTGATTTAAAAAAATAGTACCTAACTTTGAGTTCAATTGGTGTTCGTGTAAGGTTGTTTGGGCTTTGGGAAATATTTCTGGAGACTCTGCAACATTTAGGGATCTTGCCCTCAGTCATGGAGCTCTGAGGTAGGTGCTTGCCCAGTTGAATGATACTGTTAGAATTTCAATGATAAGAAATGCTACATGGGCTCTGTCAAATTTTTGTCGTGACGTAAACCCCAACCACTATTCGAACAGGTAAGTAGAATACATTTTCTGCCTCTTCTTCTTAGTTCGCAGATACTGCGGATTTTTTTTATAGATCTTGGTGCTTGGTAGATTTGGACGTAATATGGACCTAGGCACTTGTTCATTACAATGACTCTGTCATCAGGTTTTAGAAAATGCTGAGAAATTTGGGTTTCACAAGGGGATTAGCCTTGCTTGCAATTATTGATTATCAATCACATTCAAAAAAATTCTTTCGTAGCATTGCTGAGCTCTTTGTAGGTGAATTTCCGAGGCAATTTCACAATATCTGAACTAAATTTGTCTGTCCTTTTCAATACTTTGCGCTTGTAATAGAACCAGACAAACAATCTAGTGGTCAATGCAACAACAACAACACCTCCTATTGCAATGCCTGCAATTCGCCCTCTCTGCATGCATGAATGACTATGGCACCCTCTTTTGTGAACAGGTACTGGAGCTGAAGGTACTGGTTTCCATTAGGATCGTGGAATTCAACATCCAAAATAGTATCAAATTCCACTGCAATAGTATTCCCCGGCGAGGGCAACAGTTCATTGAGACCTATTGGACTCATCACCCCCAAATAGCCTCCAGGGCTACCCAAAGTGTGATCATCTTTGTTGCTGAGTATATTTTTATTTTTTCAGTGAGAGTTTAGGGTTTCTCTAACATAGCTTCAGAAATCTGATTCAGTGCCTGCTTGAATATCGTCACATAATACTCATCGTTTGGGTTGATGAGCATGCTATGAATTGTTGGTTGATTCATAAGAACCACCCATATAGTCATCTTGAGATATTTCAAAAGTTTTCTCGGGTTTCCTTTTTCACTGTTTCTAGTGGGTGGGATGGTGTGGGGTGATCCATCAATACTGGTGCTCTTGTAGTAGGGAATTTGTTTTTGGAGATATAAAGAATAATTTGATGTAGATATCCCATTGGATGCATTCATAGATGGGCACGAGAGGTCAAGAATTTAAATTAAAAATATGCAACCTCTAGCATGGCAACCTGAAGGCAGCGAGAGACACTAGTTAAATATTGTTTTGTGCTGGCCTTAAAATAGTCATGATTTCTTTCTATTATCTTAATGCAAATATATAGTCCGGTCTCATTAAAATGAGGATTGTGGTTGTATTTCTCTTTGGTTTTTTCTCTCTTAATGCTCCAGAAGTTGCCAAAAGTTGCGATAGTTGTTTAGTTTGCTTGTTACAACTTAAAAGTGGTTTTTAGCAATGGGAGTCATGTTTTTTAAGGTTCATACTAATATGAAGATCTTGTAATTCTATATTCAGGATAAGAGAAGATGGCCTTTGCTTTGGGCAGTATGACAAAAATTGCCACATCTACCTCATTGGGTAACAATGGAAAGGGGAAGAAGTTGGGTGCAATGTTTGATAATTATGGCAGACAATTGCCTTCTATTTCAGTTTTTTCACCCATTTCCTTTAATCGCTCAAGCAGAAGAGGGACTCTGAGATTACGCGACAAAGAGAAGGTATTTAATACAAGAGCTATGGAAAAGGAGTTTTACTTCAATAAGGATGGCTCAGTGACAAAAATATTGCAGGTCAGAGAAAAAATTATGTTTAAAGGAAGGTCACCTGCACGTGAAACTTCACTGTGGTGGATCTTTCCTTGTCCACTTATATTCGATTTTAATGTGTTATTTTAATTTTTCTTGGATGGTTGTTTTGGCATATGGTCTGGCATTCAATTGCACACTTACTGAAAGCATTGTCAATTTGTCTTATAGGCAGTGTGAACAAACTTGCTGATCTTGTTGGAGTCACCCTTGGGGCGAAGGGAAAATTTTTGTCTTGGAGAGCAAGCATGGTTCTCTGAAAATATTTAATGATGGTGTGACAGTAGCTAAGGAGGTAATTTGTAGATGTGTGCTCTAGTTTTCTTTTTAACGTTGTATTAGTTCCCCCTCTTAAATGTCTTAGATTTGGTAGGCATAATTTGAAAACTCAAAGGTGAAAGGAAAAATATTTGTTACCCAATGGTCTACTTGTCCTACGGACTAGCCACATTAGAGTAATGCATAAATCTTTTCACAATAATAAAAGGAAAGGGTTATGGCTGAGTCAAATTTTATTGTTATTGACAGTGTAATGAAATGTATCTCAATGCTATGGTTTTGGCCTTTTTATTGGTTGAATTAGAAGACCCAGTTGAAAATATTGGGGCCAAGTTGGTAAGGAAAGCTGCGGCAAAGACAAATAATTTAGCTGGGGATGGAGCCACAACATCCGTTGTTCTTGCACAGGGTTTAATAAGTGAGGGTGTAAAGGTAAATTTTTGTCGATAGTACTGGATTAAGATCATCTATTCATTTTTTTAGGGTCTTATGGTGTTTGGTTTTTTAGTTTTGGGTTGGGCTTATTGAGTCTAAGATAGTTTTTGAGTGAAAAAATTTCTATCAGGTATTAAAAATTTTTGGTTCTTTTGTCAAAATTTATGAGCTTGTTAGGAAATACAAAACTGACAATGGTTGTATCTTAAATTTATGGAAAATAATTTGAAATGAAACCTTTTTGTTTAGGTTGTTGCAGTAGGTGCAAACCCCATTCAAAGTACTAGGGGCATTGACAAGACAATAAAGGCCCTTGTTTCGGAACTCAAAATTTTGTCAAAGGAAGTAAACGCTTGCCTTTTGAGTAGGTTGGTTTTCCTTTTTGCTGATGGTTTGGTGTATGTATTGAATTAGTTGCCTAGGGTATTTTTGGTTGCAAACTCCTTTTCATTTTTCATACAGTATTGGCCTTGTGGAATACATTTGATTGTGTGGTCTTTTTAGATCTACAACATTTGTAGTTTTTTAGTCTTATGGCCAAGGTGCACTTTTATTATGGAAATAGTTGATGCAATATTGTCATTTAATCCTTACTGTAGGGCAGCATGTTGAGAAGTTTCTTGTGAAACATTTGGTATTCAAAATGACACTTGATCCTATACACCATCATGCGCTTGACTTTAAAATTCATATTCAAAGTGTGCCAGACAATTCTTGCAAAATTTCAAATATTTATGTTGTTTTAAACCATTATCTTTTTCATGTATTGGATGCTGAAAATGAGAAAAAGACTTTGGTATGAAACCAACTGGTGAATAATTTCCAGAAAAACAACCACTTCCAAGACATGATTTAGAAGTAGAACATATGTACTTATGAAGCATAGAAAGATATCCTTGATGCATTGTCAATGTTTGGCTAAAGTTATTTTTGGAGAAAATAACTCCTTATTCCTAGAATAGTGATATTCAATACAAGTAAATGCTAGAGAAGAGAGATCATCATGTGACATAAACCTATTAACAAAATTGAACAAGGAATGATTATTAATTATGGCATACTAAGTTGTTAGTGATTTTGACTATTTGTCTTTAACATGTAAAAATGTTAAATTCCAAAATTACATCATCATGGTTTGGCATCATGAGCTTGACTAATTGTCCACCATGCTCATAATTTCATTGTTGTATTCATATCTATAAACAACGTTTCAAATAATAATAAAAAATTTCTATAAGAAAAATCCAGACCTCCATGCTGCTGCTCCTTGTGAGACAAAGTCAAAATTTCATTACACAATCTAGCACATAAGAATCTCCTATATCCCAGTGGTATGTATCCAAATTCTTATAATAGTGTCTTCAAGACTTATGTTGACATTGCCAATGAGATATTTAAGAAATGAAATATGGAGCCTTCTTCATTGTTGTATATGTAACAATCTTTTATTAATATAAAGATTGATGGTTTTGTCTTTCTGAAAATGAAATGTAAAAATAATTTATTGTGGTCAATTGAAAAGTTTTTTTTTAAGATTTTCATTATGGAAGGGAGACATAGATATATGCCCTTCTAATTGAAATTCAGACCTGCCCTTCAAATTTGATCACTGTGTGGGACCTTAACAAACAATAAAACTATTCTGTTGCGCGTTATATAAAACATATAACAAAACCTTTGTCAAAACTTCAAACGAACCCTTTAGCCGTGGGTATTTCATCACTAATTGATCATTTTACCATGTACCTTCTTCTAGAGGAATATTATTCCACTTGATTAGGTACTTCATAATGGTTATATGTCAAAGAGATACAGAATGTTTATCTATAACTTTTTTTGGTTCAAGAATCAACTTTCATTCTTCATCTAATTTTGGAAGTTCTATTTACATTGGCATATTTTTTCCCAAAACCTTTTTTAGGCAAGATACATGAAAAACCTTATGAATGCAAGAAGAAGGAAAATCTAACTTCTATACCACTTGTGAAATCCTATGAATAATTATTTAGGGCCATAACATTTTTGAGCTAATTCTTTATTCTTCTTTTTCTTGAATAAAGATTGCTTATAATGCTATAATCCAAAAAATACCCAATTACCCTCCTCAAATTATCTTTCACTTCAATGTTGTTCCCCTTGTTGTTTTATCATGTTTCATGTCATTTGAAGGTTTTCCATAATAATTTTCAAAGTTTCTTTAGTATTTTCCATATGTGACTCTGTTTCCTATACTTTGGACTTATCTTACAAAAAGTATGAGATACTAGGAGTTGGATATCCATAAAGGGCCTTAAATGGGGAAATTTTAGTAGATGTGTGATAGGTAGTATCATATTACCATTCTTCCTTGATGAACCCACTTCATCCATTAAGATTGCTTTTCTAAAGAGTAACATTTTAGATAACCTTAAAAACATTTGTTAACTATTTTTGTTTGACCATTTGATTGTGTTTGATATGTAGAACTCATGGCAGCTAGTGTTTCTCCACTCATATTAAATAATCATTTCAAAAAGTTTCTTGTTACTATTACTTTAGGAAAACCATTAAGACTATGAATTTCTTTCACGGACACTTCTGCCACTTGGCTTGTTGTTTATGTACTTTGAGCTCTACAAAAAAAATCTACAAAATTTGTCTATATAAATGACCACAAAAATGTAATACTTACCTTTATATTTCAGTAACCCTGTAATAAATTCTATTGATATATATTCTAGTCTTTGAATATGTATGTGGAATGGTTGAAGTAACCCTAGAGATTTTACTATCTCTCTTTTATTTATTATGCAAACCTGACCTTCTCTTACAAAATATTGAATATCTTTCTTCATTCCTTCCAAAAATATATTTTTTGATCCTTTGAGATGTTTTAAGGAACCCTGCGTCCTACCATCAGAGAGACATGGGACTCCCTTAATATTTGTTTATTCAAATATGCTTGTGTGCATAAAAATATTCTACATTTTCACCAAGGTATATCTCTCTTTCACTCCCAAAGTTCCATAGAGTTCATCCCATCCTTTATAAATTTTAGTTTTTTTTAGTCATATTGTCATTTTTCCATCATGGCAAGCTTCTTCTAGCCACCTAGGAATAGAAAATGTAATTGGATATAAATTTGAGGCCTCTTCTATTTTAGAAATAGCATCATGTACTAAATTTTCCTTACCCTTTTTGCAGATTATCTCAAAATTAAAACTTTGCATTTTTTCTCCTCATTTTTGTTAATCTTCTAATTAAAATCATAGCTTCAAAAAATACTTTATGCTATCATGCTATATCTTGAATTTAAAGTACCTCCCAATGATATACTATCCCCATTTTTTATTGCATGTAATATTGCTTCCATTTATTTTTCATACGTAGATTTCACCAAATATTTTCTTTGAATTCCTTGCTTTCAAAAGCCAATGATATCCCTTATTGTGTTAATGTTACGTAAATTCCTTGTCCTAGTGCCTCACGCTCTACTATGAATGTTTTACCAAAAGTAGGTGCAACCGATGTTGGTGTAGAAGACATGGCATCCATTAAAAGAGAGAATGCCAAAGTAGCCTCATCATTCCATATAAATGATATTTTCTTCAAGAGATATGTGAGTGGACTTGAAATGCATGCATAATTCTTAAAAAATTATCAATAATATCATGTAAGTCTAAAAACTCTTATAAGAACCTTGATTTTCTTAGGAATAGGTCATTTTGTAATAGCTTGCATCTTTTGAGGCTCCAAATTCACTCCTTCCTTTAAAACAATATGAACCAAATACTCAAATTCTTATTTCCCAAAAGCACATTTGGATATTTTTACATAAAAATGATTGTTCTCAATAATTTATATAACTTTCCACATGTTTAGTGTGGTATTCCCATGATTTATTATAAATATGTGTATTATCAAAGAAAACCAACACAAATTTTATAATATGGGATCAAACAAAATTGTTCTTAAGTCGAGCCCTCCGGACTTCAAACGGCGATAAACCATAATTCAAACCAAATTCGCGTTCCAAAATAGCCTGCTGACGTTGGCCAATTTTGTGACGCGAAAACCAAATGAATTCCGTCCTAATTTTTTTTGGGTCCGAAGTTGGGTTGGTGTATAGAGGGAGAGTTGTGACGCGAATTTCTTATCAAATTCACCCTAATATTTTTTGGGTCTGGATTTTGACTGCGCGAGCAACCCAAACAAAGATCTGCTCCAATCAATTTCTACCAAATGTCCTCAATCAAAAGTTTCCCTGTTCCCAGATGCGGGTGCATTCGATGGTGTTTAAGTCAATAGGACCTGGATGTGGCGATTTCATATCAATTGCATTAAGTTTTAACACTGTTCAATTAGCCAATATTTAAGTTCCAAGGTTTTCACATAAAATCGCATTAAGTTTTAACACTGTTCAAGATCATAACTCCACTCCTGTTAGCGATTCCACATCCTCCAATATGATCCGGCCTTCGGCTCTCATTAATGAGAGATTAATTATGACGGGCGTTCTTCGATTGCATTGCAGTTGGGTCGATAAAATGGCGTTTCGCTATGTTTTTTCAGACGAGCCGCAAGCTTTGAATTACAGATGCTCTCCGGTTGTTGGGTTAGACTGCCTGCTCACTGTGACGAGAAGGAGAAGTGGCCAGCTAAACTGCTACTTAGACCTTGGTGCATATCTGCATTTCTGTTGGTCTGGTCTGTGTCTGTCTTCCTCGGTTTCTTGGAATCTTGCTTCTCCATCTCGTCTTGTGCCCACTGCTGATACTGCACCCATGCCTCGCCTACATCAAAGGATGCGTTGCCGCATGGAGATCACTAGATGTCAACCCCTGCGTGCTCCCTCCATCCCCTCAACCGAGTCGTCTTCCCAGTCCAGTGATTATTCCGCAGGTCGCTATCCAAACACTAGAAGTGGGCGGGGTAGGGTTCTAGGATCTGGCCACCGTATGGGCTCCCCTACTCCTCATTTACCCACCGCTTCACCTTCTCCCACAACGTGCACTGCACCTTTTTCCTTTAATTTCTCTCTGAACCGCCCACGAATCACAACTTCAATCAGCGTGGTTTTCCATGAGGAGGCCCAAATGGAGGAACAATGCACCCGTCCAGCGGGTCTGAGCTCAGAAAAAGCCGGCCAGTATTCAGGCCTTCAGGAGGGGAGCGGTGGCGTGAATGTGGAGATAGCACTTGGTGATCATGGACCTTTCGAAGGATGGTGCTGAATTGTTGAGGAACTACCGGAGGAGTAGTTTGTTTAATTTGGTTTTCTTGCTTCGTAGGCCCACTTAATTGGGCATGTTTTAGATTATATTACTGTGTTGGACCTTTGTAATATTTTTGAATTCTATAAATGTTCAAGACTGGTTTCCTCGTATGAGGGCAGTCTTCTTTTTTGATTTTTTGATGACAAATTTGCCATAAGTCTATGCAATGTTTTTGACTAAAGTCATGCTGTAATTTTATTCCCACTGTTAATAGATTAAATTTACTTAGAAAAAAAAAATGTTGCCTGTTTCTATTTTAAACCTGTTTTTTGAAATACAGAGCCATGTTTATATGATTGTTTATAGTCGAAGCAATGCGGGGTGGTTTATTATATTAATATTTCATGGTCGAATTATGTTCATAACAATTGGAAAAAAAAATGTTGCCCTGTTTCTATTTTAAACCTGTTTTTTGAAATACAGAGCCATGTTTATATGATTGTTTATAGTCAAAGTGCTGTGGGGTGTTTTATTATATTAATATTTCACGGTCAAATTATGTTCATAACAATTGGAAAAAAAAAATGTTTCCATGTTTCTATTTTAAACCTGTTTTTTGAAATACAGAGCCATGTTTATATGGTCTACGTATTATACTCTTTCAATGTATATCTACAGGGACCTTTTTGCTATGAACAGGGTGGATGTTGTAGTGGACTACTAATGGAAACAAGCAATCCTGAACCTTACATCTCAGATGCAACAAATGGTTACCAATTTTGGAATCAAGCAAGCCTGATCTTACAAGCGAGTCTGGGTTTCTGCAGATGGTTTTTATTTCCGGGAACAAGCGAGCCAGAACATACAATCGACCCTAGGTTTATACATATTTTTTCTCTATCATGGATGCTTTTTATGTAAGGAATATATCAACAGTACATGTCTCTGCACATTTCCTGTATCCGCTTTATGATACTATTTTATGTGTTGACAGGTTATCACTCTGCCTTCAAAACTAGCGATGCTGGTCTATGTTGCTGGTTTATTGATATGGTCTGATGGTATTTTTATATTTTGGACATATCACACTCCTCACATGATTAGCATTTTTCTTTGTTCAAGGATTTTTTGTACTTTAATTTGTATTTGGAACAATGGACGTCGGTACTCTATCTGTTGCTTTACTATTCTACATACTGCTATTTCACTTTCTTATAGATGCCTCGGGCATATTTGGATGCTTTCTCGGATTGTCGATAATCTCCATGTGGACCGTTACTGGGTTTTATATCATGTCCCTGTATGTGACATGGGGTATTTTTCTATCATTTTCTGGGGTGGGACTTCCACTTTTCTGGATGGATATTTGGGTTCCAATCTTCAGATGTGAAAATGTAATGCTTCATGGACTGTTTTACTTCATATAATATATTCAAAACAAAATTTTTTCTCTTGTGAAAAAAAAATGATTGTCTATAGTCGAAGCGCTGCGGGGTGGTTTATTATATTAATATTTCACGGTCGAATTATGCTCATAACAATTGGAAAAAAAAAATGTTGCCATGTTTCTATTTTAAACCTGTTTTTTGAAATACAGAGCCATGTTTATATGATTGTTTATAGTCGAAGCGCTGCGGGGTGGTTTATTATATTAATATTTCACATTCATTGGAACGCCCACAATTCATAACAAATATTGGAGATTTATTGTCCTGTTTTAAAGTTTCATATTTTTTTTCAAAAATTGAACCCGCCGTCGGTATACCGATGCTTTGTAAGCATCGGAATTGCAACAGCTTAAAAATGTCGAAACAGCGACAGTATAAAAATGTCGTACCAAATTTCGTTAGAATTGCGACATTTTACAAACGTCAGAAGAGTGATGTTCAAAACATCGGACCACATTTCGTCAGAATTACGACAGTTTACAAACGTCGGAAGAGCGACGTCCAAAACGTCGGACCACTTTTTGTCGGAATTGCGACAGTTTACAAACGTCGGAAGAACGATGTTAAAAACTTCGGACCACATTTCGTCGGAATTGCGACAGTTTACAAACGTCAGAAGTGTGACAATTTGGGAACCGTCAGAAGAGCGACTCTTTTTTGGAAGCGATGGAAAAAGTGTCGGTAGTGCGACTTTTTGTTAGTGCATCGGAATTGCGACATAATGGCAAACCACATTTTTCCCATCCTCGAACTGTCGCTCTTGCGACGACTATGTGTCGGAATAGCGATGAAGTGGCCGTCGAAAATTGGGCCAAATTTTCTAGTGCAACCATGAACCTCCAGTGCACAAATCATTCAGAAGCAACATAGCGCAGAGGTTTCATCATCTAGAAAACTAGTGGAGAAAGATAAGGATATCATGGATAAATACAAAGAAATCAAAATTAGAAATGAAGCATGAATGGTTGTAACAGATGCCCAGTACTGGAAACAAACTCCCAATGACCATAACAGACTTCTTTTAGCTTTTAACTAAAAACAAAGAAAGATGCAAATGACATTTTTACAGCCAAAATTTCAGGCCCCAAAAATATTAGAAGATTATAAGAAGATATCCTTTGAATTTCTTGCCAAAGATGTGCATCCAATATACCAGATTGAGTTTCACAAATAGGCAAAAGAAATGATCTATTCAACCATGGCATACAAAGATTTAAGTGTCCAGAAGTTACATAATTCTCTAGAAATTATAAAGATACAGTTAAAACCGGAGAAAGCTTCATCACAAGGGAAGGATAACAGGATAAAGTCAATTGAGGATTTGGTAATGGAAGTTGGTTATAATCCAAAAGATATCAAAGTAGTAGAAGCTTTAATAAAAAATAAGAATGCAGACATAGATGCACTAAAGAAAAACCTGAAATTACCAAAAACAGAGCATCCAAAAACCAAAGAGGTTTTGGAAAATGAAAACCGAAAGGATCAAATGATGAATCTCATCATTAAATTGACAACTCAACTGAAAGAAATGGAAACAGAAATGGACAAACTTGTGCAAGAAAAGCAAGCTAGCATGGAAGCAGTTCCCATTACTTCTATTCCTATAGCTTCTACAATAGCTCCAGTATCAACAGCATTTCCAGTAACTACATCAGCAACAGAATTAGCAGTACCAAAAGCCCATCCCATTAATGAGGCCAACAAATTGATCAAAGAAATGCAAGATATGTCTATTCAAACTACTGAAATTAACAAGCTCAAATAACAAGTGAAGAGTTTAGAAGATGGCAAGAAATTGGCAGAGGTAATGCATTAGGCAAAAGCACAGAAATCAAATAGATTAACTAACAAAATCCACAAGCTGGAAAAGGAGTTATTACTCAAAGAGCCTTTAACCCAAGAAAAATAGCAACTGTGGACCAATATCATTAACTCAGTTAATGATATTTGGACTTCCATACAGGTTATATTTGAACAAAAGGATTTGATAAAGGAAGCAGGTGATGCAATTCAGAAAGTGAGAGCTGATATTGGAAAGAAACCAGAGGAATCTTTTGAGATAATAAAATTCTTGAATTCTAAAAATAAACAGGAAGGAGAATAACTTGGAATAACTGACATAACAGAAACTATCTTAGAGGTGAAGAAATACTGTGATTTCCTAGATAAATCTAATGACACATCTTGAAGACAAATGTCAAACTATGGAGCTTGTAGTGAACATGTTTATGAACAAGTTTTACGTATTGAGGCAGAAAGGTCTGCCTAATCCTTTAGTAATAAATGATAAACTAATGAGGCATGAATATTATGATAAAAAGATGAGGGAAGTAGCTAAAGACACTTCCAACAGTTCAGCAATGAAAGGAGTTCCCATAGGCAAAGCACTCCTTCACAGTTTAGAAAACTTATTTTATCTCTAGCATGAGGTAAATCACCTTTTTGTGAATAAGCCTATGTTTTTCAAGTATACTGAGGCAAATGAGATTTACCAGAGGATGATGAAGATCAAACTTCCTAATTAATAAACATGGGAAAATGGTGTGATTTGCTATGAAAGGTGAAATAAAATACAGGTAAAAGAAGACAGATTAAAGAGCATACAACGTGAAAGAAAATACAGGTAAAAGAAGACAGATTAAAGAGCAGACAACGTGAAAAAAATGCAGATAAAAGAATGCAAGTGAAAGAAAGACAACATGAAATAAAGATAATTGAAACAAACAAACAAGTGAACAACAATAAAAGAAAACAAGGCTAGATTTCAGTCAGTTCATAGGTATCACTATCTTTTTGCATAAAGATATTTTATTTCCTTAAATAGATCCTAGTCAATTGACAGGATATTTTTGTAATGTTTTGTATAAATACTTCATCATTTGAAGTATCAAGGGTCGATTAGTGTGGATTTCTAAATATTTCTATATCTGATTGATATACTACCTCGGGGTTATTGTACCTCTTTCCAGTTGACAGAAAAGACAAGTAATAAAGGAATTTCTTTACAGGATTCATGTGTTGAGCTATCTCAGTGAAGTATCATTTCAATTGTTCATGTTATTTCTTTAAGTATTCCATAAACTTAAATTTTTTCTAAATTTTAATGTTATAAAAGGAATTTTATTGCAAAATTTGTTTAAATACACTTTGTTTTGAACTATTAAACATTTTTATGTTTTCTTTTGATATCTGGTTTAGAGAATTCTTAATTTCTCTCCGATCCCAATTGACCTCCTTCACCTTCCTTTATTATCTGGTTTAAGGAATTCTTAACTGCTCCTTGTTCCTGCTTGAAAACCACTTCACCATTCAACCTTGAGATCTGATTTTGCTCACTTATCCTGCCCTATAACACTTCCTTTATAATTTGTTTTTGTTCTATTTTAAAAGAATATTTACTCCATAGCCCAATGGAAAATGGAAAGGCATCTATCCATCTAAATAACTAATTCCACAAATCAATGAAAACCAGTCAACCAATCAAAAAATGAACCCAACCAAGCATACAGAACTAGCCTAAAATATATTAAAATAAAGAAATTTAATCATTAAGAGAGAGCCCTCTCTGAGCATTAGGAAGGCTATATCCTAATCTCCAAAAGTGGATAGTAGTTACCTATGATATTTCTTTTAAACACTTAGAACAAAATTTTGGAAATTTTGGAGTGATAACAGGCGGCGATGAACACAGTTTGTAAATCCAAGCATGTAGGAGACCTTGGGCTGCAAGACCCTAAGATAATTAACAAAGAAAATGGGTCCAAATTGTGGTGGAAATGGTTAAAAGGAGGGGAGACACCATGGGAAAAACTATGGATAGAAAAATATGCTTCTAATTTCCAAATAAAATACATGGTAATGCTCAAGGGTTGAATACGAGGGTCGGTTATATGGAACTTGACATGGAATAATAGATAAATTATACAACAACATAAATTTTGAGAAATAAGAAATGGAAAGGAAACCTTATTCTAGGAGGATTCCTGGCAACAACAACTGAAATTAAACACACCGGAATGGCAGGGACTAAAATTAGCCACAGAGAGAAAAGGGAACAGGGAAGTCCACCAATTCTAGGCTCAAGGATTGGAAAATAAAAAATGGAGAACATGGAAGGTAAACATCCTCCACAAGGAAAATATGAGTGATTCACGCATACAATATATTGGAGGAACTTAGAAAAAGGAAAATCTTAGTGAATGATGACCGAGACCAACTCCAATGGGGGAAACAAGAAGGGGGAGATTTCAACCTTAAGGAAGCCAAGGCTTATCTTCGAGCTAAAAATCTCAAATTAAATGACGCATCTTGGATTAAATTCTGGGTGGCCTCTCACTCAATGAAAATTAAAAACAAAATTGTGGTTAATTTTGCACGGGAAGGTGCTAACTTGGGATAATTTAGTCAAGCAAGGGATGATTGGTCCATCACAGTGCTGCCTATGTGAGAAGGAAGAAGAAAACCTTAATCACCTTTTAAATACATGTAGATACACATCATCTCTATGGGAATGGTTGACCATTATATATAGAAAAACTAATAGAAAAAAGGAAAGTATACAAGAAACAATTAAAAAATGGTGGCTGCAGTATACTAAGAACAAAGTGGTAAACATGACCTGGAACTTGATTATGGGATTTATCCTTTGGTCAGTCTGGAAGGAACACAATCGTTGAATATTCTATGACAAAAAAATCCTAGTTACAAACCTGATGGAAGAAATCCAACGTTAATTTAAGGAAACCATCAGCAACAGAAGAATTCATCCCTTAAAGGAACAACCATCCCCTTAGGAAGTGTGAATTTTAAATTTTTTCGACTTGGATTACCTAAGAGGTACAACCCACAAACCTAGAGAAATCCATATAAATTTGGTCTCTATAGTATGGTAGTCTCCTCTAGAGGGCTTCTAGAAATTGAACTTTGATGGAGCATCCAAGGGAAACCCAGGAAATGCTAGAGCTAGATGAATCATTTGATATTGGATAGGTAAAATTAAAAGCCTGTACTTCATCAATATGGGACAAGCCACAAAAAATGTGGCATAGTTCCAAGCCCTGGAGTAGGGGATGGAAACATTGCGACGAGAGAGAATTGTGAATTTAATAGTGGAAGGGGATTTTCCATTAACTATCTAAGTGGTACGTCAGCGGCAATGCGACTCTCACATGAAAAAAGTCACGAAGAATTGGCACCTCACCCAGCTAATCTAAAGGATTAAGGGCCACCTAGCGGAGTTTAAAACGGTGTAGTTTTCCTTGGTACAACAGTCGACTAATGCGTTGGCAGAAAAAGTGGAAAATGAAGGGGTCACGAGTGTCAGGTTGATTATCGAGTTAGCCCGGGAGGACATGTTGGACAGATAGCTAAAGGAAGATTTCATAGCACTAGTGGAGTGAGATCACTCCACGTAAAAAGGATGAAGTGACAAACACGGGGTGGTACAAGATGAGGGAAGTGACCCACCTAGTTAAATGAATGTTTCTAATTATCATGGTTTGATAACTAGAAATTTTTAGGGATGATTGAGGAGGTAAGTGTCATCACGATATGAAGGAAATAACGGTTGTTGATGGGAATGATATGAACTTAGTTTCAATAGATCATCTAACGGGAGGCCACATTAATTGGAAAGGATGGTTTAAGGAGTGGAGAAGGACAACGCCCAGCGTGGAGTTGTACTAGAACAAGACTATGGAAATAATGAGCCTAAAAATATTGTTTTCAGAGGTGAATGAGGAGGAATATGGCCCCATCCTTGCATGAATGTACTGTAACACCATCATTAAGCGGAATTTGTCGAAAATAGATGGGGGAGGTGCTCAAAGGATGAGGGAGTATGACCTGTTTTGGATGTTTCTTGTATATGTGAAGGATGGAATATGCATAGTGATGAATTGAAGGATGCAAGGTGGAGTAGTAGCGAGAGAGATTCTATTCATATGAGAACCGATACTTCCAAGATAATAATAGCCAAGGGATGAAATGTTGGTGGCAGGGTGAGGGGGAGGTCATGAGCACATGCTCAGAGTGCCACGACTGGTAAGAAGACCAAAATGGAGGATGTGACAAGGGTGGTAGAACTAAAATATCACACGACTGGCGAGGAGAAAGGAAAACAAATTATCGAAATATGGGAAAACAAAGTGAGGAGCATGCGAAGGAACATACCAGAAAATGAAATTGAATAATAAGCCGATTGGATTATAGATACTGGGAAATATCGAACGAGGCAGATAGTTTATCAGAGAACATTGGAGATGACATGGCACGTTAAAACCTTAGTTGGAAAGCTATAGGCAGAGGTAGAGGAAGAGTGAACCAAGTGTCAAATGGAACGCTAGATAAAAATGAAGGAAATTGAGAAGAGGTTGTAGGTTGCGGAGGAATAACTCAAAAGAGTAGTAAATATAAAGAATATGCAAGATGATAAAATTGTAGACATGAAATTTTTTTATCCATTTACTTGAAATATATCCATAACCTGGATATCACACTGGAACAAGGACAAGGAAATCTAGTCAGGCTTACAAAATATTGGGTCAGAGAGGTAACTGGAGCTAGCAGCAAGCAACCGACGACATAGGGAGCAGGGGTGGTTGTAGCAGCAACTCTAGCAGAGAATATTACACCTGCGTATGAGTCAGGTGTGGTGGAAGCTCCATAAATTCCCCTAGATAAATTATTATGATTACGAGTCTTTTTTTGTTTTATTTTGTCAATTGGTTGTGTAGGCTAGATCATAGTAATATGTTGATATGTAGGTTGTAGGTGTAGAAAAGAAATATAGATTTATAGACATGCCGCCTTCAAGATGTAAATGGCTAAATAACAGTATAAGTAAAATAAATTTTATAGATATTTCTAGGAGATACCATAGACAAAAAAAACTTATGGCATGTTTGGCTAATTTTTTAGTCAAGGCTATATTTTATTGCGACTGGTCTGGTTTCTAATCTGGCAGACCGGTTTGTTATGATGTATTTTATGGTTATATAGTAATATAAGTTTTCTCTACTAACTAACTAAATATAACTATATATATCTATCTATCTATCTATATATATATATATATATATATAACCATTTGTCATAAAATAAAGTTATTTGACATAACATATGTAACACACACACACACACACACACATATATTGTAACATAACACAATAGTCTAACATGTAAATTGTGTATAATTATAACATAATATAACTATAACTACAACATTTAACATAGCATAATTATATAGATACATTTCAACAATGCATCATTGATATATACATTAAATCCATTATGAAAAGTTCATTTCGTCTAGTGAATAGAACCATTTAGACCCTTTTCTAATTTGTACCATATTTTTTCATTATGTACTGTGTTGTACAAGAAACATTGTCTTCATGTCCTTCCACCTAGTACAAGTGAAATCAAAGTCAAACATGAACAACATAAATTGTATTGTAGTATTTGGGTGCCATGAAATTTTATTTGTTATGTAAATAAGTTTATTCATATTTGTACATATATATATATACATATTTATGTGCTAGGAATAAAATTCATTATTTAGAAATGATAAAAAGTGTGAAGGTAGCTTTGATCACTTCTTTTGATTGTGTTTACATAGAACTCAATACTTTGGTTGATAAATTATCAAAAAATGGACTCTAAAGTTTAGGAATTCAGTCTAGCTTATTCTCCTTGAGTTTAGAAATGGTTTTTTTGTCAATGTGTTTTTATTTGATTAGTTTATATGTTTTATATGTAATATGTTTAGGTATCCCATATACGCACCCCAATTGCAGGCCATCACAATGTGAGAGGTTTTTTTATATGTGGTTGGGCTCGTGATAGATCACGTAGACCATCAAGAGTTCACTTTCCACTATAGATCCTATGGCCAACACCAATCAGAGTGTCAAAGGTAGTGTTTCTGTCTATGTTGATGATCATGCTAGATATAGTGGACCTTCTTCGCATATTTAAGATACACCTCCTGAATTTTTAAATCCTCTTTAAACTTTGGGTTTATGCCTTGAAATTGTGTTCAACTGATTTGTTTGAATTTTATGTATATGTTATTATGCTTCTAGGTTGTTATTTATATATATTTTAAATTATGTTTATGATTTACAAGACCTTACAAGGCCGAAGATGAGGATGAGAGTGCAACATCGATCCCTCTGTGGGATGATGCTACAACTCATATCACATTAGAGAATGTTACAACCTGTCATGCGCAGATCATGAAAAAGACAAAGAATATCCCTCCCAATTCACTGACTCCTCTTGCATTGCTTTTGAATCCAGATAGCATCAATGGGTTTATCGAGACATATTGGAGGTCAAGCACACATAGCCACATATTACAGTCCATACAGAGGATCAGGAGGCTTGAGTTGAAAGGCATAGATTCTTGAGAGGTGGTGAAAGAGGCCACCAAGGACATTGATGTTCATGGAGAGTTTTTATGCATCCCTCCAGATCGCCCTGCTAGACATAAAGGTTTAATTCCACTTAAATATTTTAGGAATGTTGATGCAGCCCCTTTTGTGCATGATAGATTCATTGGAGCTTGGGACTAGTTTCCCCACCATGACCAAGTCGCCATTTACTTTTCCAAACATTTACATACATATTTCGTGTTACATATGAGGCCAAATTACATTGATATTATATCTCGTTATTATGGACCCAACTTGGGATGTACCTATGAGAAAAAGGGGGCTTATATGGATGCTTGAAATGTACCACCACCACAAACATTCTCGCCACTAACCTCTTAGATCTTGGTATTATATATAGAGCAAGAGGATCTTTCACAACTCACTGGTGAGACTAGGGAGTCTATTGCAGACACCATTGTTTTATCGATAAATCCCTCTTGTGGAAAAGAGCGATCTCCCTAGTATCCCAATAGATAATTAGAAACAAACAACTATCTGAATATATCTTTCCCTAAACTACTAGCATTCAGATTATCAAAACTAAAAAAGAGAGGATAATTCTCTTACCTTTCAACAAGATGTTTGATGAAGACCTTGCCTTTTTTCTCGACGAATTCCTTCAATGCTGAGAAGAACCTGCAATCAAAAACATGCAAAGAATCAAAAGGACCTGCAATATATAATAATCCAAATACCATCTTAACTCAATGATTAAGGAGATTAATAATTTTCGTTATTTTAATGAATCCGAAAACAACACAATGAGAAAAAGTATCCAAATGTATTATCAATAATATAAAGAGAAATCTTACAACCAAGCCTTGATGTCATACAAATCTCTCCCGTATGCCTTTACAATATTCCTCCTTGGTTTAACAAGCTTTCCACTCTAGAATGACCAGAATAAGATTATATTTAGTGAACCCTTATGAACCCCCTAACCCTTAAATTTCAACTCAATTTATAGGATAAATCGAGAAGGTTTAAGATCCACCAATTGAGGGATGTGATCCTCTAATGAAGGGATTAGGGTTCCTTGATCCAAGGAGATAAATTCCATAATTAGAGGGATATAGATCGAACTAGCGTGACTCAAGATGATTTAAGTTGGAAGAATATGCACCCAACCATGCTTCTATAAGTTACTTTTCGCTTTGAATTTATTTTAAATGTGGTGCATAGGTTTTAATGGAAAATAGAGTGCAAATGTCCACAATTAATCTTAGGAATATCCACGCATGCGTAGGAAGTGACCGTAAAAAGCGCGCATGAAATATTTACGAGTATTTAAGAGATTTTTTCCCAGTTTCGAAGACTTTGTTAAGGAATATAATTGTTTGAATTCTAAGGAAGCATGAGTATGGATGGTGATAGATCCATATTGATGGTCAAATGTCATTGTGACAAAATTACATGTAACAGATTGCCCACTAAAGTGCGAAGTCCGAGAAAATATTTCAAGAGAGCGAAGTGCTTTATCATCCCAAGGATTGGATTGGAGACATCCGTTGAAAAACTGTAAGAAACATTCAATTCAAATACATAATCATCACTGAGGTAGGAATTCCCATACTCAGAGATGTTAGCCATCAGTAAATTTTGTCACAACAAATGATGGCTAAATATGTTCTGAAGCCTTCAAGAAGCAATATTCATGGAAAACTGCTAGTTCTTGAAGCCTTCTTGGTGTCTTTCATCTTACAAATCATCTTCACTGCTGTTTCTACAAAATGTTTTTCAAAGAAGTCCTACTAAATATCAAAAGGAACTATTTTTGAGCTTTTTTCCATCATTCCATAAACACATTCCACCCACTTCTTCATCCATTTTTACCTATCCTAACCAATCATTTCTTCCTCTGAAAAATCCCTCCTTTCCTCCCATTTATCCTTCATTTCCCTTGAAAAACCCGTTTAAATCATGAAAGATCCTTTTATTTGGTTTAAAAACCCTTTTCTAACTTATCGAAAACCTAAAAGAGGGCTAAAAAACCTTTGCTTTAAGCCTTTTTCATAATTTTTGTAGTATTAGGTCTTAAGCCCTCCATCCCCGCTTCCCATATAACCTTGTGCCCGTGACCATGCACTAGCCCTCAATCCTTTTCTTCTTAGCCTCGGTCCCCCTTTCTTCCACAGGACCGCATACCCGCCATTTACTTAAACCCTCGAGGGCTTAAATCTCCCTCCCGTCTTCTCCATGTGTCCAAGCGCCAGAACCAAGCGCTTAACCCTCCACCTTATCTCCAGCACCCTTCTCTTATACTTCCTCTTCTCATTATCTAAGCCTTTTCCCCCATATAAACTAACCACTTTTTATTTTTTCATTTCTCCTTAGCCCCTTATCTCTCTGCTCCCGGTTCCTATTTCTTCCATGAGACCCTACCTTCCCCGTTCCTTAAGCATCCTTCCCTTACCATTTTCTACCCCCATGCCCCTTGCAAAAAGGTGTGTTCCTTTGTATTCTTCCCCATATATTTCAAATCCCTCATCGATTCTGAGCCGTTGATCTTTCCCGATCAACGATCCTCGCATCACCCCCCACTTTTCCTCCACCCAACATTACACCACGTCATCACCGGCCCCACCTTCCACTCACAAATTCATCAACCAACCTTGGTTTTCCACCTGGCCTCCACCACCCCATCATCGTGCATCTCTCCATTTTTCGCGCTCGCTTATAGCCATGGATTTGGTCCCCCCCAGATCGGACGGTTAACATCCAGTTTCACGCTCCCTTCCACTAAACCCCTTCAACATGCATCTTGCACGTGAAACAGTCAGTTTTGAAGAGGACACATATCGCTCGACGTGTGGTATCACGTTAGTTTGGGTGAAAACCACAAACTGCCTGAGCGCTACGAAAACCATTCATGGTTTTCCAATACCGCCTTTCCAAATTTCCATGCCAATATTCAAATTTAAACCCTGTTTTCGTGGTTCAGCCTATGGAACCCCTCCCTCTGCACACTATTCCTCCTCTATGATCACTACTCTACCTCCCTCGAGCCCTCTGATGTATTCTACCTCCAACTCGCAGGATTTATTTAATATTTTTTTGTTTTGCAGGTTTTAATGGCGGCACAAAGTTTGTAGGCATTCCCCCAGCCATCCAAGTGTCTTGGTCTTAGGATAATGACCCTTAAAGATCAGAAAAGATAGAGAAAGGGGATTCAGAAGGTTAAATTGAGATTTCTATCAATACCTCATGATCATTAATTAAATCATGAAACCCTCCAGTGCATAGAAGAAACACCTGCATGCATAAACAAAACAAAATTAGCGAAGAAGACTAAAGGCAGAAGATTAAATTTTAAAGGTTTTATTAGGGTCTTATGACCACTGATTGAATCATAAAACCCTTGCACACAACAAAAGAAAAATAATTAAGATTTTCGAACAAACAACGAATATTAAAGTTAAATCAAAATTTAGGAGTTCAAGGACTTAACCAGCATGTTTTGAGGATAAATCACAGTTAAAGACAGATTAATTAAATATAAAAAAGTCAGCAGAAAGTGACAAAAGCCAAATATGATTAAAGACAACCTTAAATCAATATCAAAGGGGCCCAATCAGATTTTAAAGGCCTAAACACACAGATCAGCAGAAGAAGAGTCTCAAATGCCACATCTACAAAAGTTATTACTCTACCAAAGGACCAAAATGACACCTATGACCTATCCTACACTCAAAGGGACAACCTGATAGTTACTCTGCTGAGAAACCCTCTTTAAAACTGTCAGAACAGTTAGTAAGAAAACATGGGGCTGCAAAACCCAAAAAATGACAGTTTGCTTGTCCCAAAGGTCAAATAGGGTACTTCAAACCAAGTTAGCTTCAAAGGACGGGCCTCAGAGTTATTACCAGCCTGCTAGTTAGTTTTAGATTCAGCTAAGGGTAGCTAAAAGGGTACAAATAGTTATTTCTATGATTATTAAGAAGAATGGGCATTCAAATACCTCTCCTCCTCTGTATTAATTGATATTTATTACCATTTCTGCAGCACTCTTCCTCTTTGCACCTATATGTATTCACATAAAACTCATTATTAAGGGTTGGAAAATTGGTAATTGTTTGAACTGCTATTGAGTAAGAGTTGCTGAGTAGTTTTAATATAGTAGGCTGGGAAGAGATGTATCAGACTATAGAAGCTATGGGACTCAAAGTATGTGACTGGTTTTGCACATCAAATAGACAAGTAGATTCACTGGATCCTGATCTAAATCATTGGTGATGTTATTCTTACTATAATTTTTATTCTCATTATGTTTCCACTGTGTTCATATTCTCTGATAAAGAACAACAAATATATATTAGGATTTACTTCTAAAAGTACCCTAATTCTAACTGATAAGCTTTATCTTTATGTTTTCTTCTAAATGTGTGTTTGGGAAAGATTTCAATAGAGTATAACCAGTCAAGGAATGTTGGTGAGCCCATGTATTGTTGAGTAGAACTTGAGATGTTTTTCTTGAATGATCTTTTCATTTCATGCTAAGGAGAGTCCTAATCAAGGAATTTTATGGTTAGCCCTATCCCTTGTTTAGCCTTAAACAACTGTTTTGAAGATTTCCCTTGAGTGCATGCCAAAAGCAGGCTAGGTTAAAATTCCTTACCTAATCTTAGATTGCCCTTTGTTTTCTTATATGTTTTATATTCTTAAGAGTATGCCAAAAGCAGGCTAGGTTAAAAGTCCTTACCTGATCTTAGGCTACCCTTTGTTTTCTTATATGCTTTCTTCTTTCACCACACTTATTAATGTTTCATACCACAAATTCAACTTAAAAATATCTTCTGATATAGATGAATTTCCCTATGAAAACCCTTGAATAGTTGTTTTTCAAGTAAACCCTTTTATGACTCCATAGCCCAATGGTTTAGCACTGTTTTTTGACCTATCTTCCCATGCTGAAACATCCTTCCACTTATTTCCTCCTTCACTTCTCATGACCTTCTCATTTAATGATTCCCAACCAAAATCAAATAAATCCCTTGTACTTCATAACTAGCCTAATATAATATCATAAGCCTTAAAGATATATCCTTCGAAAACACATATAGATAGATCCCTCTCTGAATCCAGGAGGGCTAAATCCTAGGATTCCAAAGTGGTTCTGATGTTGCCTTGTCATTTGGTATGCCAATCTTCCAAATCACAGGACCCCAACATAATGGTGACTCCACTGGGGAATTCTGAGTAAATTGCATCTTAGAAATCCTTAAGAGCTCAGAAGACCCACAACAGACTTATATTGGTAGTTAATTATTGATGGTGGACAACTACTCATCTTAAAACATTTGAAATCATCCACCTGGCGACTCCACAACTCCTAAAAGACCAAAAGACTCCACTGGTGATTATTAGACCTACTCATTACCCCTTGTTTTAGAAATACTACACTGGGACAACCCACACTACCATTAAAACACTGTGCACACCCATGATAAGGAAACTTTGACGATTAAGTTTTCTTTGTTAAAGACTAGTTTGCCTTTAAAGATTGTCATATCTGGCTAAATTTATTTTATGTGGGTCTAAATATTAACATACTGGCTTATAAAATAATTCATACCAAAGCTTATCCTGACCCAAATCCTCCTGAAATAGTTGATAATCTAGAAAGCATTCTTAGGAAGTCTCCTATATCTAGGATTCCAACTATTATCAGTCCAATCAACAGAGCTTATTCTGTCCCTAAAAACCTTTCAGGTCTTCAAGAGATCCAAGTTGACATAGATTTTCCAAGTAATTTAACAAGAAGTAATTCACTTAGTGGTATAGATCATACAGAATTTGAGCCTCCTAGTTCACCACAACATAGTGGCCAACATATTAGCAACAGAGAAACCCCTCCATCGACACCACTCGACAGACTTTGATATTAGTTTACTTTCTGCAAGTTAGATATATTAAATTGCTCATGACATTTTCAGTTACCTCCGAAAGCCACAGCTGGACTGATGGTGAGGGATTGAAGTATGAGTGTGTAGTTTGATATTAGTTTACTTTCTGCAAGTTAGATATATTAAATTGCTCATGTCATTTTTAGTTACCTCCGAAAGCCACAGCTAGACTGATGGTGAGGGATTGAAGTATGAGTGTGTAGTTTGATATTAGTTTACTTTCTGCAAAATAGATATCAGATTGCTCAAGTTGTTTATGGTTACCTCCGAAAGCCATAGCTGGACTAATGGTGAGGGATCAGAATATAAGTTGATGTAATTTGATTTAGATTTACTTTGTTGCAATTCTTGGATTTCTTTAAGCATAGTTTCTTTTGTGTTTAGACGGTAGCAAGGATAGTTTGGTTTTCATGCTCAATAGTTCACTGTTTGATTTATTAGGCTAGCAGCACATTTTCATTTCTTTTCAGTTTTGTCATTGTATGTTTCAAATTCCTTTTTAAATTTTAAGTTGGTAAATCATTATAAAGGATATCATTGCCTTCAAAAATCATAACCATACTTGTTTTTATTTTAGAACTTCCATCTCACATTAGAAAACCAAAAACGACAAAAAGTTAAGAAGTAGGTTATCTTGCACATATAGTGCGCCACACTTCATCAGCTTAAGAATCCCGGATTGATAAATTAATGTAGCAATTTAGGACACACTAAATTGACCAAAAATTTTGGCGCCGTTGCCGGGGAAGTGTAACTAGGTAGCCAATTTATTAAAAAAAAAATAAAAAACAAAATAATCAAAGAAGGGAAAACTTGATAACTTCTTGAAGTATGCTCTCCTCTTGCACCTAGTGTGATCTGGAGGATCAGAAAAGAGAGTTATTGGTTTAGTAATTTCTTAATTATGCTCTCTTCTTGCACCTAGTGTGACCTGGAAGATCAAAAAGAGAATTATTAGCACAACTTTAAGGCATAGACAAGATTCATCACCATCTACCCCTAGCCTTAAGATTTTTGTAATTCAAGGAGTAGCTGAATTAGAGGATTCTCCTATACCACCTACTAAATCTCATTTAGAAAAGGAAGAGACTCCCTCTCATCCTCCCTTGATAGAAGAACCAGAGGACTTTAAGGACTCTAAAGAAACTATCATGGCAGAGGAAATAATAGATGGATTTGGAGATAGAGGTAGAGGTAGAGGAGGAGGAAATAATGGAGACAACAATGGTGAAGATAATAATGGAAGAAATAGGGAAGGAGACAACTTGTTTGGATTCCCTATAGTTGATGAGGAAACTCATACAACAATGAAAAATGTCTCACTATCTGTCCTCCCCAACTTTTATGGATTGCGAAGTGAGGATCCTGAAACATTTCTGTTTGAGTTTGAAGTCGTGTGCCGAACCTATGACTATATGGAAGACTCTCAAAAACTTAAACTGTTTCCTTCAACATTGAAGGGGGCTGCTTTGAAATGGTTCACGGGATTAGCCACTCAATCTATTAGGACTTGGAATGATATGAAACAAACATTTTTGGATAGATACTTGGACTATTGTATGCCCACCAATCACAAGGATGAGGTATTCAAAATGATGCAAAAAGAAGATGAAAACTTGGAAGATTTACTTGAAAGATTTCAATATAACTTAAAAAGAGCAAAGATGAGAAACTTAGACGATGAAACCTTGAAAGCCCTCATATTAAAAGCCATTAGAGATGAATGGATAAATATTTTAAACATGATGGGGAAAGGAGACATTTCTCAACTTCCACTTCGTGACATAACAGAACTATGTGTCCATCTCTCAAGAGGAAAATCTAAAATAGGAAAAGGGCCTAGGGATCCTTCTCTTATTAGGGCTAACAAATCTGCAACTGGATCAGTAAGTAGGGCAGAGATTGGTAACATGCTTGATGAATTCAAAACTGACATCTTAGGGAGCCTTAGTGAACAACTAGACACCCTTAAAATCCAAAACAAGCAGAAAGCATAAACAGATGCTCTAGCCATCTTTTGTCCAAAATGTAGGAAGAAACATGCTTTAAGGGAATGTCCCTTGGATGAAAAAGTTGTAGAAACATGTATGATTTGCTTAGAGAATCATGAGATCAAGGATTGTCCTTCAATTCCTGGACTCAAAGATGTCTTTCAAGAAGACCCAAATTCAGTAGAATCTCTCTGTTTTGTTGCAAGAAGACCTTGGCAGGGACAACAAACTCAAGGCTTTAACAACCCTATGAATCTTCAAACCCCACCAAATTGGAATCCTTGGAAACAACCTTGGCCCCAACATCAAAATCCATATCAGCCATGGGTACAAGGGATGCAAAATCCTTATGGGAGATTTGCTCAATTTTATCAATATCCTCCATCTTTTCAAAATCAACAAGCTCCACAACTTCCAAACCCAAATTCACAACTTTCATTGCCATTTCCACAACAACAACCTTCTCAACAAAATCCAAATCCTCAACTCATGCTCCCATACCAACAAAAGACAAATCAACTTCCAGCTCAGCCATTGCCAAATCCTAACAATAAGAATCCTCAGAATACCTACATGGTAGAAGGACAACAATTTCCTACCTATATGATTGTTCCTCTCAATGATGTACAACTCAGATCTGGTAGAGTTTTAGAAAAACCTTCTATAGATGTTCAAGAGCAAGATACCTCTGAGGAGGACTCTCTTAAAGTCAATGAGGGTTCTGAGGAAGCATCTCTTCAACATTCAAACATTCAAAAAGAAAAAGAGAAGTTAACACCCACAACTCCTATAGGTGAGCAACCTGCATTTTCATCTACACCTCCTTTTCCTGAAAGACTACAAATTGACAAGGGGGTGGAAAAACAAATCTTGTTGCCTAACTATTATTTTCTAGATGAATTGAAGAATGTTTGTATCAAGATTCCCTTGCTACAAGCCATTCGAGAGATTCCTATTCTAGCAAAAACAATAAAGGAGTTGAGTTTCAAAAGACCAGGAAGGAAACTAAAAAACACAAGAAGAATCCACCTGGTAGGAAAGATTGCAGATATTATGATGGGAAAAATTACCATGCAGAAGTATGTAGATCCAGGAAGTCCAATTTTCAAGACACATATAAATGGGATAGAAATTCCAAACACATTAATTGACTTAGGGGCTGCTATTAACATTATGAGTAGATAGACTATGGACCAGCTAAAACTTCCTAACCTTCTTTTTACACCTACTTTACTGCAACTTGCAGATCGATCAATTATTAAACCAGATGGTGTATTAGAAGATATTTCAGTCTCCTTAGATCCTTGGGAATATCCGGTAGATTTTATGATTTTGACTCCCAAGAGTAATCTAGGAGGGCACCCACTTATCTTAGGAAGACCTTGGCTAGCCACAGTTGATGCTTTCATTAGTTGTAGGTCTGGGAATATGTACATTTCTAATGGTAATTCGATAAAGAAATTCAATTTGTATCCTCCAACAAAAGCAATCACAGAAGTAGGAGACAATGAATGGGTTGATGATGAGGACACTATACAACCTGTCTTTACCATTTCTGAAAATCGGTGAGGATAGTCAAATTACAGACACATTAGAAAATTTTGAGATATCTTGAAATATGACTATTTAATTTCAATTTAGATTGACATAGAATATTTATCATCGAGACAAATGTCTCTTTACTCCTGGAAAGTTGATGGATTCTACTATTGAAAGTTTTCAGGAAAAACGATGAATGTCAACAAACATTGGAAGTCACAACAAGAAGAACTAGCAAAATCTTAAAAACATTCTCTTGCATTTGCATGGGAGTATCTTGACATGAAAACATTGAATCCTAAGACTTGCATCCATCTTATCTGTATTGGGGAAAACAGTGAATAGCTAGACAACCTCAAGAAGGATGAATCCAAATCTTAGGAGATAGTGAAAGAAGGCTCAAAAACTACTCAAGTATAAACTTGTTTATCCAATTTAGGATAATGAGTGGGTTTCTCCTTTGGTTATAGTACCTAAAAAGAATGGTAATGGAGGGTATGCATTGATTACGGGGAATTGAACAAAGCAACTTTGAAGGATCACTTTCCTTTGCCTTTTTTGCTCGATCGAGTATTAGATACATTAGCGGAGTGTTACGATGGTTATCCATAATCCTAACCATTCCCCATCCGCACAATGGAGGACTAAATTATTTTTGTAGAAATTGTCATGCTTTGAGATCACCACCAATGCATCCTACGAATGCCAGGCTATATTTTTACTTGAGACATCTCCTTACAAAAATCACAAAAAACATCCCTTTTTGCATTTGTTGGCAAGGCGATCGATTGAGGACTCGCCAACGAGGAAAATCTACAGGAGAGTCAACGCCATAGCGCTGTCATGGAAGCAGCAATCGGCATGTACACCATTTTAGGGTGTTTTTTTAAATATGGATGGCGGAAGTTGAGTTCAAACAAACTCACAACCATTGCCTATCTTGAGTTGGGAGGTTTGGCTGCGGGAGTTCTATGGAAGGGAAGTAGTTTTGCCACCTTCTATGGAACCTTCCTTGTTGATAGGGCCAATCCCATAATAATAGGGATCCCAACTCTCTCCTTCCCCATCTATAAAAGCTTGCTCAGATCCATGGCAAGCTAGTCTTGAAGTGCTGAAGCTTTGCATCTCCCTATTCCCAAGTGCCTTTGTGCTGTAAAGAATCCCTTCTTTCCCTTAAGGCCCATTCAAGCGAGGAGACCATTGTTACGAGACTCTGGAGAGGTTTTCCCTTTCCTTGGCGAGCTTTGCGAGACGTGGACGACAGGAGACCCGTTCGAAGGAAGCTGCGACGTCAGAACTTGGTTGTAACTTCTATTCGTTTATTACTTAATAGATGACTATGATTATGGTTCCACTCCGTTTTCCATCATGTTAATGCGAGTAATATCTTTTCTGACCGATATTTAGTTACGTATGTTGGTTCCTATGCATGTATCTGTTCGTTTCTTCTGTGTGCAGGTGTTCGTCCACGGAGATCGTGGAAGGATTGTGATCTGCCAGGGCTGAAGGACGGGGGCATCTTCTTCTTCAGATCTAGCGTTGGAATCCAGGTAGGCTCTTATCCCAAGTCTTTCATTTCGTAACTAGGAGCTTGCGTCATGGCATTGTTTGTTTGTTGCTAGACCCCTGCTGGGCTAGTAGGGATCGCCTCTGTCCGCAGAGGGGATTTACCTCCTCAACAAATTGGCGACTCCGCTGGGGATCGTCCGGTTTTCCTTGTCCCTTTTATGATTGGTTCGCTTTGATTGTTTCTCCTTGCTTGATGAACCTTTTGGGTTGGATTCTTTCATTATTTTAGCCTCTTGGTTTGCTTAGCTTGTATTGGTCTACTTTCAGAATAGCTTGTTTTTTAATTTTTATTGAAGAACTTGACTGGCGCGGGTTTTAACCCGACAGTCGCGCCACTTGGCGCTTGTTGCATTTGTCTGTGTCGCGCCAATCGGCCTCTGGCGCTAGTTTCAAGGCCACAGTCGCGCCACCCCTGTGACTTTTTGAGTTTCTTCATTTTTTGGCTTTCTGAGCTTGACCAGTACTTTTCTTCTTGATTTCCTGATTGTCTGAGTGTGTTGGAGTCTTGTTTGACTGGAATTCACCGCTATCCTTTGGTTGTTTGCCTTTGTCTATCGATTTCACGATTTGAGCCCTAGGGCATCTAGTGACATAGTGAATCGAGCCCTCCTTGGGAGTTTTGGTGTCTTGATTGTCCTGTCAACTTGTTGATTGATTCTCCACACTCTCTTAACAGTCTTTGGTTGTTTTTCTGCGTCTTTTGAGTGATTGTTCATTCTTTCATTCAGAATTCGTTTGCCCTTGCTTTGGACCTAGATCACACGGTCCATTGGGTGTTTTTGAGTCTTTCTTTGCTTTGAGGGACTTTGGGTCGATTTAGAGATTTGGTTGCTTGCTTCGTTGAGTGAATGTTGTTTGCTTCGCTCTCTTAGATATCATTTCTCAAATTGTTCCTTTTGTTTTCAGTGCACATTAGCCATTAAACATTGAAAATAAAAAAATAATCTCTTTTGCTTTTGTTAAATTAGTGCAAATTGTGATCTTTTCCATATTGCTAGTGATTAGTGTTTGGATGAAAAGTGTGCAATTGCATTAGTTGAATTAGAGACATTCTTGTTTGTATTCCGTTCATTTCGTTTGTATAAAAGCTCTCAACTCTCATTTAGCTAGTTTTCATCGAACGAAATGTTGCATCGTGGCATATAGTTTGCATTTAGGAGACACTACATACGATAGGGCCTGGAAATTGAAACTTAATTGAAGATCAACTATAAAATTTATTCAATTAACCTAAGGCAACATTGGAACTTAACGCAACATATTTAGAAGGTCTAGGCTAAAGACGTGTTCCGGCGTCGTTAAACCTAGCAGCTGTCGTTCGCCTGTTGGCTTTAGACAGCACTAGCACGGACTTGCGCTCCCCGTACCGTCGCGTATATAAAGGGAGACCCCTATAGTTTTTCAATCCTTTATCCATAGGAAGCCGAGTCTGCCGCCCTATACCCGTGATACACCGAACACAGCATTCGGGGAGACTACCTGCACGTACGGAAAGTCCTTGGTCGATTTCTGTTTCATTTTTGAAACCAAGGTGTATATTGCGGTTCACGGATATTTGGTACACCCTTTGTGCCTAGTTTTTCCTGAGCAGTCATTTGGTCTTTTCTGACTCCCTAAACTTGAAAAGACCGTCAAGCGCTTGTCCTTTCACGCTTGTGTCAACTATGAAAGAGATAGAGTCATCTTTTTATCGTTTCTCGACTCTTGAAACATGAAACGGTAGAATTTCTTACTTTCCAATGTGGTAAAATTAATCGCCCACGATTACACGCCTGCTTAGATATTGCTTGTTGACCGTTTGATCGTGTGTCTTAACTCGTTTTCAGCCCGTGTGTGCTTTTGAGTTTTGATGGCAACTTTTTCAGAGTTCACCAACCAAGGAATCCCCTCAGAAGGGAATCCTGGTCATTTTCCTCCTTTTGGAAATGTTGGTGCTCCTTACATGGCGACGTTGTCCCTTCCTGGGCTAACTGTTGGGTTGCCTGTTTGGTTGTTCTCAACCTCTGTTGTCCCGAATGTCTCCACTACTGTTCAATCAGTTCCTCCGATGGAACAACATCATGTTGATTCCAAGGTGGACCTCTCCCCTTCTTCGCCTGTTTCTGCATCCTCATCTTCTACTTCGCCTCGTGAAAGTCTGGATTCGAGTAGCCAGGTGGCTAAGAAGAAGAAGAAGAAGACAAAGAAGAAGAAGTCCGATAAGCGAGAGGTTAAAAGTGGAACTGCTGTCTCTGAAACACTTCCTCTTGATAGTCCTTCCAACCCTCCTCGGAAAGTCAAGTTCCCTTGCCTGTTGTGCACGGGAGACCATCTTCTTCGAGACTGCCCTAGCATTCCCAAGGTGCTCGAAGTATGGTCCAACGGCCACCCACCATTGCCTTTGGCTTCCAGGAGTCAAGTTGGGGGCACGTCTTCAGCTGCTGTTGATAAGGACTCTAAGAAGCAGGGTAAGATCACCAATCCCTGTAAATTGTGTGAAGGGCACCATGCCATTCACCTTTTTCCTTATATGGATGAAGCCAAGCGAGTCTTGGACAACCCAGTCGGTTCTACACCACGCCTTCCACCTGGTTATAATCGGCTTTCTGTGAGTCCTCTACCAGCCGATCCTATGGTTGGTCAAGAGTCATCCTTGGTCGATCCCACTCCCCCAGAAATTTAAATTCATGAATCCGGCCCTGACCAACCATTGGTCGTAGGATCGGTTGAACTGGCCCCGTCCGCGGTGCACCAGGTCTTTTCTGTCGAGAGTGGATCTCACACTCCTCATGTCCTTCTGGTTTCTTCAGATTCGTCAGACTTGGAGAAAGATTCTCCTGTCCCTGTGCTTCAAGAAGCTGCTCCTCCGCCTCCTATGATAGAGGCTCCAGAGGATATTCCTCCCGCCTTCGAGATGGAGGTCATGGAGGAGGCTTCTGCTTCCGTAACATCAGGGGAAGACCTTCGCATTTCCATGGTAGCCCCTCCGAGTAGTTTGGTCGCTTCCTTTGATTGGAATCGATTTGCAGGATTTCGCCTTCCGTCTTATGTGCCTTTCGAGATCACAGTACAAGCTCTTGGTCTGGTTGTACCCAGTACCATTATAGACGAAGGTGCGTCTGTTAGTATTCTGTCTTCAACTACCTGGCAAGCTTTCGGTTCGCCACCGCTTGCGCCTGTTACGCAGAATCTATTGACATTCAATAGAAGGACGAGTCAACCGTTGGGGATCCTTCCAAGGTTACCGATTACTTTGGGAGGGAAAACCGTCCATATGGATGTGATGGTCGTTCCAGGCCCCTTGGATTTTCATCTGCTCCTGGGGCGCGATTACACCTATGCCATGGGAGCGCTTGTCTCCTCCCTTTTTCGTGTGGCCTGTTTTCCACATGAAGGACAGATTGTGACCATTGATCAGCTGTCGTTCTTTGGTCCCAATGTAGCATCTGGTCCGCCATCACCCCCTCCTGGTTTTTATCCACCCGTTGTATCTGCTCCACCGCAGGTCAACTATGTGGCTACTTACCCCGTGCCTGTGTTCAGTGATGATGCCGTTGTGCATAATGTGCTGGGGGCATTGGGTCCTGACTTCCAGGATGTTTCCCTTCCATCAGGAGTGGAACTCTTGGAAGCACCGCCTTCTTGTTCATTTTGATGTAAGTCGGTTAGAGCACGGTTTCCTCCCTGGGTCAAGCTCTTTAAAAAATGAAACCAGGTTCTCGGAGCACAGTTCATTGTCTTGTGTCAAGCTCCTTAAAAAATGAAACAAGGTCGTTGGAGCATAGTTCCTCCACTTGTGTCGAGCTCCTAAAAACAATGAAACAAGCTGTTTGAGGATAGTTCTTTTAATGTGTCAACCTCGTTAAAATAATGAAACACGTTCCCGTTCAATTCGAGTCTTTGTTTAGATCTCGTAAAATCCCAGTCGAGTCTTTCTCTTGATCTCGTCACTTGAACCTTCACTCCATCTGCCTTTCATATGCACTGGAGCTTGGGGGGCATGTACCTCGAATTGAGTCACCATGCTGGGGGCATGCTTATCTTTTCAAGCATAGTTTATGTCCGTTTCAAGCTTGTGTAAAAATGAAACCGGTTTCAAGCATAGTTTATCTTTGTTTCAAGCTTGTGTAAAAATGAAACCTTGCCCATTTTACCTCTTGTGATGGTCATTTTATCATCCTGTTTTTACCAGATGAGCCTTGGTTTTCTCACTCCATTGTCACTATCTGCTTGGCCGATCATATGCCTTCACTTGGTTGTTTTACCCGTTCCTGAGGAACCGCTGCTATGAGTGGTCTTGTTAGCCAGCCTCTCGACCTTTATTTGTTCAGAGTAGTTCCACCATTACCGGAACCAGTTGCTACCCTTTATACCACTCGTTCCTCCGGGAGGAGTCATCTTTCAGCTCTTTTCTGACTCTCTAAACATGAAAAGATTGCCGAGGCCCTTGTCGTTTCGATCTCGTTAAAATGGACACGAATCGACATTCACCCGGTATAAGTTTAACCCTTTTTCATGCCGGGATGGATTGATTACGAAAAAGGAATACCCTAGCCTATCGCGACTAGGAGGTTTTCCCGGATATTGTTTTCTACCTTTTCGGATCTGGGGAACTACTTACGAAAAGGGACCTGTGGAGTTTTCTTTTCAGCTGTCTTTTCAAACTCTCTAAACATGAAAAGACGCCGAGTTCTTCCTTTGTCAGACTCGTTAAACCCCGATGACATTGGATTTCGTCGAAACGACGTTCTCCGAGTTTCTCCTTCCTAGGACTCGTTAAATGCACTAGGATGGATTCGCCCGAAGGGCGGACTTATATCACAAGCATATGCTATCCCCTTCAAGCTTGTTATCAAAAATAATTGGGGTACTCGCCAGAAATGGTGGGGAAAAAATGGAACCATCGTCATTGTCGTCGGCAGTATGTCGCTCTTGAACATGGCACTTGTCTGCATTCGTGTCGGGTTGGGGACATCTCATCTCGCTGCTTCACTTTGCTTCCATGGGTTTGGGTAATCTCTTTTGACCTCTCATCTGTTCACTGCCTCGTCGCCATGACCTTCGATCCATTGATGTCAAATACTGCCAAGTCCATTGTCGTGCCGTTCATGTGTTCAAGAGAAGTTGGCCTCTGCAAATATCAACCTTCCTCTGTTTCTCATATGATCTTGATTCACAACAAAAACATCATGTTCCTCTGTCTCGTGTCGATGATGTGGGAATCATTATGGCCCACCTTCGATCAAGGTCACTTCCTGTCGACTTCAACTCATTATCCGGGAAGTTGGTCTAGAGACTCCTGATGGTACCTTGGAGCCTGCATGCCTCAATGGCAGGTTCGTCGCATTCGACGTGAGGTTTTCATCATTGGCCTCCGATCGGATGATTCTGCGGGTGTTCGACGTCAGCTCATTTATTCACACGCCGTAGATTGTACCTGTAGTACCTTGAGGACCATCGTCATTATTGGTGGTTTCTCTCGCGTCTGTTAACAGCTTTCATCATTTGCTGGTAATCAAACGATGTTCTTGCATGTTCGACATCAGCTCACACATTCGCATGCTAGAACTTGTACTTGTTTGGGTCGAGATGGAGCGCAAGACCCTGGATTGTGTCTGTTGTAATCCAGGCTGCGATTGTGGATTATTGTCATTATGTACATGACTCGATGATTGGATGGCTGTGACCATACCAGAGTCTATTTGTTTGATCTTAGTTGGATGGCTGCGCCCATACCCTAGATCCGGATTATAGCATACTCTGTTCGGATGGCTGCGTCCATACCATATATATACATCATGTACTTGAGATATCGGTTGTATCTTTCTGTGCAGGTTTTCCGACGGCGGGCCTTCAATTGGACATGTTCTCGTAAAGCATTTCACCCCTCTCTCTCTCGGGCCTCATGCTTTAGGGGGCATCTGTTACACAGTAATTTGTCACCGTCCTTACCATTTCCCGTCCCGCACAATGGAGGACCCATTATGTGACCTGTGAACACTGTCATGCCTTGAAAACATCATCAATGCATCCCTCTGAGTATGAGCTTCATTTCCCCTTGAGACATCTCCTTGCAAAATCCATGAAAAACGGCTCTTTTTGCATTGGCGCGGGTAGACAGTTCAGTGCTCGCGCCAATCAGGGAAATCCTGTAAAGAGGTCGCGCCACTTGGCGCTCTGTCGTAGAGCAGCAATCGCGCCACCCATTTTAGGGACTGTTTTTTAAATATGGATGGCGGAAGTTGAGTTCAAACAAACTCACAACCATTTCCTATCTTGAGTTGGGAGGTTTGGCTACGGGAGTTCTATGGAAGGGAAGTAGTTTTGCCACCTTCTATGGAACCTTCCTTGTTGATAGGGCCAATCCCATAATAATAGGGATCCCAACTTCCTCCTTCCCCATCTATAAAAGCTTGCTCAGATCCATGGCAAGCTAGTCTTGAAGTGCTGAAGCTTTGCATCTCCCTATTCCCAAGTGCCTTTGTGCTGTAAAGAATCCCTTCTTTCCCTTAAGGCCCATTCAAACGAGGAGACCATTGTTACGAGACTCTGGAGAGGTTTCCCTTTCCTTGGCGAGCTTTGCGAGACGTGGACGACCGGAGACCCGTTCGAAGGAAGCTGCGACGTCAGAACTTGGTTGTAACTTCTATTCGTTTATCATTTTAATATAGATGACTATGATTATGGTTCCACTCCTTTTTCTATCATGTTAATGCGAGTAATATCTTTTCTGACCGATGTTTAGTTACGTATGCTGGTTCCTATGCATGTATCTGTTCGTTTCTTCTGTGTGCAGGTGTTCATCCACGGAGATCGTGGAAGGATTGTAATCTGCCAGGGCTGAAGGACGGGGACATCTTCTTCTTCAGATCTAGCGTTGGAATTCAGGTAGGCTCTTATCCCAAGTCTTTCATTCGTAACTAGGAGCTTGCGTCATAGCATTGTTTGTTTGTTGCTAGACCCACTATTTGGGCTAGAGGGGATCGCCTACTGTCATGGAGAGGTTACCTCTCATTACATTTAAAGTAAATAAATGAATTTATGTACTTCAATTATTGTTACATATTCATGAACTTAAATATGTATTTAACCATCTATAATTGTTTTAAATGGCACATGATCATGTGCAAAATGTACAACTAAATATCATTTTTAATAGATGTATGTGCTATTTATATAACATTCATACATGTTCAAATGAATTTAACATGTACCACATGTGTTTTGTGATTTTGTAATTTCAATCTAGATTCTTTTTAAATAAAAAATGACAAAACAACTTGAGTTGTAAAAACAAAACATTTAATCTAAGACTGAATCTAAGTTAACATTATAACAAAAATTCATCATGTATTCAAAATGTAATGTAACTAAATGCATTTATGTACTTCAATCATTGTTACATATTCATGAACTTAAATATGTATTTAACAATCTATAATTATTTTAAATGACACATGATCATTGATGAGCTTCATCATTAGACATATTTAGAGGGGTTAATGGTCACCTTTTTTCCTTCTTAGATCTCTTTTTCTTCCATTTTTAATATTATTTGGTATTATGATGTGAGTATAGGTGGTGATTAAGGCTAACATACTCTGAGTGCCTAATATGAGGTTGAGTGCAGAAAATCATGATTTATTAAGCATTTTTATAAGGATTTTATCATAAAGACTTCGAGGAGACAACAAGGAGAAATTATTGGAGGATTGTCCACCCTCCTTGACTCTTAAAGGTAGCCAAAGGATCCCAAAGATTCTCTCCATAAATTTGAATTCCAGAGGTAGCCAAAGGATCCCC
>CM076571.1:247011784-247250447 GCA_034641835.2 Pinus albicaulis
ATGGTGGTGATTGAGGAAAAGACTCGTACAGGTAAAGGTCCTCCCCAAAATGGGTTGGAGTTAAAGGTGTCTCCTCTTGTGGTATTTCTTCAATCGAAATTAAACCAGGTGGAATTATTTCGTCATCAGGCCCAAATTATATTTCAATAGGTTGACTATGTGATATGGGAGACTCAATAGCTACAATAGAATGTGGGATGACCAATTCACGAACAACTTCCGGTAGTTCGACTTCAGGATTCAGATGTTCTGGAAAAAAAGAGACAGGATCTGGATCAACTTCCGGTTGAACAACGTCGGGTTCAGGAGGTATGGTCTCACTGATTGGATGGATAGTGACCACAGGTAACTGTGAGGACTCCATCTCAACAACAGTAGATGAACCAGGATGAGTACAAAAAAATTGTGCTAAATCTATTATATGAGAAGATGATGCTTCACCAAAATTACTAATAGTACTGGTTTTGGTAGAGTGATGTCGCCTTCGCCGACCAGGTGTAGCTTCTGGTGGTAAAGGTGGTTTCAATGGTAATCTATGCGAACAACGGGGAAATGGATTTTTTTCTTCCACGATTACTGATTTATTTTAACCAAAAACAAATAAAAAAAATAAAAGGGTAATGCTAGGCAAAAGGTTTACCAAGAAACTGTGAACTGCAGAATACCTCCTAGTGAACCAAGAATTATAGGCATGAAATCTACCCGAATGTTGTGTTCGGTGTATCACAATTTACAAGGTGTTCGACTCGGTTCACTATGGATGGATAGCAACCTAAATTTTTCCTCCCAAATATACCCGAAGCTACGTGGAGGCCCAAGTCCATATTAGCATTGTCTAATGCGAAACTGCACAGTGAGAGCACCCCTTTATACTTTTCATACTGTAACACTGCCTAATATACCCGAAAGTGCATGGACGAGCTACGATATACTTACATACATGGAGTGAGGTATCACACTCGGAATGTATCGCAGAAAATTAACGATAGTTGCTATGTTTTATGACACCAGAACACATCTCTAACTTAGACCTTCTAAATGTTATCGTTATGGTTCCAATGCTTTGTTAGGTAAATTGAGATAAATTTTAAGTTAATCTTTTTTATCAATTTTCCTTTCAAGGTTCATCGCAATGATGTATTGGAAATTCCTAAAATGAAAACTAAATTAATAAGCAATCTTTCACTTTTAGTTTTTCAATGAAAATCGTAGCTACTAGAGGGAAAGAGTAACCAATTTGAGAGCAAACAATCAAAGAGCACAAACTAAAATGCAACTTTCCAAATTGCTCCTACGTAAAACATACAATCCACAACATGAAAATGTAGGTTTTTATTTTTAGTCCCTTTAATGTTATGAATGCACAAAAGGAAACTAAGTGCATCAAATCAATAAAAACAAATGTCTTTTACTTTGAGAAATGAGGAATAGAACAACAATTTCTCTTTAATAGGAAAAATGAAGAATATAACTACAATTTATCCTACATGAAATGAATAATTTAATGCCAATTTCCTTTTCAAAAGAAAATGGATCTAATGCAACAATGAAAATACTTTGAAATTAATTCGTCAATGATAAAGAAAACCACTTTAAATAAACATTGAACAAACTTTTCTTTCAAAGGAGGAAGGAGTAGAGAAAGTTACTAGTCAATCTAAGGCATTAGGCTCTTTAAAACACAAAAAACCACAAACTGAAAGAAAATGAAATGACAAAATCAATGGAATTTGGTTGATTCGAGGGGGCGACGCAGTATATAAGGGGTGAAAATGCATTGCAACGCACCCCTAGAAGGGAGACAATGCTATGAAAAGTGTTGTGTCTTGTTCAATAGTGCGTTGAGCGCAGCAGAGAACAAAAAACTCAATTGTTTAACACACTTCTAATGCAAATTTTGATTTCAAAAAGCCTAATCTTTCTGAGTAAACGCTACTGGGTGAATAAATAGAGACAAACAGAGGCAATTACACCAAGGATGAAGGGTAAAATCCCCAGCAGATTCACCAATTTGTCATGTGGAATTATGGATTACGGATAAAACTTTCTTCCCTAGACGTGGTGCTCATCTAGAACAATAGGTTAAATATTTTGCAACTGCTTTTCCTAACAGGAAATAGAAACACAGAAAAATTCAAGAAACTTACTTGGAGTCCAAATGCTTCCAATTTTCCTTCTATCGCTCTTGTTGTAGCTTCAAATCCGAGCTAGATCGCCAAAATATTTCTTGCAAAGATGAACACTAAACAAAAAAATATAGCAATAATACAAATGTATATTCAAGTTATTCAATTAAATCAATGAAACATGAACCATATACATCAAATAATAATTCATAATATAAAAGACAAAAGCTTATATAGATACATATGTGGGAAAGTAAGCAGCAATCTTTATTAATGGATAGAAGGGGAGGTTACAACCCTATGATTGATTTGATGTCAGCATCCCAGCCTCATCACAATGCACATCTCTCCAGCTGAATGTTACAAAAATAAACTCCTCAATTGAAATTCCACCAGAATTTCTCTACTCAAATTCTTCCTTACCAAGAACTAGGATCTGTGCTCAATCTATAGAGGAGTTGAAGGTAGTTTTACAATCAATGGCTCTCTTGTAATAGGCAAGACATGTTCCCAATCTCAAAGGCATAAAATGGACACATGGATTCAAATTTTGACACATATGAACTCTTCTAGAAGGCACTAACCCAGTGGAGATTCTGGAACAATGAGAATTTCACTCCCAAATGACCAACGCACCCTTGAGTGATGAGAAGTTGTTTGCAGAGCACCTTTGAATGGAGGTACCTACATATGCAACGCACTTAGCCAACGCACTTATCCCCTTGAGAGATTGCGTTGGTGAGCTCATAGGTGTTATAATATAAACTTCAAATCTTGGAAACCTTGCAAATGGAAGTCATAGATGATTTGTTCTTGTTCTTTGTCTTAGGGCATGTAGAAACTCGAAATGTTAGGGGATGATAGACCCTATTCATTGGTTCTAGGGATGATGTCTAGTTAACCAGGTCATTGGGAATGGTGCCCAAATTGACCTATAACATTCTCAACAGGTTAATCATTGTAAATATTGCAACGAGCTAAGTTATAAAGCTCCATGTGCAGTATGTTTTTCTTTCAGCAGTCTTGTTAGTTATAGGTGTCATTGAACACTGAGGATAGTGTTCCCCAAAGGGGGAGGGCTCTGTAACAACCTTGGTGAAAATTCCATGTAATAAAAGTTAATATAGGAAAAATAATAACCATGTATATGGGACACTTATTCCAAGCTGAATGTTGGGAAAAAAAATCCTAGTGTGGGTGTTCATTTGGTTTATTATGGCTAAGGTAATTGGAAAAGTAAATGGCAAAGGCTTTGGAAAGGAAAAGTGGCATTAATTGGGATTTTATTTATGAAATAATGTAAATTAGAAGAAAAATAAGGTGAAAGGTCGCAGGTTGCATGTGAGGAGGAAAATGAAGAAAAAATAATGGAAAATGAAGAAAATAGAGGCCACAATAATAAAAAGGATTATGAGGATTAGTTCATGGCTTTTGGTCAGTCCAGTTTTGTTGCTCTCTCTCTATTATCTCTCACATACTCTTGTACACTTAAAGTTTTCTTCGAGCATTTTTAGCTTTGGATCAAGAATGGAAAAGAAGGAAAAGAGGAAAAAATTATCAATCAAGGAAGATAAGGATCAAGTAGATAAATAGGATATACTTGTAGGTGTCGATTTACATTTATGATTTCCTTGTTATATTGTGCATGCATGGTTATGCGTGTGTGTTCTTGGTTCTCTAGTTGTCATTGGCATGGGTTTTTCCAGGTGTGACAGTGTTCTTCAGTCTTTCCTTTCCATTTCTGGATAGTCATGGTGTGATGGGATTTTCGTGTTTTGGTTGAGTTGGATTTTCGGATGGACTCGAAACTGAGTGGGTGGTCTCAGGATTATTCAAAAGTCCTAGTAATCTTAGGATGGGATACATGGTAAAGTCTGGATTTGAATGCCTTGATTGAGCCTAGGAATCCCTTCACCAGTGAATGGCGGGATGCATGGTAAAGATGACTGGTGGTACCCTCGATTGGTCCTAGGAATCCTGGGTTGGGAGACACGATAAATACCAAAGGGTGGAGAGCCCATAGACCTAGGAATCCCTTGATCGGTAATGGCAGGATACAAAGTAAATTCGATAGGTTGAGATGGAAAAATTCCTCACATTTTAGGTGGAGAGATCCAGTGGCATCCATGTTTTTTTATGGCCTAGTGATCAAGTGAGGATTTTAGTAAAGCCTGGTTCTATTAATGAGGGTGAGGTGTTTTAGCCTCGGGAAGCCCTGGTTAGTTATTTTGGTTTTAAGTCCCACATTCATGCTCGGAATATGGCACGAGGGTGATTGGCTAAAGAGATATTTGTCTCAACAAATCTATGGTCAAGTGGAACATGGTATTCCCATATCAAGTTGTCTTTTTCATTCATCAATAATAGTTTCTTCTCCTTGGTATTTTATGTGAAAATTTATTTGCTTATATGTGGATTATATGGATGTTGTATCCTTATTATTTTTGTTGGTTATATGTTGGTTATGGGCATGTTTTATGACAATGATGATGTATGGATGTCATCATGTTTTGATTTGTAAATGAATGAAAAATGAATATATGACCTAATAGATGATAATGAAGCTAATGTGATAAGGTGTCAATGTTTCTTAGAAATTATCAGATAATTATGGGACCCCTATGCTCAGATATGTTGTTTAAACCTGATGTAGAATGCATATTTGTGACATGTTTGATGAAATTCTAGTCATAGATAGTAGCGGTCCAGGAAATTCATTATTCAATAATTTTCATTGGCATCATTTTCTATATGTTTCATTTCATTTTTGTAAATTTCATGAAGTTCTGGGTACTGAACGGGTCCTAGCACTGAAATTCAACCTTAAATATTGTATTCATTAGCATAGCACTAGCAGAAAAAGGCCACAATCGAACTCAAGCATGCTCATGCAAGCGGTTGGGACCCACAGTCACTTAGAGGGCTTGGAAAGGGAGAGACTGGGGCTCTAGAAGCTTGAATTGTGAGTTTCCTTAGGGGATAGTCACTTGGAAAGGTGGGTAGCTATTGGAGGTTAGGTTGCTTGTGTGGATGATCATTTTTGTTTTGTTTTTTTGGTTCAACTTCCTTAAGGTGGCCTAGGAGGTTGAATCAGATCATAGTAGACTCTCGTCACATATTTACCCCATCGGACTACTTAACTTGGGTAAATGTGAGAGGAGGGTGTTACAGTTTTGAACAATGAAAATGGTTGATTTTTGGTGTGTAAATTAAAGTGCATTGTTGCCTGTGTGTGGAAAAAACCCCATATATCCCTTGTACAAAAAAATTTCCCTTTGTGTGAAGTAATCATAATCCTATAAAAAATTGATTCTTTGAAATCGCGTAAGGAAAGTTTCCCCCTTAACATTTAATGATTTGGATAGTCTGAGGAATGAAACAAAATAAAGTGACAAAATAATAAGAAGGAAAATTTTCCCAGTAGGTCACCCATCACAATACTATTCTAGCCCAAGCACGCTTAATTGTAGAGTTATCATGAGAATTATGCATTAATGTTGGTGAATTCACGTATTTATATTTTTTACAGGGATATTTCACCGAGATCCATGCCTCTCATTACATTTCAAATACCATGGGTCAATACCACGTTTTGCAAAATCCATGGGTGAATACCATAGGCAAATATAATAAATTAAGATACCATGGGTAAACATAATAAATTAAAATTCCATGGGTAAATACCACGGTTTGCAAAATCCATGGGTAAATACCATGGGTGAGTATTATAATTACAATGGTAAAATTGAAATCATCATGAGATTATATTCTCACTTTAATATTGTGATTTATTTTATTTATCATCTTGCATCATCCATGGTTTTAACAAACATTGATATAAAAATAATTATTAACTATGGTAATTATCATCCATTGGGATCAATCCTCCCCTCTTAGGAAGCAATGGTCCCCATTGCATAAATTTCTCTCATTAGATATGGTTTTTTGTGAACCACTTCCCTTGAAAAAAAATATTCCCTACTTTAGCCACTCGATAAAGTTGCATGTTCGGCTGGTGAGTACCCTTCAGCTTGGTGTCCATAATCTCATTAATTGTACCCTGAAACTTACATAGAATTTGATGTTGTTCATTTCTTTGTTTGTACTCGGCATCGGTTATTGGTAGGGCACCATAGACTTGTGGTTGGAAGTGTTTAAATCATTCGAAAAATTTGGTTGCTCGAGGGGAGGACTTTGTTTATGAAGATGTAGTCTGAAAAGTGTCATCCATGGGGAATGGCTAGAACCCTGAACATTTTTCAAAATTATTAATGGAGTTGTAAAGAGCTCCATTGTAGCCACATTGAACATATGGAAGGTTTTCATCTACTGTAAGTGGATGTAGGAGTGCATTTGTAGGTGAGGTGAATATATCTCTATACCCTTCTACAAGATTGTCCACCTATGTTTTTTCAGTAGAGAGAGATTGTATTGAATTTGTGGTGGTTGTGGTGACTTGTAGTTCACCTTCAGACTGAGTTGTGGAAAGGAAAAACTTGGAAGTATGATAGACTACCTTCTTGCACTATTTTTTTGAGATATGTAGTAGTTGTAACTACCTCTGGTATCATGTAGATTTGATCCCCTAGTGTAACAAGGACACTACGGGGTCAAGATTCATAGACAACATAGTGTTTCCACATATACGGTTGTCCTAAAAGAATATCACAAACTTCAAGTGGGGAAACATCCCATAGTACCTCGTTTGTGAAGGGCTTGATGTTGTAGGACAAAAAACACTGTTGGCTGGCATTGATGTCACTTTCATGGCTCAACCAACCAATAGTGTATGGTTGGGGGTGTGGAACTATTGCAAGCTTCAATATCTTGATGACCTTGGTTGAGATCAGGTTCTTATAGCTCCCACAGTCAATAATGAAATGTAGCGTGGCCTCCATCACCCACATTTTTTAATGGAAGAGGCACTCCCAATCCTCAATATCTTCTCACTCTGGTTGGATATTCATAGTTGTTATGGTAAATTTTGGTGTAATATTCCAAAATTTGCATGCAGCAAATTGGAATATTAAATTTTGTTGATTTCACCTAGGAGATGAATAATTGGGTAAAGAGGCCCATGCATAATAAAAACATGAATAAAATACCTCATAGTATGAAAAGGGATCATCAATGGAGCTGGATTTCACACCCTCATGTGTGAAAGAGGACATTTGCATAAAGACAAGGTCAAGTTTGACCAATTCAAACAGCGTAGTGATAGGAGGTGGAGATCATCTTGTGGGATATCGGAGTGAAAGAGGAGGGAAGTTCCTTGATAGAGGAAACCATAATGAGTGGGACCCATGGAGAGGGAGCTTGCATTTGTTTAAAAGGAGGGCAAGGTAGCCATTGTGACTCGTGCATATGATTATTGTTTTCTTGTCTGCTTAGACTATTTGCAGTCTCCTCCTGTTTAGCAGAGTTGTAGTGTTGTTTAGCACGAGAGATTTCTGTTTAGGATTCCTTCTCCTCCTTGAGAGGCTTCTTGAGGGATTGCACTTCATTTCTCCACATCCAGGCTCAAGGCCAAGCCACCTCATTCAACTACAGTGTTATTTCTGCTCAAGTATAACATTGTGTTGCAGGGTGTTGCAGTGGAGGTTCCACAACACCATTCCTTGGCTTGTTTTTCAGAGGAGGAAGCCTTCTTTCCTTTGGGAGATAAGGAAGGATTCAGAGCATATTTTATATTTTGGCACTTTTCCAATACATTCTATTCCACCTACAGCGCAGTATCCCTCAGTAACTGCGTTATTTTCAGAGTACACTTGTAGTGAGGGTTTGCAGTGTTGATTGGAGGGTGAGATCTTCAGTGATAGGATCAGCCTTTCACTTGGAAGATCCATTGGAGGAGGTCTACTAAGATTTTTCATCATCTTCAGCCTTCTCTATTCATTTCCAGTTTTGAGTTGCAGCTGCTACCCTACAACTCTAGCATTTTTCCATTTTTGTATATTTCAGCCAATCCTTCTAAGGAGTGTTGTATTATTGTTTTCAAGGGTTGAGAGCTTGCTCCCCCTCATTTATTGAGCCATATATTGTCATATATTTCTATTTTTATTCAGTATGTTGTAGTTTCTCCAATAAAATGCGTCCTTTAGCCTGCAAAAACTCATGTGTAGCAGTGTATCTCTATTTTGATGTACATGTTCCATTGAGGTTGCATTGCCTTGCTTGAGTGTCTCTTTCCCCAAGGAATTGTATCCAGCTGCTTCTATATTATACAATTGTTGGCTATTCAAATCTTCAGGTATTCTGAGTTATAAAAATAATGATGTTGCTCTATTATGTGTTCTTACATTGCTATAGTCCCATCATTGGGCACTTTCTCAAGACAACTAGGTGTGGGAGACCTGTTTAACCCACCTAGAGTGATTTCTTTTGAGCCTCTTCTTGGATTTCGGTCTTCGATACATTGATCTAAGGGATCCAGGTCTTGGTTTCAAATCATGTAGCAGCCATTCCTGAAAAATGCGTTTTTCAGGCATGCCTTGTTGAGCAATCCCATTTTGGGATATTACATTTGGTTATACATTAATGATTAGATTTCTTTTATCCTACTCAGAATCAGAATCAGAGCTAGAGTCTATTTGTTTCTCTTTAAGCTTTGCCAAGAAATATTGTTTTAAGCGGCATTCATTAGTGTTGTGTGACGGAATTTTGTGGATCCTACACCACTTCCCAGTGTCTTCCTTTGACTTCCCATAACCATTTTTTTGATTGGGGATTCCCTTTCCCTGATTCTATTCTGAAGGATCAGCAAATCTAGAGTCTTGTTTCCTCTATTTAAATTCCTACTCTATTTGAAAACATATCGATATGCTGCACCAAGTGAGGAGATGTCTAGGAACTCCATTTCTGTCTAGATGTATGTCTAGACAACCACATTACTTGAGTACCAAATGTCGTTTAGATTCTTTGATACCTAGATTGGTGTGCAAACTATGAAATATATTTGTGAAATCTAGCACTACTAGGTCCCTTTTCTACCGTAGTGTGGTCCATCTCATGTATTGGTCTTCATAGTATCCTACAGGGTAGAATTCCTCCTTGAGGGAATCAATAAAAATGGCCCAAGTAGGGCCTGCCTTGTATACCCTAGACTAATCTTCATTGTATCTCTCCTAGTAACATCCCCATCAATATTTGACATGGGGAAAATATTTTAGGAGTGCAAATGTGATTTTCTCATTGTCATAAAAATTATGGATCGAATAATAGCCCTCTAGAAGATTGAACCATTTATCTGAAGCTTTTACATTTATTTTCCTTTGAATATGGGGGTATCGAAGTTAAATTGTACCTTGAAGGGTGTTGAGATTTCAAAATTTCTTCTTGTTGAACATTTTTTGGCTGTTGTTGGGAGTCGCCAGAATATCTCCATGAAATTTATACCCATCATATCATTCCTCTATCGTGTAAGTACTTCCTTTAGCAACATTTTAGCAGGATATCCTACTCCATCATTTTAATTTTTTTCTGCCATCTAAGGTTTTCGGCGTCAATGAGGACGGTCTTGCAAAGGTTGTAGTATTTCAAGTCTTGGCTCCTTATGCCCTAACCTCGTTCAGGACATGCATAGAAAAATAGACAATATTAGACTGTTCTATACCACTAATCTCGATATTTTGAGGAATGAGACCAAAGAAAGCGACAAAATAATAACTAAAAATTTCCCAATAGGTTGCCCATCACAATACTATTCTAACCCAAGCACACATAACTGTAGAGTTCTCATGAGCCCTAATGCATTAATATTGGTGTAATACAAGTTGTTTAAGAAATCAAACATAATGGATGACAAAGAAATATATCACAATGTAAAAATAGATAGGAATGACACAATGGGTAAGAGAAATATTTCATAAGAGAACAACTTTAAAAAAAAAGGAAACTATTTTTATTTGAATGTGAAAGAAGCTCTCATTTAGTTTTTGCCACTAATGCACATAAATTTTTAGCCATGATGACTCGTCAATTTCTTTAACTGCATCATAACTTGTCTTGTGTCATATCATTCATTTTATCTTATTCAATTATATTTATTATTTTTTCTATATAGATTTATGTTTTTTTTGTTTACCTTATGTTATATATTTTTGTTGTATTCACAATTATACTAAGAGAGGAGGTGAATCAATTTAATAAATTTTTTTAGTAATTTAGAAACATTAAAGCATCATAAAAAATCAAGCATATGATAAATACATACCACACGGGATGTATTGGAAAACATTACGAGAGAAAACCCAAAAAAAATATTTTCATTAATTGTTCTTTGTAGGAACCTACCTAGTGTTACACTTTTTGTAGGCACTAACCTATAGGAGACACAAATCCCCTTAACTTTACAATAACTAACCTACTATAGACGTCAATTCCGACTTCCTTCTAGGAACCGACCTACTAGAGACACCAATTCCCATTGCCTTGGAGACACCAACCTATAGGAGACATTATTCCCTTCATATTTACAGGAACCAACTTGTTGGAGACACCAATCCCCACTTCTTTGTAAGTGCCAACCTATAAGAAACAATGATCCCTTAGACTTGTAGGAACCAACATGCTAGGGACACTAATCCCCATTTATCTTTGATCCAAAATCACATTTTATTCAGTCTATTTTGCTCTTATTTAATTCTTTACAGCTACCTCATCAATATTAGGTTTGATCTTCTTTGATTTTTTGTAGCTACCTCATCAGCTTCATTTTTGTACCATGCACTTCACCCAATTTAATGCACAAATATCTCTTCACTAGCACATTTATCACATACTACACATATATCTCTTAATTGGTGCTTGTTTCACATATTGCATTTCACGCTACTTAGGTATCCCCATTAATGCACTCAACTAACACAATCAAAGCTTTGTTTACTTATCCATGTGTTTTGTCCATATATCATATGCTACCTTCTCTTCGTGTGGTTCTCACACCCTAAATTATCTTGTACTGCTTATACTCGTTTTTGTGCACCTTTAATATATATATGCTTCCTTCATCTCCAATTTAATTAAACTGGCACTTTTCCCAATTGATATTGAATCTACAATGGTTATAAAAATCATTATTATTATTTTAAAGCTCTTTCGATCCAACCTCTTTCAAAGGTTTTTTTGGGTATGTGTTATATTTTTTCCATGACTAGTTGTAGGTGTTGTTACATTGCACTGACAAAAGCTATGTGTTTTGTGCATGATTTTTTCAAATGGTATTTTGTATATCTAGTCAAAGGAATTACAGATATGTTCTAATCCAAGGTTACTGGATTAGGGATTTATGAATTCTTCAGCATGTATATTGTATTGTAACATTGAAAGGAATATAATGAAAAAATAATCTAGCTTTCTTAGCTTTGGATTCCAGGAGAAAAATCTCTATGTATATTTTATGTTCTCACCATTGTATATTTTCTTTTTTTTTTAAGAATTCATTTACAGCTAATTTATGTACATAATTAAAACCTTAATTTGGAATTAGAGCCAAATATTGGCTTCAAAGGGATGCCTTTATTGTCAGGGGTTTATTTTCCCTGGTAAATGAGAAATGACATCACTTATATGGATTACTCATGCCAACTAGATGGGCTTCATAGTCATGGCCGCAAACAAGGAGGGATCAAAACGCTCGAGTAGTAGGGTATTTTAATCACCTAGAGAGGAATGGTGATGATTCTAAAATATATTATGGACCTCATGGATTATTTGAGGTCTGCGAGATTAAAATATTTTCATCCCCGTCCTAACATTAAGGTCGAAGTATGGTTTCTAAATATCTACACAACATGAGAGAGGGACTGTCGGTTCTGTAAAATAAATGTGTGTGATCAAGTCATTTCAAAGATGCAAAGATTGTTGCAGACATACTAAAGTAATCAGTTGAGAATAATGATCACAGGCCATTGCTTAGGGAGTGCGCTAGTAGTACTTAGTGCCTATGATATTGCAGAGATGGGGTTGAATGGTGATGAGCCTCAATATTGCAACAAGAATGTTGCAACCACTGAGGCTACCAACTTTAATTATCAACCCGGGGTTCATACAAACTTAAGAGGTACTAGCACTATATGTGTAGCATACAATGTGTCCTTATTTTTTTGATATGATTTAATGTATTGAATGTCATGAAATCAAAGCCTAAACTAATTGCATAAATGGAAGTGTTTCTTTGAAAAGAAATTAATCCTAGGAAAGAACAACAATTTGTAATTGAAATCATACGAGCATGAATTCAAATAAAAAGACCTAATATAATTTGTGAAAATGAGTGTCCTAAGCGGTGTTTATTCTTCCTCAATCATGTATTTATATCCTATGGGTCATGATTCAAGCCTAAGATACAAAAACCAACCTTTGGGATCAAATATAGTTGAGTATAAACATGCTACAAGAGTGCTACAGGAAACTCTATTTTTGCTACAGGATGTTCTGTTTTGGAAATAACTCACTGAATGACCAAGTAAATAAAATTAAAATGATTTGGGACAAATTTTTTTAGTAATTAGGATGTCTTAGGTCTCCATTCCAAGTGGAATCACTCCAAAATACCATTTTTCACACGTGCTAAAAAATAATAGAAAATTACTATAAAATCTGGAAATTCAAGAACTAGTGAGCTAATTATTCTATCAAATGCCTAACCTAATCAAGTGAAAATTCAATGGGTTAAATTTTTTTATTAACTTTAACATTATTATGACATAATCCAAGCAGAATCAAGTCAAATGAATCCCATTAAAACATTCTAAAAAATAGCATAATTTTACTAAAAAGGCATCTCCAGAAATCTTATATTCGTGAACTAGTAACCAAATCCAAGTAGCTTAATGATTAAGATGACCTTCCAAAGTCATTCCAAGGATGAATAATGATTTAAACCTGTAAAAAAACTGCAAAATAACTCACTTCAATCATTTAACTCAATCCTACAACAAGAAAAGAAACAATATTAAATACAGAAATAAGTGGAATCAAGTCAAATGAATCCCATTAAAACATTCTAAAAAATAGCATAAGTTTACTACTATTTCGCTACAAGGCATCTCCAGAAATCTTATATTCGTGAACTAGTAACCAAATCCAAGTAGCTTAATGATTAAGATGACCTACCAAAGTCATTCCAAGGATGAATAATGATCTAAACCTGTAAAAAAACTACAAAATAACTCACTTCAATCATTTAACTCAATCCTATAACAAGAAAAGGAACAATATTAAATACAGAAATATGCAAAATAGAAATAAGAGATGCATGTGAATAAGAAGTGAAAAAGAACATAAATAAATTGTGCAAGAGGGCTCTGAGGCTCCTGGAATGGCCAAACTCAAGGAGGAATCAGAGTCCTATGGAAGAAACCAAGCCTTAGAAGCTAAAAATGGCACCAATATTAATTATTGAATCAGTCCAAGTACATCCCTACAAGGAAAGAAAGTGGATGATAGCAGCCTTATGTTGCAAACCCACATTCTCACTCTCCTATGCATATATAAATGCATCATTCATTTATAACCAATATAATTCCCATATTTGGGAAAATTTAAATTGCAGAAGCTTCTCTCATTTAGTCTCCACCATGAAGATTTCTTCATTCATTTAATATATGGTTATAAAACCACAGTCGAAACCTCTTTTATCCAAGTTTTCCTCTACAAGCGAGAGTCCTTTTTAACTAGCATCACCATGAAATTTTGGTTAAAACAACCCATATAAATGTTATGGCCCACAACTTATATCACCCTTCATTTTCAAGCAATTCAAAGTTTAAAATTTGTTTTTAAAACCCCTAAGTAAATCTTCGGCCCATAGCATACTAATCCACTTACATATGCTCTGCCAACTATATGCTTAAACTCACTTCATAAAGTTCTTACCTTGGTTTATATCTAAGCTCACCTTTTATTACCAATAAACATTAATAGTATTGGCCCACAGCATAAATTTCATTCATACAAAACTTCAACTTTGCTTAAATATAAACCAACGCATAGATGTTGGTCCCACATTTACCTTCCACCGTTCAACAATTCCGGCACTTATGGATTCATCGCACTCCAAATTCTTTAAACCCGTATCAACTCACCATTTATTGGATGGTCGGTGTTTCATCGCACCTCAACACAACGAATCAACGGCTATCGCATAACAAAATTGCACACTCTTATTTGTTTAAAACTTACGCGACAAAAACGATTTTGAAATACCATCCAGGGCATGTGTTAGCTGGTAACTACTATCGCGTTTATTTCAGAAATACCACTTACCATTTGAGATCAGCGCGAATACCATTTGTTGATTTTTGAAACTGGTTTCACTGTTCCGTTGACTTTACAGTTCCACTTGTACGTAGTTATAACTACATGTTTCTCCATTTATCATTTAACTATTGTGCAGAAATCCCTTTGGAGGTTTTTAAAATCGTCGCTCTATTATCTTATATGTGAAATCCACTTCACATTTTCGTTAACAGCTGACCTTATTTCAACTGTCCCTTCACTCCAATTCTAAGCCAAATACTATTCATCAAACCAGATTTGTAACACTAGTAACCATATCCTGATTCGACTCCAATTTAATGCTGTGAAATGGAAATCGACTCCAATTTAACTTTGGCAATTATAATTGGGACCTTATTCTTCATAGACCATCTCTCATTTATAACTATGTGAACCCTTGCTCTTCTTCTACGCAGAATACTAGATTTGTTCCAGTATTGATCTGCATCACAGTTTAACTGGATGTGCTGCTGATACATATAGCATGATGTATCAAATGCAGAATCAGAATATTCATTCCCTTTCCTGGGTGATCGATCCTTTCAGTGATCGATGACTGAATCTAGCCAATTGCAAATTCATCTAGTCTTTTCAGATGTATACAAATCCTTATTGCAACTCAATTCAAACCTGTCTTCAACAATTATATCGATTTCTCAATTATATGCAGAACACCATCTTAAAACCCTATTACAAAGTTTATTCCAGATTCTTCATATATACGTCTGAATCAAATTACAATTATCACTAGCTTGATCTTCAATCAATGGCCCTTTCTATAATTGCCCGTCGACTTACAAACAGAAACTATGTTTTTCCAAAATCCTACTCTACCCTATCTGCTACTCTTTTTCCTTTGAGGCTTATTATTTTTATACAAAATAATCTGAAAAAATTTAGTTTCAGATCCTCAATCATCTCAACAAAATCCTCTAAATCCTCAAGGTCCTAAAATCTATCTTTTATCCCTAAAAATCCTCATAAAATCATGGAACTGTTTCTAACTTAAGATTTACAATTAATTCCTTAATCTCAACTATCCTATCTCGCTCATGTTCTCCAATCATTCGGAAACATTTAAAAAATCCTCACAATAATTAAAATCACTCAAAACCATTAATAATTACATAAAAATAAATTTTCTTTAAAACTCAAGACCCCTAAGTTTATCAATTTACAAAGGATTCTCTTGAACCTAATGCCCCTCCATCAGACTCCCAAGGTTAAAAATAATCATGATCTCCTGATCATGTGCTTTTAGTCCTTGTCTTCCTAGATCCCACACTTTGTTCTGCAATTTTTCATCCACATCTGCTGTTATTTGCTGCTTTTCTCCAGGTCTCCATATTTTATGTTGCCTTGCTCCACTGGCTGCACTTTCACAGTTTGTCATTTTCTTCCTTTCGTTGCTGTTGCTTCTTCTCTTTCCTATTGTTGTCTTCTTCCGAGACACTTTCACCATTATCCTTATGATCAGTTCAATTTCTCTATCCAATAATCTTCTGATTGCTGATTTCTTTCATTCTTTAATTGTTGATCTTTTATTCTTACCCTCTTTTTTTCTGTAATTACTAACTTCCTCCAAATTGTCACTTATGACAATTTCTTTGTCTCCTTCCTTCAACAATTTACTGGACTAGTACATAATGTACTCTCTACTGCTATCTTCATTCCCTTGCATCTGCAATTCCCAATTTTGAAATTGAGATTTCTCTTCCTGTACTGAATTCTGATTCTTCGACATAATTTCTAGCAATTCAATTTCTTCATTCCGTGGACTAAATAATTCCACAGAATTTTCTTCCTCTTCCTTCATTTGACTGCTCAATTGTGTCAAATTTTCTCCAACACCTGCAACAAAACCTGCATTCATAAAACAATTATTAAAACAAAAATCATAAGGCTGCAGTGCCTTTCTTTCCTCTGCCAGCATTTCAGTATGCTGCCCTGAAATCTCTTCTTTTATCAGCACATCAGTATGCTAATTTAAACTTCCCAAATAATTCTCTGAAGAATTCTCAAGACTGTCAACAAGTCTTTATTTCACATCATCTACTTCCATGATGTTTTCCTGTTCATTGTAGTGAACTCTGCCTTCTGCAATCTCTCTATCATACTCTGAGTTTTCCAACAAATATTCCATTAATGCAATTTCTTTTTGACATTCCTTAAGAACTTCATCACCATTTACAATTTCTACATTTTTACACAAATTTTTAGTTTGAAAATTACAAGATTCAACAGTCTCAACTATCGCTTCACATATTAGTGCTTCAGACTGAATCTCTTCTTCTTCTTTCACAAGAATTTCTTCTTGCACTATAACAGCTTCAAACACAAATGCATCACTGCTTCCCTCATTCAAGAGACATTCTCCATCATTGTTTTCTGCTTCAGAGTATTTATCTTCTGAAAGATATTCTCTCATACTTTTGACACCTTCAAAATATTTTTCATCCTCTTCTGCAAAACCTGTAATCACATCAAAATCATTAGTTACAAAAACACAAGGCTTTACATCATCCAACTGATATGGAATTGTCCAATAGTTCAGGAAATCATCAATAATTCCCTCTTCAGTAAGGTAGACTTCTTGTTGTCTTAAATCTTCACCATGATTCATAAGATCTTTCACAAATCTCCATTATTCATCTGTAGCAATGGCTTTACTCTGTTCTACTTCACAAATGGAAACTTCTATTTGTAACTCAGCTTCTCTGAGTTCTGCACATTCCAAGTGTACATTCATCCTCTATTCAAGCTTTCTTAGCTTTTCTGCTAACTGCATGTTCATTTGTTGTTATCTCTTCTATTGTAGCCTCTGCCACTTCACCTTCTTCTTCATGAGCCAACCAATTATCTGGCTTTCCTCTATAATCAATTTCAATTTATTAAATTGGTTCCTTATCTCAACTAATTATTTCTCATATTTTTCATCAGTCATCTACTGCCTTATGCCATTTTCCTTAGCATCTGCTTTCCCCTTTCTTCTTTTGTGGTCTCTCTCTGAACCTCTACCATCTCTTCTATGACTATCAATAGTCATCTTCTTCTACATGAGTTCCTCGCTCATTCACCATAATTTGTACTAAAGCCTCTACAATAACAAGTCCTCCTTGTTACACCTTACCTCACTAATCCTCTCCTCTGGATTTGGTCTTTTGGAAAGCAATGGTCCTCTATCCGTTGGAACATTTTGAGCATTTTTCAATGCTCCTTCTAGGTTTAAACTCATCTGCAACTTCTAAGAACACAATTGTCTTATTCATCCAATATTTGTTGAAATTATTCAAGGTTCTGCCACATTCTACTTAGAAACTCTTACCAGTTTCCTTTATCACTGCTCTCAAAGCTGTGATCTTCCTTTGCTGAGATTTCTTCAATCTGCCTGCAACCTGAATTCTGAAAAAATATTCTTCAACCAGAGTTAAAATAACATTTTTCAACTCACCTTCAAGATCCCTGTATGATCTTGTTTCACCTCTCACCTACATTGTATCTCTATGTGCTGCAATATGTCAATTTCAAAATCTGATCTTTTTAATTTCTCCATCACACATGGATTCAATTAAAAAAACTTGAACCTCAAAAAGAGTTATTTCCAGCTCTGATAATCCTATTCTACCCTGTCTGCTACTCTTTTTCCTTTGAGGCTTATTATTTTTATACAAAATAATATGAACAAATTTAGTTTCAGATCCTCAATCATCTCAACAAAATCCTCTAAATCCTCAAGGTCCTAAAATCTATCTTTTATCCCTAAAAATCCTCATAAAATCATGGAATTGTTTCTAACTTAAGATTTACAATTAATTCCTAAATCTCAACTATCCTATCTCCCTCATGTTCTCCAATCATTTGGAAACATTTAAAAAATCCTCACAATAATTAAAATGATTCAAAACCATTAATAATTACATAAAAACAATTTTCTTTAAAAACTCAAGACCCCTAAGTTTATTAATTTACAAAGGATTCTCTTGAACCTAATGCCCCTGCATCAGTGGAGATGCCAAAAAAAAAAAATCTCCACAATAAGACTAAACAATACCTCCCCCTAGAGGCCAATTCGAAGTGGTACTTATACAAAATGATGAGGAAGCATTCTTCTTGAAAGGAGGAAGCTTTCACCTCAAAAATCCCTCAAATAGTGGATCTAGTTCTTAACACTAGGAGTTTGCAGTAAATGATAGGGAACACGTTCCTAGATTTTCTCAATCATCGGAGTTCCAGAATCTCTCCAGAATTTCTCAATGATTTCGTGATATTTTTTTCATTTATTTTCCAATCTTGATCCTCCAGTAGTAGGGATCAATTCCCTAAATTATCCCCTTCTCCAAATATTCATAACCTTCCCAATATTTTCACGACATTCTACAAAAATAAATAATATTGGGCACAAATATGCAATTACCTTTAAACCTTCATAATGAACATATTAAAGTTAAAAATATGTCATCTAATGCAAAAAAGAGAGATTTAATGTGCTGAAGGATGGTCATATGGGCCTTAATTTATGTCTAATTTGGGGGCCCATCATACCCCCCTACTTAACGTGTTGATCATCCTCTGAGCAACTTAGTGACCTAAATTTGCTACCTTCATGGCCCCAGTGGCCTCTCTCAAGTACATTAATCAGTCCTTTCCCTTAAGAAGCTTGTTTGTAGGTTCTGCAAGGACGAAAAAATAAAATGTATTTGTTCTTTTCATGATTGTTTAGCAGTATTTCAAGCATAACAACAAAACTTCCCTCTTTGAAATTGAACTATGTTGGATTGCAAGTCAATTTCACTCGCATGACCCTCTCCCTTGACACCTTCATTACATTTTCATTTATTCTTCCAAGTCTATTTGTGCATAGAAATATCAATGTGTTTCTAGATACCATTAGCCTTCCCTTTTCCCCTTGTACAAATGGGTTCTTAAATATTTTTCAGTTTGGAAAGGTCTTCCACATCCTTTTCCAACCTCCTCCTACCTTTTTCCATCATTTTGACACCTTTGAACCCCTCAAAAAAAGGGTATTTTGCAACAAATTTTGTGTTCCTGTAGCATGTATTTTTTTCCTGTAGCATCCATGTTTTTCCTGTAGCGGCCATGTTTTTCTTGTAGCAGCCTTGTTTCTCCTATAGCAGCCATACCTGATCCTTTAGCACCTGCAAAAAAACTCTATATCTCTTCTATAGCATCCTATACAACCCCTAGTGGCATCTATATCGACCTTTGATGCCTTAATGAGCCTCTCTAACTATTTTGGGAATGAGCTTCGATACATCTGAAATTGATCCTCTTTTTTTTTTGTTCCTTCTCTGTTAATGGAATCGGTACGCTTGGTGATCTGGTCCAATTTCCTCATAATTATCACTTTCCTTCATTTATCTTTTCCATGTCGCATGAGTGAGGGAGTTAATTTCGATTAACTGGGTGAGGGTGGCCGAGACCACTGACCCGTCCTTAGCTTATAAAACCTCATCTCTAATGCATTTAACAACAAATTTCTAACCATAACACGCTCACGAGAAGAGGTAAAGAATATTGCATACATGTACCTACCTGTGATGTCGATTTGTTGGAGATGTTTGCATGCTGGAGCTAGAGTTTGGTGATATCCATGGCTATCTTTCTTTTGTTGTGTTTTTTCATGTATTTTCTGAGTGAGCAACTTGTTTCTAAGTGAGTTTCTCAGTGTTTTTATCTGTTGTTTTTCTTCTTTCAGGTGCTGCATGGAGGTCCTTTGGTTCCTTTGCTGGTGTGTTCATCCTCCTGGAGTTTCTTTTTTGCCCTTTGAAGCCATTTCCATCAACTTATCCTCAAATTTTGATCTTGATGTGCCATGTACAGGTTTACTATAGGAAACTTTTCAACTTCCTGTGGCAGTCTCTTCTATGCTTCTTGGGGGCTTTAGATTGCTTAGAGATGAAGGGGAATGGTGCATGGAGGTTAGGTATGGATTTATGGAGTGAGTGGAGTGATGTAGAGGTGAGGGTAGAGGTCTCATGTCAAGGTATAGGTGATTCGACTGCTAATGGCGAAACATAAGGTTTACAGAGTGAATCCTTGTGCATGGAGTGAAGTGAGGGTTGGGCATGGTAGGTATAGGAAAAAAATAAATTCTCATGCTCTTTTTAAAGTGTATAAGCCGTTTAGAGAGCTATTTTCTCGCAGATAAGTTTCTTGTAGCAGTTACAGGGTTTCTTGTAGCACTACACGAACCCTGTAGCAGTTCAGGACAACCCCTTGTAGCAAAATTTTTTAGCCATAGCTCGAAAATGGTAGACTGTATTGAATTGAAATTTTTTGAGCATGTTACCATCATCCTTATCCACCTCCCCATAACAAATCTCAGCCATTGGATGTACAAATCTCAAGAAAAAAATAAAAATGGTTGTAGGTGATGGAGGTTGATTTCTCACAAACTATGCACCATAAATTACTGAAATTTCTTGATCATGTTACCATCATATATATGCATCTCCCCATGAAACATCTCAGTAAATGGATGCACCATTTTTGAGATATAATAAAATAATTTTCTGCTCAAAAACAAGAGTTTCTTGTAGCAAAAATAGGGTTTCATGTAGCATTTTAGGACAGCGAGGAAAATGAATGAGAAAATCTTGGAAATGATGGGAGGATGTTGGAAATGGATGAGGGTGGTGGATTAGCATGACCTTAGTCCTTTTTTAGTATATCATAAAAGGAGGAGGAAGTCCAAGTTTGACTTCCTTTGACTAGGATTTTGACCAGCTTTTTATTTTGGTGCCAACTTGATTTGCTTTTCTACTTGCAAAGGTTTGAGAGTGTTGAGATTGCAACAAGATGATGAGCTTAGCGGAAAGAAGTCGCCTTCACTAAGTGGGCCCGCAGGCTATTTTTGGCGCAAGTCTATTTTTAGACATGTCAATCATATTCTATGAGTTGCAGGATGCTATTTTTGGATGGTTGGTCAAGTTGGAAAAATAGATGGACTTCTATTTTTAGACATATTGGGCGGAATCTATTTTTAGATTGCCATTCTAAAAATAGATATGTCGAATATTATTAGCTCGTAATAATATTTGGACTATAAACATTATCTTATTCTCTTGGAGCACTTTAGTTAAGTGCAAAGATGTGGCACAGGAGCTGACAGAAGGAATTACGCTATTTCTGATGGTTAAGTGGAGCTATTGCATGGATACTTCAGTTAGAACTCATGTGACAGAGTTTGGTGGAGTTATTGAGGTAGTTGATGGAGTTGCGTTTAGTTTAACTGAGTTAAACATAGTTGAGCTAGTTGTATCTAGTCTAACTGATTGATACACTAGTGAGAGTGGTGTGAATTAATTATTAATTAATTCACTAATTATTAAATCATTAATCAACTAAATAATACATCAGTTAACTACAGTGCATGGATAGTTTCAGTGGAGACCATTGAAGAGGTAGGTGAAAAAGCAGTGTGACTATCAGTTGTGACTATAGTGTTGCATGATTTGCAACACACGGTGGTTGGAGATGCCAATGAGGATTGCGTGAGAAAGGCTGGACTAATTCGAGTTAATTTAGAGCCATTCTTCAGCAGTGATTTCGCAGTAGAGGCAGGCTATCAGGGGGCAGAGATTGGAGCATGTGATTTGCTAGATCGGACCTGTTTAGTGTGTAGCAATTGGAGATTGTACTGAGAGATTGTGAGGAGCTTTGTATAATGATTGTTACATGATCTATATGACATATAATATACATATAGTTGGGGATTTTCAGCTTTAAGCTTTCCCATTAAATACTGTGTTCATATGTGTGAATGTTTATGGTCTTAATGTGCGCATGCGATTGTTTTTATTTCCACAATTAATGATCAATGGTAGAAGAGATTATGTATTGTGCATGAAGTCAAATAGTGTGTGATTAGGAGAATCTTGGATGTATAACATATCAGTTATATGATTTTCTACATGGTATCAGAGCTATATTGATCATTGGAGCAATTGCAAAACATTGAAGAGGTTGAGTTTTGAGCTGGTGGAATTCGAATTTGCAGCAGTATTTTCTTGGTGTTGAAGTTGAGATGTATTTCAACAGATTGCAATTGGAGTATGCCCTTGAGGGAAGCTAGAATTATATTTCATGGAAAGATAGGATGGAGGCAGTGTTGGATGATAATGGGTTGAAGGAGTTCATAGATGCAAAAATTCCAAAACCTACTTCTAGCGATGCTGCCGCACTTGACGCATGGCAAAAGAAGACAGCAAAGTGTCGAAGGATTCTGTTGGAGGGTGTGAAGGATCACATAGTGTCTAGCCTTCATGGTAAAGATTCTCCATTCTTGATGTGGAAATATTTGAAAGATTTATTCAAATCAAGAGCGACCAGAGGAAGTTGGCGCTCAAGGATAGACTCAGAAACATAAAAATGGAGAAAGGCGACAGTATACCCAAGTACCTCACGAAGTTTGTCCAGTGCAGGGATGAGCTAGTAAGTGTGGGGGTGACTGTAGATGATGAGGACTTGGTGAGCTTGGCTCTCCTTGGGCTTCCAAAGAGTTGGAATTCCTATCAGGACTCTGTCAATGGTCGGGAAAAATTGCAAGGATGGGAGCGACTTTGGTCAGATCTTGTGCAAGAGGAGATAAGGCGAAGTACCAGGGACGGATCTTCATCAAAAAATTCAGATGAAGAAAATTTTTCTTTGGCTGCCAAATCAAGGAAGGGGAAGAGCAAGAAGAATGCTTCTCAATCCGGTGTGAAAGGAAAGAATCAGGACATGTCCAAGGTGAAGTGCTTTCACTGTCACCAACATGGACATTACACCACTAATTGTCCACAGAAGAAGAAAAATAAGCAGGTTGCTGGATCTACAGCTGGAGAGGCCTTAGCCTCGCAGTTTGAGCTAGATTTTTTGCTGATCGCATGCTTTGTCTCAAGTGTGATGGTTTCAGTGTTTTTTCTTGACAGTGGTGTGTCTTTTCACATGACATGAGATAAATATTTGTTTACTGATCTGGATGAGAAAGATCTTGGAGTGCACATCGAGATGGGCGATGATGGTAGATATAGTGCGACCGGTATCAGTACCATTTCCTTTGAGAGGGAGTCTGGTAAACCCTTCGTATTGAAGGAAGTGATGCATGTTCTAGGATTGAAAAAGGATCCTATCTCTATGGCGATGTTAGAAGACAAGGGATATGATGTTGTCTTTAGCGAGGGAAAGGCTTTCCTGCACAATAAGGCAACTGGTGAAACCCAGAGGATAGGGGTTCGAGTTAAGAACCTTTATCAATTGCAGGTAGATGGTTGCGCAGCAATGGCAGGAAAGGAAAAAATACTGGTGAGCCGGGATGAGGGCGAGCTATGGCATAGGAGATTGGGCCATCTTCACCATGGTTCTTTGAAAATTTTGCAGCAGATTTCTACCGGGCTTCCTAAAGGTACACTTGCGTAGTTAGATCAGTGCAAGGGATGTACTTTGGGAAAATTTTTGAAAGCCACCTTTCATGAGAAGGATATTTGTGCCATGACGATCCTTGAGAGAATTCACACAGACGTGTGTGGACCTTTCTCAGTAGCTTCGACAGCAAAGCACAGGTACTATGTGATATTTGTTGATGAATTTTCTCGGAAGTGCTGGATCTTCTTCATGTAGAAGAAGAGTGAGACATACTCAAAGTTCTGTGAGTTCAAGGCACTGGTTGAGAAATAATCAGGGAAGTAGGTGAAGGCTCTTAGGAGTGACAATGGTGGTGAATTCATCTCTGGCGAATTCAAGGACTTTTGCAACGCAAAAGGAATTTGAAGAGAGCTCATAGCGCCTCATAACCCACAGCAGAATGGGGTTGCTGAGCGGAAGAACAGAATAATCATGGGTGTTGCACGGGCGATGTTGCATGATCAGGGCCTTCCCATACACTTGTGGGATGAGGCATGCAATACTGCGGTTTATGTGCAAAACCGTTGTCCTCATAGGATACTTGGCAGGAGTACACCCGAGGAGGTGTTTTCTGGTAAGAAGCCTGATATTTCCCATTTGAGGATTTTTGGTTCACCTATTTACATTCATGTGATGAAGGATACCAGGAAGAAGCTAGAGCTGACTACAGAGGTTGGGATATTTGTGAGGTACACTGATACGCCCCAAAACTATCGTGTGTATTTTCCAGACAGTCGCAAGACTTTTGTGCGACAGGATATCAAATTTCATGAGGAGAAATCCATGAAGTGTTCGCTTGAGAGGGAGCCACACTTGCATGCAGATGAGGAGCTATTAGTTCCTAAGGATGAGCCTCAAGATGTGGATCAGCCACAAGAGGAGGTTCATGGAGTGGAAGCGACTGCTCATACAGCGCCAACCATCAAAGGGCAGAAGCGCACTACAGAAGCTGAGCGATTGATTCAGGATGCAGAGAAGGTTGTAGGAGCACCTACATCACAGCGCAGATAGAGACAGTCACCTAACTGGTATACTGGATACATGGATCTTATGAGCAAGTTTATCGTGACAGAGCCATCCTCTTTCAAGGAATCTGTGGAGAATCCCGCATGGATAGATGCCATGGTGGAAGAGTATGATTCGATTGTCAGAAACAGTGCATGGGAGATTGCCCCAAGTCCAGAAGGAAAATCATTGGTAGGTTCTAGATGGATCTACAAAGTGAAGCAAGCAGCTGACGGAGTGTGGAGAAGTACAAGGCAAGACTTGTTGCCTGAGGCTTCTCACTGATTGAGGGGATCGATTATGAGGAAACCTTTGCACCTATCACAAGGTATTCTTCCATACAGACAATTCTTGCTCTCTCAGTGCAGATGGGGTGGCACATTAATCAAATGGATGTGAAGACAACGTTCCTCAATGGAGTGATTGAGGAGGAGGTGTACATAGAGCAGCCCGAAGGTTTCGAGATATTCAGCAGCAAGTTGCATGTGTGCAGGCTCAAAAGAGCTTTGTATGGGTTGGAACAAGCACCTCGTGCTTGGTACACACAGATAGACATTTATTTCATCGGACTTGGATTCTCCAAGAGTGAGGCGGATCTGAACCTATACCAGATTGTGGTGGAGGGTAAGTTGTTGATCATTGTACTTTATGTAGATTATTTGATTTTGACGAGTGATGAACTGTTGATACACTCATGCAAGGCTGATCTTGCAAAGGAGTTTGAGATGAAGGACTTGGGCCTCCTTCATTATTTCCTGGGATTGGAAATTTGGCAGCGCATTGATGGAATGTTTGTGTCTCAAGGCAATTATGCCCGGGAGATACTAGAGAAGTTCAACATGCATGGCTGCAAGCCTATCGACACTCCTCTTCATGGTGGATGGAGGAAAGAGGATGCTACATCGACAGAGGTAGTGGATGCCACTGTTTATTGACAATTGGTGGGGTCGCTTATGTATCTGGTCAATACACGACCCGACATATGCTATGCTGTTAACCAGCTTTCACAAGTTATGGTTAAGCCTACCAAGCTCTTTTGGAACGTAGGAAAGCATGTATTGAGATATCTCAAAGGCACATCGGGATATGGATCATGGTATAGACAGGAGGATGAGTTGAGGCAGCATGGCTTCATGAACCGGTATCATCATATCAGATATTGTGTGCAGCAGAAGATCATGTTACTTTCATACATTCCCATGGAGGATCAGGATGCTAATATCTTGACGAAGGCGCTCACCAGGAGAAAATTATAATACCACAGAGGCAGGATAGGGGTGGTAGATAATCCTTATCTTGTTGAGAGGGAGTGTTGAGATTGCAACAAGATGATGAGCTTAGTGGAAAGAAGTCACCTTCACTAAGTGGGCCTGCAGTCTATTTTTGGCGCAAGTCTATTTTTAGACTATGTCTATTTTTAGACATGTCGATCATATTCTATGAGTTGCAGGATGCTATTTGTGGATGATTGCTCAAGTTGGAAAAATATATGGACTTCTCTTTTTAGAAATATTGGGTGGAATATATTTTTATATTGCCAGTCTAAAAATAGATATGTCGAATATTATTAGCTCTTAATAATATTTGGACTATAAACATTATCTTATTCTCTTGGAGCACTTTAGTTAAGTGCACAGATGTGGCACCAGAGCTGACAGAAGGAATTACGCTATTCCTAAGGGTTAAGTGGAGCTATTTTATGGATACTTCAATTAGAACTCACGTGACATAGTTTGGTGGAGTTATTGAGGTAGTTGGTGGAGTTGTGTTCATTTTAACTGAGTTAAACATAGTTGAGCTAGTTGTGTCTAGTCTAACTGATTGATACACTAGTGAGAGTGGTGTGAATTAATTATTAATTAATTCACTAACTATTAACTCATTAATAAACTAAAGAATACATCAGTTAACTACAGTGCATGGACAGTTTCAGTGGAGACTAGTGAAGAGGTAGGTGAAAGAGCAGTGTGACTATCAGTTGTGACTATAGTGTTGCATGATTTGCAACACACAGTGGTTGGAGATGCCAATGAGGATTGCGTGAGCAATGCTAGTGTTGAGTCCCGAATTTGCATCTTTTCCATACACTTTTCCATACCTTTTTCACTCACCTAAACCTCCAAAATTGTCAATATCATGTGCAAAAGGGTATCTAACATGGTTTTTAATTATGTTTTTGTGTTTTCTATTTGATCCCAGATTTTGTTCATACAAGCTGAAACACCCACTTTCCGCGGTACAACACAACTTTCCGCCGGCCTGACCGCTTGGAACTCTATGCTACAAGTGTCTACAAGGGAAACGAGCCACATGGGCAGGCTAGGAATGACGTGGACATGGTTCGTGTCCTATTGGTTCAAGCAAACTCGTCCAAAGAAGCCGCGGTCAAAGCCGTCCACATGGAAGTCAACTATGGAGTTTCATGTCGGCCGGACTCTGTTTCGTGGCAAATAAACATCCATACGGCCGTTTCTAAGCTTGCGGAGGTTAAATCGACATATGTGCAGAGCTCTGGAGTTGAATTCAAGCATCCACCTTCCGTAGATTCACTTTCCAACACGGCCATACTCCTATATCCGTGGACGTAGTGGTCTACGTGCTCTCTGCCATCATGAACTTTAGGAGACAGTTACAGTTTATTGTTATATATAGAGCATTTGCATACGCACATAAAGTTAGTTGTTATTTGATAGTTGATGTTCGTGAATGTACTCTGTTATCTGTTAGTTTTCTTTGTAGTGATTACGCAGCCCTTGAGCCGTAACACTACCATTCTGTAATGAACTGCTTGTTAATATGAGAAGACTCTGTTTTTCAACTTAATTCGTGTTTGAGGATCGTTACCAAGGCTGTGTAGAGGGCCCCTGCTCAGCTAAGGTTTTGTGTATTAGTGTACATTTTTCATTTCATTTCTTTTAAAAGTCATTGTATCATAATCCATCCATATGTTCATACTTTTTAGTTGTTTCATTTCTGTTTATACATTTCCATAATTTCCATTTCATTTCTGTCTTACATGTTTTATGATTGTTAATCACTGATCAGTTTTCTTGTGCAGGTTTTAGGTAGACAGCCCGGGCATTTTTATAGCATTTTGACTAATGACATGAAACTAACATTGTTCTGCTGCTAGTTTGTTTTTCATAGCTTTTGTTTAACTTCAGTCTTGCTTTGTACATTTCAGTTTTTCTTATCTGATTCGGTAGTTAAATTTAGATATATTAAGCTGCTCATAGCGTCTTCAGTTGCCTCCGAAAGCCACAGCTGGACTGATGGTGAGGGACTGCATTATGAAATGTGTAGTTTAGTATTAGTTTCTTTTCTGCAAATTTAGATATATTAAATCATGTATGACATCTTCAGTTGCCTCCGAAAGCCACAGCTGGACTGATGGAGAGGGATTGAATCATGTGTGTATGGTTTAGTATTAGTTTACTTTCTGCGAATTAAATATCAGTTACACAAGTTGTTTATGATTACTTCCGCAAGTCATAGCTGGTCTAATGATGAAGGGTCGGAAAATGAATTGATGTAATCTGATTTAGATTTATTTTGTTGCAATTTTGAATTTCCATAAGCGTAGTTTCTTTTGTGTTCAGTTAGCAGCAAGAATAGTTTGGTTTTCATGTTCACTAGTTTCCTGTTTTGATTCATTAGTTTAGCAGCACCTTTTCATTTCAGCAGTACACTTTTACTTTCTTTCAAGTCTTGTCATTGTAATTTCAATTTGCTTTTAAAGTTTCAATATTGGTAAATCATTATAGCGGATATCACTTCCTTGAAAAAATATAACCAAACTTGTTTTTCATTTTAGAATTTCCATTTCACCTTAGAAAGACCAAAAACGACAAAAAGTTAAGAAAGAGGTTATCTTGCACATATAGTGCGCCGCACTTCATCAGCTTACGATTCCCGGATTGACAAATTAAATGCGGCAATTTAGGACACACTAAATTGACCAAACATTTTGGCGCCGTTGCCGGGGAAGTGTAACTAGGTAGCCAATTTCTTAAAAAAAAACATAAAATCATAAAAGAAGGGAAAACTTGATAACTTCTTGAAGTATGCTCTCCTCTTGCACCTAGTGTGATATGGAGGATCAGAAAAGAGAGTTATTGGTTTAGTAATTTCTTAAGTATGCTCTCTTCTTGCACCTAGTGTGATCTGGAAGATCAGAAAGAGAATTATTAGCCCAACTTTTTAAAAAAAATAAAAATGACATGCATAGAGCAAGAGATTCTAGGGGAAGGTTTATAGCTAAAGCCAAGAGTTCGATTTTCATAACTCCATCTTCTTCAAGGCATAGACCAAATTCACCACCATCTACCCCTAGCCTTAAGATTCTTGGAAGTCAAGGAACAGCCGAATTAGAGGATTCTCCTATACCACCTACTAAAACCCACTTAGAAAACAAAGAGACTTTCTCTCATCCTTCCTTGGTAGAAGAACTAGAGGACTATAAGGACTCTAAAGAAACTATCATGGCGGAGGAAGTAATAAATAGAGGTGGAGGTAGAAGAGGAGGAGATAATGGAGATAACAATGGTGAAGGAAATGATGGTAGAAATAGGGACAATTTGCTTGGATTCCCTATAGTTGATGAGGAAACTCATGCAACAATGAAAAATATCTCACCATCTGTTCTCCCTAACTTTTATGGATTGCGAAGTGAAGATCCTGAAACATTTTTGTTTGAGTTTGAAGTAGTGTGCCGAACTTATGACTATATGGAAGATTCTCAAAAACTCAAACTGTTTCCTTCAACATTGAAGGGATCTGCTTTGAAATGGTTCATGGGATTAGCCACTCAATCTATCGGGACTTGGAATGATATGAAACAAACATTTTTGGATAGATACTTGGACTATTGTATGCCCACCAATCACAAGGATGAGGTATTCAAAATGATGCAAAAAAAAGATGAAAATTTGGAAGACTTAATTGAAAGATTTCAATACAACTTGAAAAGAGCAAAGATGAGCAACTTAGATAATGAAACCTTGAAAGCCCTCCTATTAAAAGCCATTAGAGATGAATGGATAGACATTTTAAACATGATGGGGAAAGGAGACATTTCTCAACTCCCATTTCGTGATATAACGGAACTATGTATCCATCTCTCAAGGGGAAAATCTAAAACTGGAAAAGGGCCTAGGGATTCTTCTCTTATTAGGGCTAACAAATCTGCAACTGGATCGGTAAGTAGGGCAGAGATTGGTAATATACTTGATGAGTTCAAAACTGATATCTTAGGGAGCCTTAGTAAACAACTAGACACCCTTAAAATCCAAAACAAGCAGAAAGCAGAAACAGATGCTTTAGCCATCTTTTGTCCGAAATGTAGAAAGAGACATACTTTAAGGGAATGTCCCTTGGATGCAAAAGTTGTAGAAACATGTATGATTTGCTCAGAAAATCATGAAATCAAGGATTGTCCTTCAATCCCTGGACTCAAAGTTGTTTTTCAAGAAGATCCAAATTCAATAGAATCTCTCTGTTTTGTCGCAAGGAGACCTTGGCAAGGACAACAATCTCAAGGGTTTAATAACCCTATGAATCTTCAAACCCCACCAAATTGGACTCCTTGGCAACAATCTTGGCCCCAACATCAAAATTCATATCAGCCATGGGTACAAGGGATGCAAAATCCTTATGGGAGATTTGCTTAATTTTATCAATATCCTCCATCTTTTCAAAATCAACAAGCTCCACAATTTCCAAACCCAAATCCACAACTTTCATTGCCATTTCCACAACAACAACCTTCTCAACAAAATACAAATCCTCAACTCATGCTCCCATACCAACAGAAGACAAATCAACTTCCGGCTCAGCCATTGCCAAATCCTAACAATAAGAATCCTCAAACTACTTATATGGTAGAAGGACAACAATTTCCTACCTATATGATTGTTCCTCTCAACGATGTACAACTCAGATCTGGTAGAGTTTTAGAAAAACCTTCTATAGACATTCAAGAGCAAGATACCTCTGAAGAGGACTCTCTTCAAGTCAATAAGGGTTCTGAGGAAGAATCTCTTCAAAATTAAAAAATTCAAAAAGAAAAAGAAAAGCTAACATCCACAACTCCTATAGTTGAGCAACTTGTATCTTCATCTACACCTCCTTTTCCGGAAAGACTACAAATTGATAAGGGGGTGGAAAAACAAATCTTGTTGCCTAAATATGACTTTCTAGATGAATTGAAGAATGTTTGTATCAAGATTCCATTGCTACAAGCCATTCGAGAAATTCCTATTCTAGTAAAAACCATAAAGGAGTTGAGTTTCAAAAGACCAGGAAGGAAGCTAAAGGACACAAGAAGAATCCACCTGGTAGGAAAGATTGCAGACATTATGATGGGAAAAATTACCATACAGAAGTATGTAGATCCAGGAAGTCCAATTGTCAAGACACATATAAATGGGATAGAAATTCCAAACACATTGATTGACTTAGGGGCTGCTATCAACATTATGAGTAGACAGACTATGGAACAGTTAAAACTTCCTAACCTTCTTTTTACACCTACTTTATTGCAACTTGCAGATCGATCGGTTATTAAACCGGATGGTGTATTAGAAGATATTTCAGTCTCCTTAGATTCTTGGGAATATCCAGTAGACTTTATGATTTTGACTCCCAAAAGTAATCTAGGAGGACATCCAATTATCTTAGGAAGACCTTGGCTGGCCACAGCTGATGCTTTTATTAGTTGTAGATCTGGAGACATGTACATTTCAAATGGTAATTCGACAAAGAAATTCAATTTGTATCCTCCCGCAAGAGCAATTACAGAAATAGGAGACAATGAATGTGTCGATGATGAGAACACTATACAACCTGTCTTTACCATTTCTGAAATTAGTGAGGATAGTCAAATTCTGAACACATTAGAAAATTTTGAGATAACTTCAGAATATGACCCCACACAATTTCAGTTGGAATCAGACATAGAATATTTATCATCAAGACAAATGTCTCTTTACTCTATGGAAGAGTTTGGTAATTCTGCTATTGAGATTTTTCCAGAAAAAACATTGAATATCAACAAACATTTGGAGAAGTCACAACAAGAAGAACTAACCAGAATCTTGCAAAAACATTCTACTGCATTTGCATGGGAGTATACTGACATGAAAGGTATTGATCCTAAAACTTGCATCCATCATATCTATATTGAGGAAAACAGTAGACCAATCAGACAACCTCAAAGAAGGATGAATCCAAATCTTAGGGAGATAGTGAAAGAAGAGCTCCAAAAAATACTCAATGTAAACTTCATTTATCCAATTTAAGATAGCCGATGGGTTTCTCCTTTGGTTATAGTACCTAAAAAGAATGGTAAATGGAGAGTATGCATTGATTACAGGGAATTGAACAAAGCAACTTTGAAGGATCACTTTCCTTTGCCTTTTATTGATCAGGTATTAGATACATTAGCAGGTAAAAAGTACTTTTCATTTTTGGATGGTTTAAGTGGCTATAATCAAATTCAGGTAGCACCTGAAGACCAAGATAAGACCACATTTACTTGTCCATGGGGAACTTTTGCCTACCGAGTGCTTCCTTTTGGGTTATGTAATGCACCAGCAACATTCCAAAGAGCAGTACTAGGAATTTTTTCTGATCTAATCCTTGATTGTGTAGAGGTTTATATGGATGATTTTACAGTTTATGGTAATTCATTTGAAGAGGCATTAGAAAATTTGGAAAAAGTTCTCATAAGATGTAAAGAAACAAACCTTTCATTAAGCCATGAAAAATGCTTTATGATGTTTACTGAAAGGATTGTTTTAGGACATCATATTTCGGGAGATGGGATTAAGGTTGATAGATCGAAAGTTGAAGTCATCTCCAAGTTGCCTATTCCAAATTGTCAAAGAGATGTTAGAAGTTTTCTAGGATTTATTGGTTATTATAGAAGATTTATAGAAAACTTCACTAAAATAGCATCTCCACTCTTCAAGTTGCTTACAAAAGACTGTGAATTTAAATGGGATCCTGATTGTCAATCGGCTTTTGAAACTTTGAAAACAAGAATATCTGAAGCACCTATCTTGAGAGGACCAAATTGGAAACTTCCTTTCCATATTTCTACAGATGCTTCAGATACAGCTCTTGGAGCTGTGTTGGGTCAAAAATATTTAATTCCTTATGCCATTTATTACACTAGTAAAAATTTGACTCCTACATAGTTGAACTATACTGTGACTGAAAAAGAGTTTTTAGCTGTTGTTCATGCAATTAATAAGTTTAGACATTACATAACAGGCTATGAAACTTTTATTCATACTGACCATTCTGCAATTAGATATTTAATGAACAAACCTGTTACTAATGGCAGAGTGACCAGATGGCTTTTACTTTTGCAAGAATTCAATATTACTGTGTTGGATAGACCAGGAAAACAGAATACAGTAGCTGATTTCTTGTCTAGAATTCAGAATACTAAAGAAGATTCTCCTGTAGAAGATAAGTTTCCTGATGAATATTTGTTTGCGGTAACTATTAAGACCCCTTGGTATGCAGATATTGCTAACTATTTGGTTACAGGGAAACTACCTTCACATTTATTTCCAAGAGAAAAACGAAAGATTATTCGGGAGAGTTCAAAATATTCATGGATTTCTAACGAATTGTTTAAAACAGGGCCAGATCTTGTGATCAGAAGATGTGTCAGGGAAGATGAAATGCCTGATATTCTTAAGGCATGTCATGATGAACCATGCGGCGGACACTTTGCGGACAAAAGGACGGCCTATAAAATCCTTTCCTTGGGATATTATTGGCCTTCTCTCTTGAAAGATGCAAAACAATATGTCAAAAGGTGTGATAGCTGCCAAAGAGTAGGGAAACCTACCCTTTCAAATGAAATGCCATTGCAAACACAGGTACTCATTGAACCCTTTGAAAAATGGGCTTTATATTTCATTGGACCTATTAATCCACCATCTAAGCAAAAGAAGTATATATTGGTTTGCACTGATTATGTTACTAAATGGGTAGAAGCTAAAGCATTAGTATATGCTACTGAAAATTCAGTTGTTCATTTTCTTTATGAGGATATTTTTACTCGCTTTGGTGTTCCAAGAGAAATTGTAACAGATCAGGGGAGCCAATTCACATCAAATTTGGTGGAGAATTTGATGGAAGAATACAAAATCAAGCACAGAAAATCTACTCCTTACCATCCACAAGCAAATGGTCAAGTGGAGTCCACAAACAAAGTTCTTGAAAGTATCATCACCAAAACTGTTCATCTACATAGAAGAGATTGGGCAGAAAGGCTTCCAGAAGCCTTGTGGGCCTACAAAACTACATGGAGGAATACAACGGGACATTCTCCCTATGAACTTGTTTATGGGAAAGAAGTCTTGCTCCCCATTGAGTTCCAAGTCAAGACCTTCAAGATAGCAGTTCAGTTGGGGATGGACTTATCAGAAGCCCAAAAGCATAGAATGGAGCAGTTGAATGAGCTAGATGAGATCGGACAAGAAGCAATTCTAAGAACTGATCTAGTTCAATATCAAAGAACTAAATGGCATGACAAATATATCAAAGAAAAGAAGTTTCAAGAAGGAGATTGGGCATTGCTATTTGACTCCAAGTTTAAATATTTTCAAGGGAAATTTTAGACTCATTGGCTTGGGCCATATGAGATTGACAAGATCTTTAGCAATGGAGCTGTAAGAATCAAGACCATTGATGAGTTTCAAACTCCTCTTATTGTGAATGGCCATAGATTGAAAGTTTATCATAAGCCACTCTCTAAAGAGGATTTTGTCAAATTGTTTCAAGAAAGTTCTGCAATCAGGCTGGTACAGAAGAATTCTTCTTCTCCACCAGCCTAGCTTTTGTTTTTCAAGTTAAAAAAAAAAAAAAGAAAAAAAAAAAAAAGAAGAAAAAAAATGGTATAAGCCTGAAAACCAATCATTGATTGGCAGTCTTATACAGAAAATATGGGGTGAAAATCAGGGACACCTGACACTCTATATTTTCCAAAAAAAATCTGTCTTTCATTTCATTTCATTTCACCACCCACTCCATTTCATTCCACTTCATTTCATCTCATTTCATTTCATTTCACTTCACTCCACTTCATTTCATCCATTCCATCAATAAAAATCTTTTTTTTTTATGACCATTTCCACCTGGTCATCTGTCATTTGTTCATTTCTATTTCAACCAAGTAATAGCTGTGTCAGTTTCCGCAGCTGACATCTGTTTCCGCAGCTGACTCCAGTTTCCGCAGCCAGAAGCAGATTCCGCAGCTACTACTACTCTGTTTTCAAAAAGAATGTACAGTTAGTTGTTATTTTCATAATTATGAAATAAAATGCAGGAGGGAGGATCAATGGAACATTCAAGACACTAATGAAGATCAATCAGTTGAAGACCAAGGGCAAAAGCAAGGATTCCAAAGGTATGAATAAAGTTTATTTCAAATAGTATCGAAAAACACATTTTTTTATAATTTTAAACTATGAGCTCTACCCATAACGCGCAATGATTATATTGACAGTCCCGTAACCTTCCACGATCTCCATGTTATCCTCTTGCATTTATTCACAAACGGTTTCATCATTGAAATTCCGATTCTCACTCATGTTCCAATATCCCACCGTAGATAATGAGACGTATTTGAGTTGACAAATGACTCTTACAAGCCACATAACTTCATAATCATTGATTGAAACGTGTTCATATTTATTACACAGCCACCAAAATTCAAAACGCGGCCGAATGCATTATACTTTGTTAACCTCTTTGTCGTGTCTCTGTCGTGTTTACAAAACCCCACTCTACTCATTCTCACTCCCTGTTTCACTCCATTTCGTTCCTTCTACTCATTCTCACTCCCGTATATCTACCCACAGTCTTACTCCATTCCGTTTATGGTGCTCATTTCCATTTTATGATAACATCCCCACAGTATTGTGCTCGATCCTGTGTATTCCATCGTTTTATTCAGAAATTCAGGGGTTACCACAGAGAAGTTACAAAAGCGTTTGCAAGATCATTTGATGGCTCGGAAGCAGAAGTTGGAGACCTCAAGTTTTTGGTCAATGAAGCATCAATAGCAACAGCCACAGAGCTTCTTCAGGAAGGAGAACGTTGGTTCAAAAATAAAAGTATCAGTGATGAGGCATGGAGAACAATTCTACGAAATCAAGGTATGGATATCACTGTTTTTGAAAGAGGAATCCCTGTGCATGCAATAAAAGATGAATGGGCCACTTTACTACTAATTGTTCAGAAATTTATTACATGTGAGGGCCGTTTTGGGTCTATGTACATGTACCATACTAGGCTATTGATGAGTTTTCTTGAAAACCAAACTCTCAATCTCCCTTATTTTCTATTCAATAGCTTAAAGAAAATGGCTGTGACTGTTCAAAAACACTTGGGAGATGTAGAGCCTCATCTTTATCACCACGGCCTTATAAAAATTCTTATTGAAAAGGAGCTAAAGGAAAGAAAATATACATGGGAACAATTCCTAGTTAGAAACTTCTTTGAAGAACCTCAGGAAATTCCTGAAGGTAGTTCAATTAGAAGGAGTAGAAGAAAGAGAATGAATGTTGAAACCCAAATTGCTCCTACACAGGAAATTCCCGCAGCTAGCACAGCAAAAAGAAGTAGAAGGAAAAGAACAATAGATGAAATCCAAAATACTTCTACTACTACTATGAAGACAACTGATAGGGAAGAGAGATTGGTAAAAAGGAAGAAGAAGGAAATTAAAGCTAAGAAGCCAATAATACCAAAAGGGAAAGAAATTATTGAGGCTGTCCATAAAACTCCTTCTTCTGAAGAAGAAGATCACCAAATACTATTTGAAAGATTAGTTTTTCTTCAAAAACGGTCATCTATATCCAAGAAGGCAGAGACAGGAAAACAAGAACAAAAGGGTAGTGTACCACAGCATGTGAGGAGAAGCAGCAGGCTTAAAGGAAAATTGAGAAAAACACAAATTAAGGGTCCTCATTTCATTGATTTGGGTGAGGAGACATCTGAACAGTCTCCAACTGACCATAGTCCATTTCAGTCAGTTAGTGAACCTGACTCCTTTCACTCTCAATCAGACAATGAGCATACTCCATCTTATTCTCAGCAAAATATTGATGTAAGCCCTCCTCGTCCAGATTTTGAACATAATTCTCCTTTGCAGCATTTTGGGGACAGCCCAATGAAAAAGACACCGGAAGTAGATCCCAAGCAGCAGGAGGTATATGACTATATAGAATCCTTGGAGAAGGCAGCCACAGGTCCAAGTACCTCTTCCATTCAGCCTCATACATTGCAGGATGATTTAGTTCAGTCATTAAAACAGGAAAATTTTGAGCTTGAGCTTTTGAATCGGCATATCAAAAATGAAAATGAAACACTGAAAGAACAAGGCAAACTGGACAAGATCATCCATGATAATACTATGTTACATTTGGGTATTTGGCAAAAGAAGAATAATAAATTAAAAAGGAAATGCCAAAAATTGAGCAGAGCACTTGTGAATATCAAATTTAGGTGCTTAATGAAGAAACCCAGAATGATGGCAGTACCAAAGAAGAAGAGAAGGGGGTTGGATGTGCTGGCTGAAGTATCAAGTCACATGAACTGAACAAAGAGTATCAAAATTTTGGTTGCATGAGGACATGCAAAACCTTCACAGTGGGGGTATGTTGAGTCCCGAATTTGCATCTTTTCCATACACTTTTCCATACCTTTTCACTCACCTAAACCTCCAAAATTGTCAATATCATGTGCAAAAGGGTATCTAACATGGTTTTTAATTATGTTTTTGTGTTTTCTATTTGATCTAGATTTTGTTCATACAGCTGTGGAAACTTGCCACTTTCCGCAGCTGCTGCAACTTTCCGCAGCTATTTTGTGGAACTATATGCTACAGGTGTCTACAAGGGAAACGAGCCACATGGGCAGGCTAGGAATGACGTGGACATGGTTCGTGTCCTACTGGTTCAAGAAAACTCGTCCAAAGAAGCCACGGTCAAAGCTGTCCACGTGGAAGTCAACTATGGAGTTTCATGTCGGCGGGACTCTGTTTCGTGGCAAATAAACATCCATACGGCCGTTTCTAAGCTTGCGGGGGTTAAATCGACATCTGTGCAGAGCTCTGGAGTTGAATTCAAGCATCCACCTTCCGTAGATTCACTTTCCAACACGGCCATACTCCTATATCCGTGGACGTAGTGGTCTACGTGCTCTCTGTCATCACGAACTTTAGGAGACAGTTACAGTTTATTGTTATATATAGAGCGTTTGCATACGCACAGAAAGTTAGTTGTGAGTTGTTATTTGATAGTTGATGTTCGTGAATAAACTATGTTATCTGTTAGTTTGCTTTGTAGTGATTACGCTGCCCTTGAGCCGTAACACTACCATTCTGTAATGAACTGCTTGTTAATATGAGAAGACTATGTTTTTCAACTTAATTCGTGTTTGAGGATCGTTACCAAAGCTGTGTAGAGGGCCCCTGCTCAGCTAAGGTTTTGTGTATTAGTGTACATTTCTCATTTCATTTCTTTTAAAAGTCATTGTATCATAATCCATCCATATGTTCATACTTTGTAGTTGTTTCATTTCTGTTTATACATTTCCATTATTTCCATTTCATTTTTGTCTTACATGTTTTATGATTGTTAATCACTGATCAGTTTTCTTGTGCAGGTTTTAGGTAGACAGCCCGGGCATTTTTATAGCATTTTGACTAATGACATGAAACTAACATTGTTCTGCTGCTAGTTTGTTTTTCATAGCTTTTGTTTAACTTCAGTCTTGCTTTGTACATTTCAGTTTTTCTTATCTGATTCGGTAGTTAAATTTAGATATATTAAGCTGCTCATAGCGTCTTCAGTTGCCTCCGAAAGCCACAGCTGGACTGATGGTGAGGGACTGCATTATGAAATGTGTAGTTTAGTATTAGTTTCTTTTCTGCAAATTTAGATATATTAAATCATGTATGACATCTTCATTTGCCTCCGAAAGCCACAGCTGGACTGATGGCGAGGGATTGAATCATGAGTGTATGGTTTAGTATTAGTTTACTTTCTGCAAATTAAATATCAGTTACACAAGTTGTTTATGATTACTTCCGAAAATCATAGCTGGTCTAATGATGAAGGGTCGGAAAATGAATTGATGTAATCTGATTTAGATTTATTTTGTTGCAATTTTGAATTTCCTTAAGCATAGTTTCTTTTGTGTTTAGTTGGCAGCAAGAATAGTTTGGTTTTCATGTTCACTAGTTTACTGTTTTGCAGCACCTTTTCATTTCTCAAAGGAAGATATCTTTACTTTCTTTCAAGTCTTGTCATTGTAATTTTCAATTTGCTTTTAAAGTTTCAAGTTGGTAAATCATTATAGGGGATATCACTTCCTTGAACAAACATAACCAAACTTGTTTTCATCTTAGAATTTCCATTTCACCTTAGAAAACCAAAAACGACAAAAGTTAAGAAATAGGTTATCTTGCACATATAGTGCGCCGCACTTCATCAGCTTACGATTCCCGGATTGACAAATTAAATGCAGCAATTTAGGACACACTAAATTGACCAAACAGCTAGACTAATTCGAGTTCATTCAAAGCCATTCTTCAAAGTAGTTGTTTGCAAAGAGAGGCATGCTACACCTATCAAAAGGTAGATTGGAGCATGTAACCTGCTATATCTGGGACTGCTTCAAAAGTAGCAATTGGAGATTGTACTGAGAGCTTGTGAGGAGCTTTGTATAATGATTGTTACATGATCTCTATGACATATAATATACATATAGTTGGGGATTTTCAGCTTTAAGCTTTCCCATTAAATACTGTGTTCATATGTGTGAATGTTTATGGTTTTAATGTGCGCATGCGATTGTTTTTATTTCCAAAATTAATGATCAATGGTAGAGGAGATTATGTATTGTGCATGAAGTCAAATAGTGTGTGATCAGGAGAATCTCAATTGTATAACATATCAGTTATATGATTTTCTACAGAGAGCACATGCATTCATTAGAGAGAGATACATGGAGAAAATGCAATTTTTTCTTTTCATTTTTTCACTCTTTTTTCTTTTTTCTTTAGGTCTACTAGCTGCCTCAATGAGGTTTTCAACTATTATGTCTGCCTAGGTTCCTCAAAGGATATTTTCACCTAGGATATTTTATTTTTCGCTTATTTTCTTTTTTTTCCAACCCATTGACCACCTCATGGAGGTTTTCAATCATTGAGCCAATCTCAGGTGCCTCAGAAGAGGCTTTCACCTTAGATTTTATTCTTTTTCCTTTTTTCTCTTTTTCCATTTTTTTAATTCTTTCTATCCTACTCTACTTGAAAAAAAAAAACCTATTTCAAGTATAGGAATACTTCCAATGGGGCCATGTGCACATCAATATGACAGACAAAATCATGTGCACACTTGAAATACATGCTTTGACATGTACCTAAATATGAGGGACCAACTTCTTTTATTGAGATGATAACAAGTATTGTTGAGTGCGTTGTTGCAACTTAATGACTGTCTAGAACCATATTTCAATATAGTTGTGATACCCCTGGTCCACTTGATGATTTGGATCACCTTGGATGTCCTCTTCTACCATGACATTTGATTCTTCTTATTTTTTCTGATTGGTCTCTTGAACACATTGAGGATCTGATGGTAAACATGAGGGAACTTTCTCAATATCTGATTCTGATGTTTGCTCTTCGTCAAGTGCAGCCCGTGATTCTTTGGTCTTCTCATTTTCATCTTCTTTTTTTGAATTTTTTCCTTCAATTACATCAAGAGAATCACTTTTTTGCAATACTCTGTTATGAAACCAACTCCAAAAATAGAAAAAAAGAGAGATCAATGCCTTATAAATAAGCCACTTCGAGGGGGCAACCTCCTTTACATTACATAAATGAAAAATTCTTAGATGATACAAATGAAAGAACCTCCTTTCTATATATGGGAGTCCATGGGGTCACAATATAATCCTAGCCGACCTAACAATAATAATGTAAGGGCACAACAATAATAATATTAGGCTTTTATGGGACACAATAATAACAATATGGGGACTACAGGGGTACAAAAATAACAATAAGGGGCTACACTAAGAATAACAATAAGTGAATACACTAGTATTATAGGGACCTAACATGCCCCTCTCCTTCAAAAAAAAAATTTCCTCAACGCTTGATTATTTCTGGATGCTTCTGTATAAAATTATCATCATCCCATGTGGAATCTTCAACGAGTAAGTTCTTCCACTTGCTTAGATACTCTGAAATTGATTGATTTTGTAGTTTTCATGTTCTTTTTTCTGTGACTTCTTCAGAACTTCTTTCGATGTGATTTTGATCTTCCTATTATTTCATTCGATTATGCACCAAAGTTAGGTTATCCTTTGAGAGTTGGAGAACTTGTTGTTGATGCTCGATGTGATCTTCCACTACTTTATCATCCATATTAGCTTTCATTTGATCCTTCAAACCATCCAACTTAGCCTTCATTTCTATTTTTAAACCATCTATGTCATCTTTGATTGCTCTTTATAAGATCGAAATTTTTTTCACTTGGTACTGTAAGTTTGATATATAATACTACAATTATTCCTCTTCATGAGTCATAGTATAGCCTTCTGAGGGATTAATGGGTGTGGAAATATTTTTGGGAGGCATTATATAACTCAATACTAATATCCATGCTTCAATATGCCCTTGGAATTACTTCAAACTGATTTTTCAAACAAAAGTTATGCAAACTTGTTTAAAAAATACACACCTTTATCGTTCTTTTGAGGAGATAGATATTGAAACTGAATTATCTCTATGATTTCAGATCTTCAATATCTGAAAATTGTTCATGTAGTATCCCTCTGAATATTCTTTAGAATTCCATAGATTTGACCTGGTTTGGATGCTTCGAGATAAAGTTATGCCCATTCTCCCACAATGACCTAATTATGGACTCTTTCAGTAGAGCGAACTTGTACAGTGTGCCACGTGTCATTGTTTATTCCTTCAAATCTGAAATTGATACACAGGAAACTAAAGTCTGTGTGATTTTATCCAATTTTTACATAATTCCAATCCGATACTCAGAGATATAATTATGACGATTTTCCCAAGGTCACCTCTTTTAGATGAAATTTGAGAGCCTGCAAAAACCCTAACTTCCACAAATCATATCTCTGAAATAATTAAGAAGAAAGCTTTGAAAATTTTACATGACGTTCCCCAGGATTTTGGCTTCTCGTGGTAAAAATATCAGCTTCTGACCCTTCGTAGAAAAATAGTTATCGAAGAAATGCAACAGTGACCTGTTTGGAGTAGCGAAACCCTAGAATCCAAAGCTCTGATTCCAAATGTTATGAAACTAGCTCCAAAAATAGAAGAAAAGAGAGATCAATGCCTTAGAAATAATCCACTTCGAGGGTGCAACCTCTTTCACATTACATAAATGAAAAATTCTTGGACGATAAAATGACAAAAACTCCTTTCTATATATTGGAGTCCATGGGGTCACAATAAAATCCTAGTCAACCTAACAATAAAAATGTAAGGGCACAAAATAACAATATTGGGCTTTTATGGGGCACAATAATAACAATATGGGGACTACAGGGGTACAATAATAACAATAAGGAGCTACATTAACAGTAACAATAAGGGAATACACTAGTATTATAGGGACCTAACATACTCTTCCTGAGCTAAGATGGATACCATTTAGATCAAGAGGAGATGTTTGGAAGTGTTGTACCTCGACATTGTAAGTGGGTTGAGTTACTTATTTTTATGGGTTTTTAAATGGTGGTACAGGTAGTTTAGTGGGAGTGGATCTATGAGATGGATGTGGTTGAGGTTGTGGTTATGGTTGAGGTGGATGGTAAGGATAGCATGGAGTTGGGTATGGAGGATATTGAGGAAAATACTGAGGATATTGCGGATTTTTCCTATAAGGTTCTTGAAAACCTTGTTTCCAAGATTGGTTTTTGAGTTGAGATGGACAAGTTTACCAAGGAGGGAGTGTGTCCCAATTATTTTGAGATGGATGTGAATAAGCTTGAAATTGTGAAGTAGTTCCTTGCATCATATCAAGTTGACTAGGCTACCATGGTCTTGTTGGAGCTACATAACATAACTTCTTTGGTGATTGACTTGCTCCATTTTCCTCTTGGTACACTTCCTTAAACCTTGGTAAAGATTGACAGTATTTAATAGCATATTCTTCTGCATGGATAACAGAATCATCACCATCTTATTTTTTCTCATTTTGCATTATTAACATTTCTACTTGTTCACTTAGATTGCTAAGAATTTATGTTTTAAATTTATCAAGAAAAATTCCAAGTTCATCTTGACTTACCGATGTTGATGATTATTTACTTACTCTTTCCCTTCCTCTTGATATTCTTTTGCATGTTTCACAAATTTATTCAAATGATAATTGGTATACATCTCCTCTAATCATGAGATCAAGGAGATCAATCCACTCATCCCTAATTGTTCTAAGTAAGAGGGTTATTAGTGTGTAAAATCCTAAATGTTGTAATTTATCCCTCTTAACATTAAACATGAACCTATCTATTGGATCCTCCAGGATCTCGTCTTCATTTTAATTCATTCTAAAGATTTATTCCTTAAGTTCATGGTATTTATATTTTTCTAAAAATATCTTTTGCATATCATTCCATGACCTTATTGAATTAGTACCTAAACTCGTGAACCATTTAAGAGCTCTGTTATGAAACCAACTCAAAAAATAGAAGAAAAGAGAGATCAACACCTTATAAATCAGCCACTTCAAGGGGAAAACCTCCTTTACATTACATAAATGAACAATTCTTAGATGATATAAATGAAAAAACCTCCTTTATATATATAGGAGTCCATGGGGTCACAATATAATCCTAGTCGGCCTAAAAATAATAATTAAAGGGAGCAACAATAATAATAATGGGTTTTATGTGGCACAATAATAACAATATGGGGTTTTCAAGCTTCTGTGGTTATCATTTATTGAAGAAATCTCTGGATTATCTGCAGTGTTAAAAAACAATGGTTGACGTTTCGAATCCCAACGGGGATCCATCTTCAGGACAAGATTCTTCATTCTAAATCTTGTCCTGAAGATGGATCCTCATTGGGATTCGAAATGTCAACCATTGTTTTTAAAACTATGGATAATCCGGATATTTCTTCAATAAAAAATATTGGGGCTACAGGGATACAACAATAACAATAAGGGGGCTACACTAACAACAATAAGGGACTACACTAGTAATATAGGGATCAAACATTCCCCTCTCCTTCAAAATGGTGTTTTCCTCAACGCTTGACTAGCTCTGGATGCTTCTGTATAACATTCTCATCCTCCCATGTGGAATCTCCAGTGGGTAAGTTCTTCCACTTGATGAGATACTCTGAAATTGATCGATTTCAAAGTTGTCGAGTTCTTTTTTCCGTGACTGCTTCAGGTTCCAATATGATTTTTCCTTCCTCATCAGGTTCTGGAAATATTGTTTGAACTGGAAGTTTGTCAACTATAACCTTCTTTAAGCATGAAACATGGAAACTTGGGTGTACTCGAGACAAAGAAGGCAGCTCCAGTTTGTATGCCATAGTACCAATATTTTGCAACACCTTGTATGGACCATAGTACTTTGTTGATAATTTATTATCCTTCTTAGCTTGCTTGAGGGACATTTGTTTTTATGGGTTAGCCGTAAAAATACCCAGTCTCCTACATCAAAACTTCTCTCACTGTGGTGTTGATCTTACTGTTGTTTCATTTGATTTTGTGCCAAATTTAGGTTATCCTTTAAGAGTTGGAGAACTTGTTGTTTATGCTCAATGTGATCTTCTACTGCTTTAACCTTAGAATTTTCCCTTAAATATTATGTGATGGACGGTGGATGATATCCATAAAGTGCCATAAATGGGGTCATTTTTTTTGCAGAATGGAAGGACGTGTTATACCACCATTTAGCTAGAGGTAACCACTTGACCCATTGTGTTTGTTTATCAAATACAAAACAACGAAGATATCCTTCCAAACATTTTTTCACTATCTCAATTTTCCCATCGGATTGAGGATGATAAGATGAGCTATGAGCTAGTTGAGTACCCAAACAAGAAAATAATTCCATCCAAAAATTTCCAGTAAAAATGGGATCTTTTTCACTTACAATAATATTAAGGTTTCCATGTATTTTTTGAATTGTTCCCATAAATGCAGTAACAACTGTACTTGCTTTAAATGGATGAGATAATGCACAAAAGTGTGCATACTTGGTAAGTCTATCAACTACCACCATGATGACACTCTTTCCTTCGGACTTAGGTAAACCTGTGATAAAATCCATTGAAACCTTCTCCTAACATTGACTTGGAATGGATAAAGGTTGTAGAAGACCTGGGGTCTTAATTATCTCAAATTTATTCTGCTAGAAAACTAAACATTCCGCTACAAACTTTTGAATATAAAATTTAAGGCCATCCCAAAAAAATTATTTCTTCACTGTCTGGTAAGTTTTTAAAAATCCTGAGTGTCCTCCTAAGGGAGAGGTGTGCAATTCCAAAAGAATTTTTTGTTTTAGTTGGGAATTCTTACAAATATATAAGTGATCTTTGTACCATAAGGAATCATTTTTCCAACTAAATGTATCAGATGTACTAGGATCTTGCTCCAACTTTTGAATGAGTGTCCACACTTCTTCATCATTCTTCAATTCATCCCTTGCTTCAATTATCCAATCTGGTTGGATAATAGAAATGGTACAAAGCAATGCTTCCACCTTTTCATCCTTTCTTGAGAGTGCATCTACAACAACATTTGGCTTCCCTTTTTTTCGATGATTAAAAGTCATAACCCAACATCTTTATGACCCATTTTTGTTACTATTCTAAATATATTATTTGTTCCAAAAAGTATTTAAGACTATCAGGATCAATTTTTACCTTGAAGTGTCTTCCCATTAGGTAAGGTCTCCATTTCTTTAGTGCATGTAGTATTGCTAACATTTCCTTCTCATAAATAGCTTTCTCTAAATACTTTCCTTTGATTGGACGACTTTCAAAAGAAATGAGTCTTCCTGCTTGCATTAAAACAACACCAATTCCATTTCCTGAGGCATCACATTCCACAATAAAGGTGTTATGAAACCAGCTCCAAAAATAGAATAAAAGAGAGATCAACGCCTTAGAATTCAGCGACTTCGAGGGGGGAACCTCCAATACATTACATAAATGAACAATTCTTGGATGATACAAATGACAAAACCTCCTTCTATATATAAGGGTCCATGGGGTCACAATATAATCCTAGCCAACCTAACAATAATAATGTAAGTAAACAATAATAACAATATGGGGGTTACAGGGGTACAATAATAACAATAAGGGGGCTACACTAATAACAATAAGGGACTACACTAATAATATGGGGACCTAACATGCTCCTCTCCTTCAAAAAAGTGTTGTCCTCAATTCTTGAGTAGCTCTGGATGCTTTTGTATAAAATTTGCATCCTCCCATGTAGAATCTTCAGTGGGTAAGTTCTTTCACTTGATGAGATACTCTGAAATTGATCGATTTAGTAGCTATCGAGTTCTTGTTTCCGTGATTGTTTCAGGTTCCAATATGATTTTTCATTCCTCGCCAAGTTCTGGAAGTATTGTTTGAACTGGAATTTTGTCACCTATAACCTTCTTTAAGCATGAAACATGGAAGACTATATGCACTTGTGAAGAAGCAGGAAGCTCTAAATTGTATGCCATAGTACCAATCTTTTGCAACACCTTGTAAGGACCATAGTATTTTGGTGATAATTTATTATCCTTCTTAGCTTGCTTGAGGGACATTTTTTTGTATGGTTGTAGCCATAGAAATACCCATTCTCCTACATCAAAAATTCTCTCACTGTGATGTTGATATGCCTGTTGTTTCATTCGATTTTGTGCCAAATTTAGGTTATCCTTTAAGAGTTGGAGAGCTTATTGTTGATGCTCGATGTGATCTTCCACTGGTTGGACCTTAGAATTTTTTCTTAAAGATGATGTGATGGATGGTGGATGATATCCATAATGTGCCATAAATGGGGTCATTTTTGCTGCAATATGGAAGGAAGTGTTATACCACCATTCAGCCAGAGGTAACCACTTGACCCATTGTGTTTGTTTATCAGATACAAAACAACAAAGATATCCTTCCTAACATTTGTTCACTATCTCAATTTGACGATCAGATTGAGGATGATAAGATGAGCTATGAGCTAGTGGAGTACCCAAACAAGAACATAATTCTGTCAAAAAATTTCCAGTAAAAATGGGATCTCTGTTGCTTATCATAATCTTTGGGTTTCCATGTAGCTTTTGAATTGTTTCCATAAATGTAGTGGCAATTGTACTTGCTTTAAGTGGATGATATAATGCACAAAAGTGTGCATGCTTGGTAAGTCTATCAACTACCACCATGATGACACTATTTCCTTTGGATTTAGGTAAATATGTGATAACATCCATTGAAATATCCTCCCAACGTTGATTTGGAATGGATAAAGGTTGTAGAAGACCTAGGGTCTTTATTTTCTCAACTTTATTTTTCTGGAAAACCAAACATTCTTCCACAAACTTTTGAATATCAGATTTAAGGCCATCCAAAAATAAATAAAAAATTCTTCACCCTGTGGTAAGTTTTTAAAAATCCTGAGTGTCCTCGTAAATAAGAAGTGTGTAATTCCAAAATAATATTTTTTTTTAGTTGGGAATTATTACAAAGATATAAGTGATCTTTGTACCATAAGGAATCATTTTTCCAACTAAATGTATCATATGTACTAGGATCTTGCTTCAACTTTTGATTGAGTGTCAACACATCTTCGTCCTTCTTCCATTCATCCCTTGCTTCAGTTATCCAATCTGGTTGGATAATAGAAATTGCACAAAGAAATGCTTCCACCTCTTCATACTTTCTTAAGATTGCATCTACAACAACATTTAGCTTCCCTTTTTTGTAGATGATTTCAAAGTCATAACCCAACATCTTTGTGACCCATTTTTGTTGCTCTTCTGAAGATAGTCTTTGTTCCAAAAAGTGTTTAAGACTAGCATGATCAGTTTTTACCTTGAAGTTCCTTCCCATTAGGTAAGGTCGCCATTTCTTTAGTGCATGTAGTATTGCCAACATTTCCTTCTCATAAATAGTTTTCTATAAATACTTTCCATTAATTATACGACTTTCAAAAGAAATGGGTCTTCCTTCTTGCATCAAAACAACACCAATTCCATTTCCTGGGGCATCAGATTCCATAATAAAGGTTTTTTTGAAGTCTGGCATAGCTAAGACCAGTTCTAGGCACATTTCCTCTTTAAGATGTTCAAAGGCCTTAGTTGCTTCAGGAGTCCATGAAAATGCATCTTTCTTCAATAATGTTGTTAGAGGTGCTACTATTCTCTCATAATTCTTAACAAACTTGCGATAATACCCTGTTAATCCAAGAAATCCTCGCAACTACTTTATGGTTTTGGGGACTTTCCATTCCTTAATGGCTTTAATTTTTTTAGGGTCTACCTTAACACCCTCGTGAGATACAATATGACCCAGACATTCCACCTCTTGTACTCCAAAGAAACGTTTGGATGTTTTTTCATATAATTGTTTCTCCTCCAATAGTTTGAGCACCCTATCAACATGTTGAACATGATCTTTCCAAGACCTGTTGTAGATTAGTATGTCATGAAAAAATACTAGAAAAAATTTTCTAAGGGTTTTAAAATGGAATTCATCAACCCTTGAAATGTAGAAGGTGCATTGGTAAGGCCAAAAGGCATGACCAAAAATTCATAATGACCCTCGTGAGTTTGAAATGTTGTTTTCAGAATATCTTCAATCTTCATTCTAATTTGATGATATCCTGAACAAAGATCCAACTTGGTAAAATAAATTGCGCAATGTAATTCATCCAATAATTAATTAATCACAGGAATGGGAAATTTATCTTTAACGGTGAGCTTATTGAGCTCCGTATAATCCGGACACATGCGCCATAATCCACCCTTCTTATGCACCAATACTACTGGAGCAGAGAAAGAACTTTGACTAGGTTTAATTATACCAGCCTCTAATATGTCTGCAATCATACGTTCAATTTCACTCTTTTGGACATAAGGATATTTGTAAGGCCTGATGTTTGGAGGAACACTTCCTAGAATCAAATGAATAGAATGATCGTGATCACGAATAGGTGGGATTCCTTTAGGAGTTTTGAAACACCTTGGAATGATTTTCCAAGACTTTTTGGAGATCTAGATAAATAGATGATTTTGATGTTGGAACTTCTAGTGAGTATAATTGTGCAATTACGCCTCGTTTTTCTTATTCAGAAGCTTTGTCATGACATTAGAGCTTATTATCTTTCCTGGCTTCCCTGTGATACCCCGTAATTTGATTTCCTTTCCTTCCGAAAAAAAATTCAAGATTGTAACCATTGTACTCCTAGTACAACATCAACACCTCCCATTGGAATGGAAAGCATTGGACTATTCAATACATATTCCCCCATGGTTAGCTTGATATTATGGAATTTTCCAGAGCAATTTATAGTTACTCCATTTGCAACCATCACTTGACATTCTGGTGTTGGGTATAGGAAACAATTCAATTCCTTGGCTACCTTACAATGAATAAAATTATGGGTACTACCTCAATCAATCAACATTATTACCTTTTTCTTCTTGATATGTCCTTCTATCTTGAGAGTTTGAGTGGTAATTCCTGCCAATGCATTACACGATATGGTCGGAATCACTCGTTCTTCTTATAGGGTTGGTTCCTGGTGTATATCCTCTTATTTTGAAGTTTCTTGTCCATTTTCTTCATCCTCTTCACAATCTATGTAAAATAATTTATTCTCAGCACACTTGTGACCTTTAGTGTATTTGCTATCACAATTGTAGCAAATCCATTTTGCTCTTTTTTCTTCCAATTGTTGTGGTGTCAACCTGTAGGTTGTGGAATTCTAGGAGTAGAAGCACTTCCATTTTTGTAGATGTGGGTGGTAGGCTTCCTTGTCGCCATAATTTTACATTCAATTTTTCTTGTCAACCCGAATGCATTCTCCAATGAATCAAGTTCCCAAACACAAACTTCATGTTGCATGTTATCCTTTAAAGTCCCTATGAAGACATCAATCATGTGTTCCTTTGCAATATCAGTTACCCTTATATTCAATTTTTGGAAGTCCTCAATGTGCTTCACCACTGAACCCTTTTTTTTTAGATTTATAAATTGGCTAAAGAAGGTGTTGCTCTTCGTATCCTCATAATGTGCTATCATTTACTCTGTAAAAATTGACCTAGTGAAATTTTTTTTACGAGAGCAAAGCCATAAATACCATACAAATGTATTTTGTTATTAATGTAAAGTTGCAATGTGTACCTTTTGTGTGTTTTGCACATTATTGAGATCAAAATATTGCTCCATCTGTAGTATCCATGTTACGGGATCCTTGCCATCAAACTTCCTCATATCCATCTTTGGAATATGGTGGTTCTTCCATCCAACATCAGAGTTTATGAAATCACGATTAACATTTATTTTTTTCTCATCATGAGTTTCCTCTACTATATTTTCGCCATTAGGAAACATTTGTTGTATCAACTTTTTCAAACCTTCCATGTCTACTTTTAGATCATTCTTCATGTTTTCCATGTTGTCTTTCATTTTTTCTTCCATGTCATCCATCTTAGCTTCCGTGCCAGCTTCCATGCCATCCATCTTAGCTTCCACGCCTTTTTTCAAATCATCCATATTATTCTTCAAACCATCCATCTTCGCTTCCACGCCTTTCTTCAAAACTTCCATTTCATTTTTTGTTGCTCTTTGAGAGAGCAAAATTTGGTGCACTTTATCTTGTAATTTTGATAGATCATGTTGCAATTCTTCATATTCATGAGTCATAGTAGAGTACTCTGAGGGCTTAATGGGTGTTTCATTATTTTTAGGAGGCATTTTAGAACCTAATACTCATATCTGTACTAAATATGCCTTTGGAATCGCTTAAAAATTATTTTTCAAACAATACTTATGCAATTTGAAAAAAATACACATCTTTTTCTTGATTTTGAGGAGCTCGATATTGAAACTGAATTATCTCTGTGACTTAGGATATTCAATATCTGAAATTTGGCCTTGTAGTAGCCCTCTGAATCTTATTTCAAATGCTAGAGGTCTAACCTGGTTTGGATTCTTCAAGAAAAAGTTATGCCAAATCTCCCTTAATTACCTAATTATCGATTAGTTCAGTAGAGCATACTTGTACGGCGTGCCATGTGTCACTTTTTCCTCCTTCGTCTCTGAAATTGATACCCAAGAAACTACAATCTGTTTAATTGCAGCAACTTATTACAGAATTCCAACCCAATGCTCATAGAGAGAGTTATGACGATTTTTCCACTATCACCTCTTTGAGATGAAATTCGGGATCCTGAAAAATCCCTAACTTCCACAAACTCTATCTCCGAAAATGTTGCAAATCAAGATCTGAAATTTTTCCACGACATTACTCAGGATTTCAGCTTCGCTCTGTAAAAATTTCATCCTCTGAACCCTCACAGAAAAAAGGTTATAGCGAAAATTCCATGATGGCCTATTTTGGTTAAATTCAGGAGCATGCAAAAAGCCCTAACTTCCATAGATCATATCTCTGAAAATATTGTGAACCAAGATCTGAAATTTTTCCACGACGTTCCTCAAGATTTCAGCTTCATGCTGTAAAAATTTTATCTTCTGAACCTTCGTAGAAAATAACTTATAGCAAAAATTCCATGACGACCTGTTTGGAGCAACGAAACCCTAGAATCCAAATCTCTAATACCAAATGTTATGAAACCAACTCCAAAAATAGAAGAAAAGAGAGATCAACGCCTTATAATTCAGAAACTTCGAGGGGGCAACCTCCAATACATTACATAAATGAAAAATTCTTGGATGATACAAATGACAAAACCTCCTTCTATATATAGGGATCCATGGAGTCACAATATAATCCTAGCTGACCTAACAATAATAATGTAAGTAAACAATAATAACAATATGGGGGTTATAGGGGTACAACAATAACAATAAGGGGGCTACACTAATAACAATAAGGGACTACACTAGTAATATGGGGACCTAACAAAAGGGTTTTGTGAATTCTGGCGTAGCTAAGACTGGTGTTAGGCACATTTCCTCTTTAATATGTTCAAAGGCCTTAGTTGCTTCACGAGTCTATGAAAATGTAACTTTCTTCAATAATGTTGTTAGAGGTGTTGCTATTCTCCCATAATTCTTAACAAAATTGTGATAATACCCTATCAACTCGAGAAATCCTCGCAACTGCTTTATGGTTGTGGGGACTTTCCATTCCTTAATGGATTAATTTTGTTAGGGTCTGTAGAAATTATACAACATAAATGTATATCATCGATTCAAACCATTCTAACAATATACTAAAGCTAGATATTGAATCTCTTCTACAAATCACTTGCGGAAATTAAACACAATCGCCAATCACATGAAGCAAAGAAAGAATCCAATCAAACAACAACATGGATAATTTCTCGGGGAAATATTGTTGCTCAAAACCCCACTATTTTTTATTGTATATTCAACATGGATACATGAAACAAATACAATTCTCTCTCCTCACAAGAGTCTCCAACACTTAGCTATCTGTCTCACACTGTCCTTGACACAAACTAACCAATACTTAGCCAATTTCAGCCCTCTCAACAGCCTACCCTGCTCACACAATTCATGAGGAATGAAATCCCTAAAGAATATGAATTTTAGCCTTCCTTAACTACACAATTATCATGGATAATCCAATGGGTGTTTGGTTGCATGGTTGCAACCCAATAATCCTACAATTGATATTCAACATCCCTTTCACCTAGATCTCAATTGGGTCTCCATTGGAACTAAAATGCATGAAGCTAATAATAGTAAATCCTCAATTTCATGTGAGATCATTGATTGTGAATTAAATAACATTTAATTCACTTGATCTCTCACTAGTGTATCAAACAGTTACAACAAGCACAACTGACTTTAACTCACTTAACTGAGTTAAACTAATAACAACATGCATTAACTAATGCACCACTGCACTTTGAACTCTGTTACAACTAGAATTACTCTGCATACCTCACCAACTACCCTCAACTCGAAATTCATGAGTTAACTAAGTTTATCACACTCTGTTAACTATTACAAGTTATTTTGAGATTAGATTACATTTTATTATCCATCTTAACTAAGGGATTGCACCAAATTTATCCCACACCAATGTAGGTTCTTCTAAGACCTGTGGTCCCACACTAGTGTAGGTGTTGCTCCTGGTCCCACACTAGTGTAGGTGCTGAAATTTCTTATTGGACTTCAAAACTCCTCCTCAACAAGAAAGGGATTATCCTTCACCCCGATCATGTCTCTTTGGTATTCGAATTTGCTCCTAGTGAGCACCTTTGTGAGAATATCTGCATCTTGATCTTCCGTGGGAATGTATGGAAGTAACATTATGCACCTCTGCATACAATCTCTGAGATGGTGGTATCAGATATCTATGTGCGTGGACCTATCATGAAACACAGGATTAATGGAGAGTTTAATGCAACTCTGGTTATCACAATGTATCATTGTCAGGTCCATCTGAGAACCAAAAAAACAACAAGGATCTTTCTCATCTAGATGGCCTCACATGTAGCTTGACTTGCTACCATGTACTCTGCCTCCGCTGGACTGAGTGCCGCAGATCACTGCTTCTTGTTGTACCAAAAAACTAATGACGATCCTATACTGAAGATCCCTCCTGATGTGCTCTTTATTTCTGATGGACTGACTGCCCAATCTGCATCTGTGAAGCCTTGAAGCTTCACTCCCTCTGTTTGTATGTACCATAATCCATACTCTGATTTGTCCCTCAAGTATCTCAAGACATGCTTCCCCGCCTTCCAAAAGAGCTTGGTAGGCTTAACCATAGCTTGAGTCAGCTGGTTAACTACGTAGAAAATCTCTAGTCTGGTGTTCACTAAGTACATCAGTGAACCTACTAAGTGCATGTAGACAGTAGCATCCACTACTTCTCTAGAAGTAGCATCCTATCTCCTCTAATTTCCTAGAAGAGGAGTGCCCATGGGTTTACATCTCTCCATGTGAAACTTTCTCAGTATCTCTTTTGCATACTTTCCTTGAGACACAAAAAGTTCACCATCTCGCTGTCATATTTCCAAACCAAGGAAATAATGAAGAAGTCCCATGTCCTTCATTTCAAACTCCCTTGCAGGATCCTCCTTGAATGAGTGTATCAGCTGCTCATCACCAGTCAAAATTAGATCATCGACATAAAGAACAATAATCAATAGCTTACTCTCAACCACAATCTGGTATAGGTTTTCATCATCTTCACCTTTTGTGAAGCCCAATATGGTGAAATAGTTTTCAATCTGAGTGTACCAAGCACGAGTCGCTTGCTTCATCCCATACAATTCTTTCTTGAGTTGACACACATGAAACTCACTATCGAATATCTCGAAACCTTTTGGCTTCTCTATGTACACTTTTCACATCCATCTATTGAATGTGCCACTCCATCTGTACTGAGAGTGCAAGGATATATATAATGGAAGAGTGCCTTGCGACTAGTGAAAAGGTCTCATGATAGTCGATCCCCTCAATCTGTGAGAATTCCCGAGCCAAAAATCTGGAATTGTACTTCTCCACACTCCCATCAGCAGCTTTCTTTACCTTGTAGATCCATCTAGATCCAACCACTGATTTGTCGACCGGTCTTGGGAATACCTCCCATGCACTATTCTTGACGATGGATTCATACTCCTCTAACATATCATCAACCCAAGTTGGATGTTGCACTACTTCCTGAAAGGAATATGGTTCTGTCATAATTCAATTTCTCATAAGAGCCATGTATCCATTAAACTTGTTAGGAGATTTTCTTTGTCTGCGCTGTGAAGTAGGGGCTCTTACATTCTCTGCACCATCAAGTCTCAATCTAGCAGCTTCTATGGTGCGCCTCGTGCCATTTCTAATGGATGGCTCTGCATGAGTGTTTTTTTCCACTCCATGATCCTCTCCATGTGGATGCTCCACATATTGAGGCTCATCCTGGGGAACCAATACTTCCTCCTCTGCATGCAAATCCAAATCCCTCTCAAGGGACAATCGCATGGCTTTCTGCTCATCAAATTTTATATCCCGTCGCACAACATTCATTCTGTTGTTTGGAAAATACACTCGATAGTTGTGGGGAGTTTCAGTGTACCCCAAAAATATCCCAATCTCAGTTGTTGGTTATAGCTTCTTTTTGGCGTATTTATTCACATGCACATAAACAGATGAGCCAAAAATATTAAAATGTGAAACATCATGTTTCTTAAGTAAAAGCCTCTTCTCATGTATTCATGCCAAGTATCCTACAAGGACAACGGTTCTGCATAAATACCGTTGTGTTTCATGCCTCTACCCACATATGCAATGGTAGGCCCTGATCATGCAACATTACTCATTCTGCACCCACAATTGTTATGTTCTTTCTCTCAGCAACCCCATTATGTTGTGGGTTATGAGGTGTTATCAGTTCTCTTCAAATTCCTTATTTGTTGCATAAGTTCTTGAATTCGTTAGAGATGTACTCATCACCATTGTTGCTCCTAAGAGCCTTCACTTGCGTCCCCGTGTCTTTCTACACCAATGCTTTAAACTTAAGAAATTTTGAGAATGTTTGATCTTTCTTCTTCATGAAGTAGATCCAGCACTTACGATAAAATTCATCAACAAATATCACATAGTACTTATGTTTTTTTTTCGAGGAAACAGAGAATGGTTCATGCACATCTAAGTGGATTCTCTCAAGGATTTCCGAAGCTCGATTCTCCTTCTCATGAAAGGTGGCCTTTGCATACTTCCCCATAGTACACCCCTTGAAATTTTTTCCATTAGAAGTCTTGTAGAAATCTACTGCATGACTTTCAAGGCTCTGTAGTGTAGATAGCCCAATCTCCTGTGTCATAACTCACCCTCATCCTGGCTCACCACTTTGTTTTCCTTGCCCATCAATTTTGTGCAGCCATCTACATAAAGTTTATAGAGATTCTTAACTCGAATCCCTATCTTCTTTGATTTTCCTATTGTTTTGTGTCACAGGAAAGCTTTACCTTCATTGAAAACAACATCATAGCCTCTATCCTCCAACATTACAACTGAGACCAAATTTTTATTAAAACCTGGTACATGCATTACATCTTTTAATTGAAACGGTTTACCTAAATTTATCTGGAAGGTAATGGTACCAATCACGGTAGCATTGTACTACCTGCCATCAACCATTTCGATATGCATTTGGAGGTCCTTCTCCTCCAAGCTATTGAAAATTTCCTTGTCTCCCATCATGTGAAAGAAAGAACCACTATCCAAATACCACACCGATCCCATTACACTTGACACCATGCATGCAATGAGAGAGAATTCAAGCTCAAATTGTGAGGCCAAAGATTCACCAACTGCAGATCCTGAAGCCTTCTTGTGCTTCTTCTTTTGTGTAAATTTAGTGGCATAATGCCCATGCTCGTGACATTAAAAACAATTCACTATGGACATGTCACACTTCTTGCCATATTTAGACTCGTATTTGGAATGGAATTTCTTTCCTTTCCCCTTCTTCGCCATGGCATCCAAAGAACAATCTTCTTCATATTCATTCTTAGATGAAGATCCATCTCTGGTATTTTGTCTGAACTCTTCTTGCACCAAATCTGACCACAGTCGTTCCCAATATGGAAACTTTTCCCTTCCATTGACAGAGTCCTGATAATTATGCCAACTTTTCAAAAGTCCTAGAAGATCTAGGCTCACCAAATCATCATCAGCGATAGTAATTCCAACGCTCCCAAGCTCATCCTGACATTGGACAAACTTTGTTAGATATTTTGGCATGGAGTTGTTGAGAATGCAGCAAGATGATGGAGCTTAGTGAAATGAAGTCGCCTTCACTAAGTGGGCCCGCAGGCAAATTCTGGCGCAAAGTCTATTTTTAGACTATGTCTATTTTTAGACATACGGAGCATAATTTGGGAATTCTAATTGGAGATTCTTGAAGTATGCGACATGTCGGTAAAAATAGATGAGACCCTATTTTTTAGGACCCAGGCTATTTTTAGACTGATCTCCTAAAAATATGGAAGTCAAATATTATTTACCCTTAATAATATTTTGATTATAAACAGCAGTTTACTCTCTTGGCGCACTTCAGTTTGAGTCATGGAGGTGGCTCATGCAACTGACACAAGGAATCACGTGGTTCCTAGGGTTTGATGGCATCTTGCATGGTTGGCTTCAGTTAGACTTCAGTGGCAGAAGTTTTGGAGGAGTTAACGGGACATATAGTGGAGTTGTGTTCTGTTTGTTTTAGTTGAACTAGTTGGGATTAGTTAACTAGCTAATCAACTAGATATGAGTGGAGTGAATTAAATAATATTTAATTCACTAATTATTAACTCATTAGTCAACTCAAGAACACTTCAGTTCACTACAGTGCATGATCAGTTCAGTGGAGACCAGTGGAAGAGGTAGATGAAAGGGTGAGTAAAGCTATCAGTTGGAGGATCAGTTTTGCATGGGATTTGCATTACACTAGGAGGAATTGTCCATGACAATTGCGCGAGCTGTCAAGGGGACCCAACTTGATCTCTTCATATACGGTGCCACGATTGCGCAATGAGGCAAGGAATTACAGAGTTTTGAACCAGTTGACTTGTTCAAAACTAAAGGATTCTGGTAAGATTCATAGAAAATTGGTACTTGTGATGAGTTGTACCTGTTTGGTTACATGATTTCTCCATTATAATATACACACAATGGGGTTTTCAGCTATAGGCTTTCCCCATACATACTGAGTTAATGTGTGATTGTTTTGATGTGAGATTGCTTCTATTATTTCCGCATGTGACAATTAATTGTAGATGAGATTATGTGTTATGCATGCAATTCGAAATTGATGTGTAATCGGGTTAATCTCCATTGTAATCTTCAGTGAATAAGTGATTTATTCAATTAATTTCTACATGGTATCGGAGCGAGATTAATTGTCGAGATCTATTACGGTGATTGCAAACTTATTTCCTCGGACAGAGTCTGCATGCGGGCCAGGTAGCCTCCGGAATATTCATCCTTCTTTGTAAGGTGAAAGATCTGGTGAATGCCCTTGCAGTCAATCTCTGATTTGGAAATAATTTTTTTTCAAGTATAGATCGGAAGCGATAGAGCTTGGAGTTTGGAATTCGAATTTTGCAGAAGGTTGTTCTTCTTGGTGCCGGTGTTGAAAGATGTCTTCTTTCAATGGTTTGCGACTCGAATATGCTCTTGAAGGCATTTCGAACTATGTTGCATGGAAAGATCGAATGGAAGCAGTGTTAGAAGATAATGGTCTGAAGGAGTTCGTGGATGCGGATGTCCCAAAGCCCACTGATGCAGCTCTGGTCGATGCATGGCAAAAGAAGATCGCGGAATGTCGAAGGATCCTGTTGGAGGGCGTCAAGGATCATATTGTATCCAGCCTGCATGGAAAGGCTACTCCATATTTAATGTGGAAAGCTTTGACGGATCTATTCCAGAGTAAGAGTGACCAAAGGAAGCCGGCGCTCAAAGACAAGCTCAGGAACATCAAGATGGAGAAGGGCGACAGTATCGCTAAATACCTCACGAAGTTCACTCAATGCAGAGATGAACTGGGAAGTGTGGGAGTTACCGTCGATGAAGAGGATATGGTCGACCTGGCTCTCCTTGGTCTTCCGAAGGCTTGGCACTCATATCAAGATAGTGTCAATGGTCGGGAGAAGCTGCCGAGATGGGAGCGCCTTTGGGCGGATCTCATGCAGGAGGAGATAAGGAGGACTACTCGAGATGGATCTTCATCAAAGGGAGCTGATGAAGAAAACTGCGCTTTGGTGTCCAAAGCAAAGAAGGGGAAGGGTAAGAAAACCTCTCATTCTCGTGCTAAGGGCAAGAAGCAGGATATGGCGAAAGTGAAGTGTTTTCACTGCCATGATCACGGACATTATGCTACCAATTGTCCAAAGAAGAAGAAGAACAAGCAAGCGGAAAGATCTGCAGATGGAGAAGCTTTGGCTTCACAGTTCGAGCTTGACTTTTCACTGATTGCATGCTTGGTTTCAAGTGTGATGGGATCGGCGTGGTTCTTGGACAGCGGTGCGTCATTTCATATGACGGGAGATCGGGAGTTGTTCTCAGATCCGGAGAACAAAGATTTGGGTGTGCACATCGAGATGGGCGATGATGGTAGATACAGTGTGACTGGTATCGGTACCGTATCCTTTCAGAGGGAGTCTGGTAAACCCTTTGTCTTAAAGGATGTCATGCATGTACCTGGATTGAAGAAGAACCTGATTTCAGTAGCGATGTTGGAGGATAAGGGGCATGATGTGGTCTTCAGCGAGGGAAAAGCCTTCCTGCGCAGTAAGACTACTGGAGAGACCCGGAAGATAGGGGTTCGAACTCAAAACCTTTATCAGTTGCAGGTAGATGACTGCGCAGCTATGGCATGCAAGGCTGGAGATGTGGTGAGCCGGGATGATGAGGGCGAACTATGGCACAGAAGATTGGGCCATCTTCACCATGGAGCTTTGAAGATTCTGCAGCAGATTTCTACTGGACTTCCTAAGGGCACCCTTGCGCAGTCAGATCAGTGCAAGGGGTGTACTTTAGGGAAGCATGTGAAAGCCACCTTTCACGAGAAGGATAGTCGCGCCACGACGATCCTTGAGAGAGTTCACACAGACGTGTGTGGTCCTTTCTCAGTTGCTTCGACAGCAAAGCACAGGTATTATGTGATCTTTGTTGATGATTTCTCTCGAAAGTGCTGGATCTTCTTCATGTCAAAGAAGAGCGATACATTCGCGAAGTTCTGTGAGTTTAAAGCACTGGTCGAGAAGGAGTCGGGGAAGAAGGTGATTGCTCTAAGGAGTGATAACGGTGGTGAATTCATCTCGGCTGAATTCAAGGAGTTCTGCATCGCAGAAGGGATTCGGAGAGAGCTCATCGCACCCCATAACCTACAGCAGAACGGGGTGGCTGAGCGGAAGAACAGAACGATCGTGGGTGCTGCACGGGCGATGTTGCATGATCAGGGCCTACCCCTTCACTTGTGGGCCGAGGCATGCAATATAGCAGTGTATGTGCAGAACCGTTGTCCTCACAAGGTTCTTGGCATGAGTACACCAGAGGAGGCTTATTCTGGCAAGAGGCCTGATATTTCCCATTTGCGGATTTTCGGATCTCCTGTCTACATGCATGTGACGAAGGATGCGAGAAGGAAGCCGGATCCAACTGCTGAAGTTGGAATATTTGTGGGGTACACTGATACACCTCACAACTATCGGGTGTATGTGCCAGACAGTCGCAAGACTGTTGTGCGACGGGATATAAAATTTCAGGAGGAGAAAGCCATGCAGTGTTCGCTTAAGAGGGAGCTACACTTGCATGCAGATGAGGAGCTGTTAGTTCCTAAGGAGGAGCTTCCGGATGTGGATCAGCCACAAGAGGAGGTTCAGGAGGTGGAAGAAACCACCCAGGCAGCGCCAACCATCAGAGGGCGCATGCGCACTACCGAAGCTGAGCGACTGGCTCGGGATGCAGAGAAGGTTGTAGGACCACCTACAGCACAGCGCAGACAGAGACAGTCACCGGATCGGTACACTGGATACATGGCTCTTGTGAGTCAATGTGTTGCGACGGAGCCATCCTCTTTTGAGGAAGCTGTGGAGGAACCCGCATGGGTCGATGCCATGATCGAAGAATATGATTCGATCGTCAGGAACAGTGCATGGGATATTGTCCCAAGACCGGTGGGGAAATCAGTGGTGGGTTCGCGATGGATCTACAAAGTGAAGCAGGCGGTTGACGGGAGTGTGGAGAAGTACAAGGCGATATTTGTCTCCCGTGGCTTCTCACAGATCGAGGGGATTGACTATGAGGAGACTTTTGCACCTGTCGCAAGGTACTCTTCCATACGGACGATCCTTGCTCTCTCAGCGCAGATGGGGTGGCACATTCATCAGATGGATGTGAAGACCGCGTTCCTCAATGGAGTTATTGAGGAAGAGGTGTACATAGAGCAGCCTGAAGGTTTTGAGATCTTCAGCAGTGAGTCGCATGTGTGCCGACTCAAGAGAGCACTGTACGGGCTGAAGCAAGCACCTCGTGCTTGGTACACTCTGATAGACAGCTACTTCACCGGGCTTGGATTCTCCAAGAGTGAGGCGGATCCAAACATGTACCAGATTGTGGTGGAGGGGAAGCTGTTGATCATCGTACTGTATGTAGATGATCTGATTTTGACTGGCGACGAGCAGTTGATACTTTCATGCAAGGATGATCTTGCACGAGATTTTGAGATGAAGGACCTGGGCATCCTTCATTATTTCTTGGGATTGGAGATTTGGCAGCGCAGTGGAGGACTGTTTGTTTCTCAGGGCAAGTATGCCCGGGAGATTCTGGAGAGGTTCAACATGCAAGGCTGCAAGCCTGTTGACACTCCTCTTCCTCGTGGTTGGAGGAAGGAGGATGCTACTTCAGCGGAGGTAGTGGATGCCACTGTCTATCGACAGTTGGTGGGGTCGCTTATGTATCTGGTCAATACATGACCCGATATATGCTATGTAGTTAACCAGCTTTCGCAAGCTATGGTTAAGCCTACCAAGCTCTTTTGGAAGGCGGGAAAGCATGTATTGCGCTATATTAGAGGCACATCGGGATATGGTCTATGGTACAGACAGGAGGATGGAGCGAAGCTTTCTGGCTTCACTGATGCAGATTGGGCAGGGAGTCCAACGGACCGGAAGAGCATTTCTGGAGGAGTTTTCAGCATTGGGTCGACAGCAGTTTCCTGGTACAGCAGGAAGCAAAGATCCGTGGCACTCAGTTCAGCAGAGGCCGAGTACATGGCAGCTAGCTTGGCTGCATGCGAGGCTATTTGGATGAGGAAGATCCTCGTTGGATTGTTCGAGTTGCATTTGGAGCCTACAGTGATTTACTGTGATAACCAGAGTTGCATTAAACTCTCGGCTAATCCAGTATTTCATGATAGATCCAAACACATCGACATCAGGTACCATCATATCAGAGATTGTGTTCAGCGGAGAATCATGATGCTTTCACATGTTCCCACGGAGGATCAGGATGCCGACATCCTGACGAAGGCGCTCACCAGGAGCAAGTTCGAATTCCACAGAGGCAGGATAGGGGTTGCAGATAATCCATATCTTGCTGAGAGGGAGTGTTGAGAATGCAGCAAGATGATGGAGCTTAGTGAAATGAAGTCGCTTTCACTAAGTGGGCCCGCAGGCAAATTCTGGCGCAAAGTCTATTTTTAGACTATGTCTATTTTTAGACATACGGAGCATAATTTGGGAATTCTAGTTGGAGATTCTTGATGGATGCGACATGTCGGTAAAAATAGATGTGACCCTATTTTTTAGGACCCAGACTATTTTTAGACTGATCTCCTAAAAATATGGAAGTCAAATATTATTTTCCCTTAATAATATTTTGACTATAAACACCAGTTTACTCTCTTGGCGCACTTCAGTTTGAGTCATGGAGGTGGCTCATGCAACTGACACAAGGAATCACGTGGTTCCTAGGGTTTGATGGCATCTTGCATGGTTGGCTTCAGTTAGACTTCAGTGGCAGGAGTTTTGGAGGAGTTAACGGGACAAGTAGTGGAGTTGTGTTCCGTTTGTTTTAGTTGAACTAGTTGGGATTAGTTAACTAACTAATCAACTAGATATGAGTGGAGTAAATTAAATAATATTTAATTTACTAAATATTAACTCATTAGTCCTCAGGAACACTTCAGTTCACTACAGTGCATGATCAGTTCAGTGGAGACCAGTGGAAGAGGTAGATGAAATGGTGAGTAAAGCTATCAGTTGGAGGATCAGTTTTGCATGGGATTTGCATTACACTTGGAGGAATTGTCCATGACAATTGCGCAGTCAAGCCAAGGAGATTCGAACCTTGGATCTCTACATAACCAGGCCATGATTGCGCAATAGAGGCAAGGAAATCAGCAGTGAGTTTTGAACCAGTGACTTGTTCAAAACTGAGTTAGATTGTGTGTGACTTTATGAGAAAGTACTGAGTACTTGTGAGGAGTATTGTACTTGTTTGGTTACATGATTTCTCCATTATAATATACACAATAGCTGCGTGGTTTTCAGCTATAGGCTTTCCCCATACATACTGAGTTAATGTGTGATTGATTTGATGTGAGATTGCTTCTATTATTTCCGCATGTGACAATTAATTGTAGAAGAAGGTTATGTGTTATGCATGCAATTCGAAATTGATGTATGATCGGGTTAATCTTCATTGAATAAGTGATTTATTCAGCTAATTTCTACAGGAGTCGCCTTTCTCCATTTTGATCTTCCTGAGTTTATCTTTCAGTTCCAATTTCCTATGGTCACTGCTGCTCTGAAATATATTTGTCAAATATTTCCACATCACATATGGTATCGATTTTCCATGGAGAATTGACACAATGTGGTCTCGTACTCCCTCCAGCAAGATCCTCCTTGCCTTTTCCACATTCTTTTTCCATGCATCAATATTTGCAACATCTTTCACAGTGGGTTTAGGAACATCATTGTCAATGAATTCCTTCAAGCCATTATCTTCAAGTACTGCTTCCATCCTGTCTTTCTAATCAGTATAGTTAGAGTTTCCCTCAAGTGCATACTCCAATCTCAAGCCATTGAAATCCATTTCGATCCTGAATCACCTATAGCACCAAGAAATTATTTCTACAAATTCAAATTATATTCAGTCACAAACTCAGCTGATAACCTCATGTTGGAGGTTATCCTTTAAATTCCCTATGAAGGCATCAATCATGTGTTCCTCTGGAATATCAGCTACCCTTATATTCAATTTTTTGAAGTCCTAAATGTGCTCCACCACTGAACCCTTTTGTTTTAGATTTATCAATTGGATAAAGAAGGTGTTTCTCTTTGTATCCTCATAATGTGCTATCATTCCTCCGTAAAAATTGACCAAGTGACAATTTTTTTACAGGAGCAAAGCCATCGATACCATACAAATGTATTTTTTTCTAAATATAAAGTTGCAATGCATACCTTTTTTGTGTGTTTTCACATTATTGAGATCAAAATATTTCTCCATCTGTAGTATCCATGTTATGGGATCCTTTCCATCAAACTTCCTCATATCGATATTTGGAATATGGTGGGTCTTCAATCCAACATTAGAGTTTATGAAATCAAGCTTAACATTTATTTTTTTCTCATCATGAGTTTCATATGCTATCATTTCTCCATTAGGAATCATTTCTTGTATCAAATTTGTCAAACCTTCCTTCAAACCTTCCATGTCTGCTTATAGATCATTCTTCATGTCTTACATGTCTTTCATTTTTTCGTCGATGTCATCCATATTAACTTCCATGCCATCTATTAACACTCTAACATATCTCTGAGGCTGAGAATAGCCCAACAGAGGTAACTACAAACCAAGCTTCGCCAAGTAGCTAACCCTACTAGGCAGGAGAGGGCTCTCTCCAAGGGATCTCAGCCAAGAGGGATGGATCAAATTAGGTTTTAGGCTAGGTATATTAGCACAAGGGTTTTGATTGGTTAATTTTGGGTGATAGATGAGTGAATTAGGTCAAATAGGTAACTAGGTCATGGAAAATAAGATCAGAATTGCAGACATCTAATGGGGAAAGGTAGGTAAGCACTTTAAAACTTTAGGGTTTCGGAGTGATATGGATCAGACTAGTGAGGTGCTAAAACGATCATGATAGTGCATGAATTATTTTTAAACTAAATAAGTGAAACAAATTATGATGATTCTCACAAAACAGAGCATAAAATATGTATTTTGCTTATCAAACTTGAGAAAGAAACATATCATAGAGCTAAAATGAACATGGAAAGTAAAAAACATTCATACATATGAAACTGAACAAGAAACTATGCCAAAGTACAGTAGCACGTGAATCCAAAACTAATAGCTGCAACTTCTGTCAATATATTCCTGCCAAAATCTGAATACACTAGTGTCTCTAATCAATACAATGAACGCATGCGATTGGTAGTGAGTGAAAATTTTGCCTTCTCTGAGCACAATTCCTCACTGAGGGTGACTGAAAGCTGCTGAAGAGAAGAGGGAAATATCTTGCAGTAAGTCTGGGCAGGAGAGACGACCTACAAACAAGAACCACTAACTTAAAATGAATAAATAAGTGGAGTCGCCATTCCTGTTGTAGTGCATTTGGCACATGGGTGGATGCAATGCATTGTGCTTGGTAGGGGAGGTTGCTTCCTACACGAAAATAACAGGTCAATTAGTTTGTTATATTTTTAGTGGAACAACATAACATGTAGTAAACTAAGTAAATAACATAGCATGCTACAATAGAGGAGAAACAAGAAACAACATATACAAATACAATAACAAACTCAATCGATTCAAACAGACTAATAATCCAAATGAAGAAAATGATTCCCCTTTTATTAGTTGCTAGTGGTATAAGAGATAGGACGCTAAAACACTTGCAATGAATCCTTAGAGCTATGGAGCTCTAATATTCAAGGAAAGGAGGGCTCTTCCCTTCAAGATTCTTGCAAGCCTCTCTCTCTCCTCGACAGGTGGTAGAATAACAAACACTTGGTGAAATTCTCCTCTTGGATTGAGGTTTTGGATGGGCAATAGTTGAATCCTTCCACTCCTTACTGCTTGGATAGCACAATGCTGGTTTTCTCTCAAGCAATTTTGCCAGCATAACAATGTGTTCTCCTTTCCTTCTTCTCACGGTGGTCTTTTACAGGAAAATTAAAATTTTCCCTCCCTCTCTTGGTACAATGTCGATGTTGACACAAGAGTTGGAGGTTGATTCCATTGTGTGCTATAATTAATGCCTCAAGGTGGCTCCAAGGAGATTTTACTTGGTTGGATTTAGTGGGAATATACTTCTTCAAGTGTGCCAAGTGGTCCCGAATAGTGACTTTCCACATACCCAGGACCGCACGGCTATCTGAGGGATAGCCGCGGAGATCTCCGCTACTATCGAAGAAAAGGTCACATGTACCACTTAGTGCCAGTGCTTTCTATGCACTATTTGATAAATTTGTCTGTTTGACCTTAGAAAATGTTAAATTTTAAGATCATGTCATGTATTTCTTCCCTATAAATCATTATCTGCACCTTCTGCTTGAAATTTCCTAATGTCTTTTTCTTGTACGATTTTCCAATGATAACACACACCTTCAACATACAATCATGAAAAATGGGTGAGAGACCACATGGTTGGCTCAAGTGGCAGAGAAATGGCACAATGAGTTAGTTGGTAGTTACAAGAGGTTGTTGGTTTCCAGTACGGGACCATCTTGGAGAAATATTTTCTCTAAGAGATATCCCCCACAAAGTGGTGGGTAACATCTGGCTCGACCTGGGTAGTGATCTCACGACAAAATGGGTGAAGCTACTCAAACGAGAGGTCACGAGAACTCCAACAATCTCTTGGTCATTGCATACATGTTACCAGCACATATCAACCACTAAACCCACAGAGAAACATGTCTTTCATGGTGTCCTATGATCACCCATGCTTAATGTCACAACGTAAAATCAACAAGTAATAAAATATGAAAATTTTAATCTAAATGCAAGTAATCTACCATGAGTAATATCATATGATGTTATTTCTAATGCAAAAATCAGCATGAAATTCATCCTACTCTAACATGCATATGTTGCAAGACTAATACTAAGTGTAATCATAAATCCAGTGACGCCAACATATCATTGTGTCAATATAAATTTCTCTACCAGTATGATTACTCATGCAGAAAATCCTAAAGCGAATGTGGGTACAATTATATGGAGGATGAAGCGAGTGGGAGGTGGGAAAATATGACGCCCACACATGGATGATCACATGAGAGGAAGAAAGAAAAGGATGTAATCTAGTCCAGGAGATCCTCTCTTCTAACCAAAATATAGAGATGTCAATTATTAGGCTCATAATTGTTTGATGGATGGAAACCTCAGGCATATTATTTCCATTGTCATTAATGTCATATTTTATTTTCTTAGTAGGGTTATGATTAGTACGAAAGGGAGAACGATGATATGATAATCACACTGAAATGGGGATATTATAGAATGATATTGATCTTGAGTAGGTGTGAGGGGTTCTTCCTTGACACCATACTCAGAATCGGGAAAGGGCTCATGGTTGATGAGCTCCATCATTAGGTACATTTGGAGGGGTTAATCGTCACCTTTTTGCCTTATTAAATCTCTTTTCTTGAATTTTTATTATATTATGGTCTTATGATGCTAGTGTAGGTGGTGATTGAGGCTAACATACTTCAAGTACCTAACATAAGGTTAAATGCAGGAAAATCATGAAGATGTGGCATTTTTGTGAATATTTTGTCATATAGAATCAGAGTATACAGAAAGGAGAGATTCTAGGGGGTTGTCCACCCTCCTTAACTCCCAAAGGCATCTAAGGGATCCTCGATATTCCTTCCAATAGCTCAAAATCAAAGGTAGCCAAGAAAACTCAATACCAAGTGCACTCAAATCCATACTTACTTGGAATCAAGTGGACTCATCACCTATTTTCTAGAGAGCTATTGGTAGCTACCCTTTAGGTTAAATAGATTTGAGCAAGAGCTCATTAGGATTCGGATTTTGGAGAAAGCCATTAGGCTCTTGTTATTGTAGTATGTTTTTCGAGACACTCATGGATGTAATGAGACTATATTTTGAAATGAAATGAGTATTCAAACTTTGCCTTATTGATCTAGTTCCAGAGAACTAGGCTTGTGGGTTAGGGCCCAATCCATGTGCCTCATCCTCTCCTATGAAATCATTCTTTCCTTTTATGTCATTTAGTTAGTATTTCATATGAATAGTTGGCTAGATTGTGGATATTTTCATTTACTATTTTAGTTTTATTCCATTTGTATTTTGTTGTAGATTTAGTCAGCTTACATGATGGTAGATTAGGTGATAAAATCCATAAATCTGTGATTCAAGCCTCCCCCTCTCACCTATGTCAATAGAGGTTGAGGAGGGTAGACCTTCCACACAGACCCAAAAATTCTTTTTATTTTATGATTTCTTGGAATAGATGAGATTAGTTGATGTAATTCCATGAACATGTTCACTATGATGTGGTATATCTCTATTTCTAGATTATGATAGATTTTCTTTACGAATTCAAGTTATATTTTCCATTATCTTTATCATGAATTTGTCCATATTATTGCATGAATAGGTAGTTTGATTGGAGGAATAGGTATCACAGCCAAGGATAAGTCCACTAGCACCTCCAACTTCATCTCTCATCTTCGTTTAGCTCTTTTCTCAGCAAAATCACCATCAGCCTTGTTTTCATTCATCCCTGCACCATGATAAATCCCTAGGGGTTTAATACATGCCTCCCAAGGGGCTATGAGCTTTTCCAAGGGGTGGGCCACCTCCTATTCATCCTCCTCCACCTTCATACCACATTTCCTACCATTTTTGGCCTCATATTTCTCTCAGCCAGATTCTTGTAGCAATTTAGGACTTGCCTGTAGCACTACAGGAAACCTATAGAAGCTCTTGGAACAGCACTTGTGGGACCCTCCTTAAGCCCAAAAACCACCATTTCCACCTTCTAAACCTACAAGAACCACGCATACACCTCTAGCCTTTCCCCCATGTGTTCAAACCTTCCATCAGCCACCTTAGCACTTCCTTCTCCTAGCTGCAAAACAACACATTTTCAAGCATAGTTAGGTCATGAATAGTTGCATGAATAAAAGAATGATAGATAGAGCATAGGATAAGTAGAGTTTTTTTATCCATTTTTCTCAGATAAGTGTGATTAGATTAGTTTCCTTTTTTTCATTTCAATTCAGCAATTTACTTCATGCAAGGTACCTAGGTTGCTTTACAATTCTTATCATAGTCTAATAAGTAGATTTCCTTCAATGCAGAATAGTTAAATGTACTTGGTTACTATGGTATAATTATTTACTTTCTGATAGTTCCATGGCTTTGGATCATTGGTATCCCTAGGGCTAATTCCATAAGTGTGATAGACTTCACCTAGAAGTAGCACCCTTTAGTAGAGTTCAGAAGAGGATGACATGAGTAGAATACATCTGTTATGTATATAGCACTGTCACCTCCAATTTTTTATGAACCTCGGGTTGATAAAGTAAAGTAGGGAAGCCCCTAGGAGTTGCAGAATTCTTGGTGCAATACCAGGGGTCACCAATTTTTGGGGTCATTGTCGAGGAGTTGTCTAGTAGATGATTTTATTTTATTTTTAGCACTCTTTTCTTCTTTCCTTTTTCATTTTGTTTCAGAAATATTGAAAAAATACCAAAAAATATGATTTCCATGCCTCGTAGGAGTAGGGATACTCAGGGAAAATTTTTACCTAAAATCCCCACACCACCACATAGTCACCCTTCACTCCTCTTCAGTGGTTGTGAGATTGAACACACCATAGGTGAGCCTTCTAAAAATTTTGAAGAACCTATTGGGGAAGAATAAGATCTTGTTTCAACTAAGGGACCTACTTCACCTATCTCAACCATGGCTGACACAGAAACCTGGGAAGCCTTTCCCATTATAGATGCAGATGGGGAAACTAAGATGAAAAACATTAGCCCCTAGGCTCTTCCACACTTTCATGGGCTTAACTCAGAATAACCTGACACATTCATGTCTGAAATTTTTGTTGTCTGTAGGATGTATGACTATACCTTGGATGATCAGAAGTTGAAGCTATTCCCATCCACCCTTAAGGATGCAACCCTGCGCTGGTTCATGGGTCTACCTAGGAACAACATCACTACTTGGGCATAGATGCAAGATGCCTTCAACAACAAATACAAAGAATATTTTAGGTCTAAGAAAACTAAGGATGAAATATTTAGGATGACTCTAGGGCCTGATGAATCCCTGGAAGACTATGAAAAGAGGTTTAAGTTAAACTATAAGAGATCCAATTGTACTCTTAATCCTAGATCACTTAAACTTGTACTTCTCCGAGGGATCAGAGAAGAGGTGATAGAAACCTTAGATATGTTATGAGGAGGAGATATCTACCTACTTCCTTATGAAACAATCAAGACTGCCTTCTGGAACCATTCTAGGGCAATTAGGAAGAAAGGTAGAGTTGGTCAATGTGTAAATTTTTGAATCTTTACACTTTATGCAGAAATTATTTACTATTAATATGGTTATGCTCCTCCTACTTAGACAAGTTATTAACTGAATAAATTCAATTTAAAATAAAAGTAAAACACATAAAGTATCTCCACCAATCCAAATCTAGAACAAGTTCATGCACACATAGACAAAGTGACAGTTATTTCTGGACAAATAGTCCTAGGAAAAACCCACTGCGGGAAAACCGGTCTCTGGCTGCTGATGTAATGTCCCATAATAATTATAAAATAATAAATAATATAATATAATTTAATAAGTAAGTAAATAAATAAATAGTCAAGAGAATAATAAATAAATAATAAATAAAACATTAAACAATAACTGGAGTTCTAAATAAAATAGTAAATAATAAAATCGAGTCCTAAAAAAATAAACAATAACTAAAGTTAAAGAAAGAATTAATTAACAAAAGAAAATAAATTAACAAAGAGTTAAACTAAGAAACTAATAGAAAGAAAGTTAAAAAAAGAATTAATTAACAAAAGTAAATAAATTAACAAGTAGTTAAACTAAGAAACTAATAGAAAGAAAGTTAAACTAAGAGAACACTAAATTAAGTAAAGCTAACAAAAAGTAAGAGAACACTAAATTAAGTAAAACTTAAGTTGCATGTTGACACAGTGAATGTGTGCATGTGGTTCCCATTCCATTGTTTGGTCTATTTAATAGACATTGAGGAAAATTCAAGGATTCATTCTAAAATAATAAATAATTATAAAATAATAAATAATATAATATAATTATTATGGGACATTACAGTTGAAGGGTTTTATTATTAAGAATTTTTTGAATACAATAAGCCTGGGTTCCCGATCTAGAAAACCCGACAGAAAAAATATTAGATCTACAGCTCCCTGGCTGATCTAGGGCCAAAATAATGACTAATCCACACCCTCAAACGAGATTTACAAAACTCAACCAAAATTAGGGCCTAGAAACCCTAGCGCTAGCCATGAAGCCTCTGTGTCAGCCTCTAAAGCCCCTCTAACCCTCAGTGCTACTCCGGAAGGGACTGCATTACCCCATACTGGGTGACGCAGTCTCTACGCTGCCCCTTGGGGCCTCTGCATAACCCCTAAGGGCTTCCTGCTAAAAATCGCATTGTCCTTGAGGGACTATTTTGTCCTTGTTGCTTCTCTCTTGCTTCTATGATTTTTCTATGAGTTTATCTCTACCTCATGTTGATTCTATACCCTGGGAACAGATCATCCCCTTGGCCTAAATTCCCCTCTCTGCAGCTGAGACACTTCTAAGAATTCTTAGCAAACCCACCCTAGAATCCCAGCTTAGCTTCAGTGATCTGCCTCTGTGTGTCTTTACAAATGATCCCAAGCCTTTCCTTTATACTTTTCCAACGTTCATGATCAAATCTTGAATCAATGGCTAAGATTAAAAGAAATCTTTATCTGTGTGACTTCAGATAATTTCATCACATGTTTAATTAAATTCACTTTAATTATTTAAGTTCCCTAAGTTTTAACTTAGGAAATACATTAAAATAATTAATTAATTTAATATCTCCTAAAACAGATGAAATTCCCCAAATCAATTTCTGGGTCTTGTAGATCCAGTGTACTCTAGTTCCTCCACAAAATATGGGAGCTAGAGCACAACTGATGCTACCCAAAATACACAAAATCTCAACACTCCCTCTTAGCATCAAGGGTGTGCTCTAACAATACATCACGCTTATGCATTACAATATTTTGGGCACTGGTTCTATATTGTTGATGCTTGGCCTGCTGCCACTCAACTCTGAACTACTACTTCCATTCTATACAACTTCCCATGACTCCACCACTGCCACTACAACCTTTGTACTACAACTCCCTCTCAATATTCTACATCTGTGCTTCTCATAGCACTGCCACTGCTGATCTGTTGCACTGCAACTTCAGTTGTTGAGAGAAACAACTGAATCTTATGCCCAATCTTTGATAGACAAGTGAGATGGGTTGCATCCTCATCAATGAAACTCCATAGGCTACAGATATTTGTTGGCATCTGAAGGATGATGCACAGTTACAACTCTGCACTGCATAAGCAGACTCCTTCTGCACTACTGAAGTCACATCAGCCCCTTGTGCTGAAATCTCTCACGTTGCTGTTGCACTGTGGTGTCCCTCTGAAGCCTTCTGCACTGATGTAGCTATGCACTGCGTAAGCAGATATGCACTGCGGTGCTGAAGTCACATCAGCCTCTGTGTTGTTGCTGCTTCTACGCTACTACTACACTGCACTGTGATGCTCCTTCCAGCCTTAAGATCTGCCTCTGCTTCATCTGTGATCTATGCACTCACTTCTCTACTTGTCCCACTACTATCTTAAGGTTGTCGTAGCTCGCATGTGATCCAAGAGATGAGTTGCTCAAGGATCCCACCTCACTTTCATGTAGCTTCTCTACATATCCATGTCACCCCACCTCTGTGGTTCATGAGCACTCATGGTTGCATCATCTTCTGACCCTTCATCTGCCACAGTAGCCTTGGAAGAAGAAGCTTCCTTGTCCTTTTTATTTTGAGGATAATTGCTGGTAAAATGTCCCATTTCACCACACTAGAAGCACTTGATCTTTGAGAGATCCTTCTTCTTCTTTGGCTGTCTTTTTTATGCCAAGGTTGCATCTTCCTCATTTTCCTTCTTCACTTTGCTCAATCCAGAGCTGTGTTGCTTCTTGGTGAATCTACAGAGTTCTTCTCGATGCATAATTTACCACAAGCTGTCCCAATTTGGGAGGTCCGCTCTGCCCAAGATACTTTGGACAAAGGTTTCCCACTCATTTATGACTGCATTGAGGGTAGTCCTGACTATCACATCATCTTCCACCTTAGTATCCATTGAAATCAACTGATATCTGATTGACTACAATCTAAAGAGAAAATGTTACTTGTATTCTTCCTTGGTCATCATGAATGACCTCATCTATGTCTCCAACAACATCTTTCTTTGGACATATTTTCCCTCATATAGGGAGATCAAGGCCTTCCACATCTCATTAGTTGTCTTATTCTCAGCTAAATGTGGTATAATATGGTCCTTAATTCCATCCATAATCAGTCGCTTGGCATGCCCATCAGCCTCCTTAGACTTCCGAAGGAGATCCAAATCTGTCGGTGTGGCCATAGTTTGCTCCGCATGGTCTCTAAGATTTTATGCCTCAAGGACTATCAGGATCCTTTCCTTCCAAACTAAAAATTTTGAGAGGCCATCCAACATGTCCTGATAACACGTCCATGAGGAGCCATTTTCTTAAAATGTGTCAGAACTTCCTTTTCTCTTTCTGATCAGATTTGGATCAAGGACCTAAGTGATAGCTCAAATTTAAAAGTGTTTGGAAGTGTGCTAAACCTGAGCGAACAGATAGATCTCGTCTTCCTGATTCTACCGTGGTGAATGGTTCGAAAAAACCGACACTGTATGAAGAACTTATCGCGATTTGAAAATTCTAATAAACTGCAATTTTTGGCTTTTGACCAAGTTTCATTGAGTTTGGAAAATTAAAAAAAAAGAGAATATTCTAGGGAATATTCCCTAAAATATTCCTCAGAATATTCCCCAAAATATTCCTTTCGTATCAGTAGCAGGTTGACAGGTGTCAGCATGACATTAGCATTTGGACTGTACGAAGATTTTTGAGGGCCAATGAGAGTCTGCCACAAAGCAAACCCGGAGGCTGCCATGTGGCCCACGAACAGTCATGTAAAATTTTGTTGGGGTGGGCGGGGGCTGAACCTTGGACCTTGTGCCCACCAGGCCCGCGCATTACTTTTCACCCTACCAATAGTTCTTAACAATATAATAACTCGGCATATATTTCAATTTTAACGGTTATTCGTTTGGGATTTCGGAGGGGCCAGCCCCTCCCCATGTGACCATTGCCATGGCCCAAGGGCTTAACGCCGATGGAAACTCCACAACCACCTACCGTGAACTCCACACGTTCACATGTGAAGGGTGATGAAGACCAAAAACTCCACCGCTTAATAAACCCTGAAGGTTTCGGTAGTGTTGTCACATGGCGGCATTAACGCTAAATGTATTTGTGTGGTTTATGCTGACGGTTACGGTTAGAAAAACCATGGGATGTAGGGGCATGTGCCCAACCCTAAATAATGTTGAATTTTGTAGTTTTATTTGCATTAAAACTTAGCATTCCCACCAAAATTTCAGAACTTTTCCAAATATAACTGCAGTTAAGTGCAGTTCCTCCACATTTAGTGGAGCTTCTTAGGGGACACTGGACAGATGTTGTTTAGGCTCTATCTTGAGCTAGATTCGACCATTCTGAGAGTGTGAATAGTCAATTTTGACTATTTGAGACATTACAGACTCATTGGTGAGGGTTTTAGAGCCATCAGAGGACTTCTGAGTAAGGTGTAGCTACAGATAAGTTCTAGGGGCCACTAGGGCCACCATGGGCTAGCAGTAGTTTGAGGCCTAGCCAGGGCAGCTAGAGGCCTTTCTCAAGAATCCAATAGTCAATTTTGGATTTTTAGACATTCTAGAACTAATGGTGTGGTTTTTATAGCCTTTAGAGGAATTATGGCGGAGATGCTTCATTGAAGTTCCAAGGGCCACTAAGGCCATCAGGTGCCAACAGGAGAATGAGGCCTATCTAGAGAAGCCAGTATCCATTCTCAACAAACCAATAGTTTATTTCGACTATTTTGAACCTTATGAACCCAATTGAGGGATTTTCAAAATATTTTGAGAACTTTTGAAGACTGAGATGCTGTTGAGTCCCGAATTTGCATCTTTTCCATACACTTTTCCATACCTTTTTCACTAACCTAAACCTCCAAAATTTTCAATATCATGTGCAAAAGGGTATCTAACATGGTTTTTAATTATGTTTTTGTGTTTTCTATTTGATCTAGATTTTGTTCATACAGCTGCGGAAACTTGCCACTTTCCGCAGATGCTGCAACTTTCCGCACCTATTTTGTGGAACTATATGCTACAGGTGTCTACAAGGGAAACGAGCCACATGGGCAGGCTAGGAATGACGAGGAATGCAGACGGACATGGTTCGTGTCTCATCAAGCTCCGTTGGCAAACTCGTCCAAAGAAGCCGCGGTCAAAGCCGTCCACGTGGAAGTCAACTATGGAGTTTCATGTCGGCCGGACTCTGTTTCGTGGCACATAAACATCCATACGGTCGTTTCTAAGCTTGCGGAGGTTAAATCGACATCTGTGCAGAGCTCTGGAGTTGAATTCAAGCATCCACCTTCCGTAGATTCACTTTCCAACACGGCCATACTCCTATATCCGTGGACGTAGTGGTCTACGTGCTCTCTGTCATCACGAACTTTAGGAGACAGTTACAGTTTATTGTTATATATAGAGCGTTTGCATACGCACAGAAAGTTAGTTGTGAGTTGTTATTTGATAGTTGATGTTCGTGAATAAACTCTGTTATCTGTTAGTTTTCTTTGTAGTGATTACGCTGCCCTTGAGCCGTAACACTACCATTCTGTAATGAACTGCTTGTTAATATGAGAAGACTCTGTTTTTCAACTTAATTCGTGTTTGAGGACCGTTACCAAAGCTATGTAGAGGGCCCCTGCTCAGCTAAGGTTTTGTGTATTAGTGTACATTTCTCATTTCATTTCTTTTAAAAGTCATTGTATCATAATCCATCCATATGTTCATACTTTGTAGTTGTTTCATTTCTTTTTATACATTTCCATAATTTCCATTTCATTTATGTCTTTCATGTTTTATGATTGTTAATCACTGGTCAGTTTTCTTGTGCAGGTTTTAGGTAGACAGCCCGGGCATTTTCATAGTATTTTGACTAATGATATGAAACTAACATTGTTCTGCTGCTAGTTTGCTTTTCATAGATTTTGTTTAACTTCAGTCTTTCTTTGTACATTTCAGTTTTGCTTATCTGATTCAGTAGTTAAATTTAGATATATTAAGCTTCTCATAGCGTCTTCAGTTGCCTCCGAAAGCCACAGCTGGACTGATGGTGAGGGACTGCATTATGAAATGTGTAGTTTAGTATTAGTTTCTTTTCTGCAAATTTAGATATATTAAGTTGCTCATAGCGTCTTCAGTTGCCTCCGAAAGCCACAGCTGGACTGATGGTGAGGGACTGCATTATGAAATGTGTAGTTTAGTATTAGTTTCTTTTCTGCAAATCTAGATATATTAAATCATATATGACATCTTCAGTTGCCTCCGAAAGCCACAGCTGGACTGATGGCGAGGGATTGAATCATGAGTGTATGGTTTAGTATTAGTTTACTTTCTGCAAATTAAATATCAGTTACACAAGTTGTTTATGATTACTTCCGAAAGTCATAGCCGGTCTAATGATGAAGGGTCAGAAAATGAATTGATGTAATCTGATTTAGATTTATTTTGTTGCAATTTTGAATTTCCTTAAGCATAGTTTCTTTTGTGTTTAGTTGGCAGCAAGAATAGTTTGGTTTTCATGTTCACTAGTTTACTGTTTTGATTCATTAGATTAGCAGCACCTTTTCATTTCAGCAGTACACTCTTACTTTCTTTCAAGTCTTGTCATTGTAATTTTCAATTTGCTTTTAAAGTTTCAAGTTGGTAAATCATTATAGGGGATATCACTTCCTTGAACAAATATAACCAAACTTGTGTTCATTTTAGAATTTCCATTTCACCTTAGAAAGACCAAAAACGACAAAAGTTAAGAAATAGGTTATCTTGCACATATAGTGCGCCGCACTTCATCAGCTTACGATTCCCGGATTGACAAATTAAATGCAACAATTTAGGACACACTAAATTGACCAAACATTTTGGCACCGTTGCCGGGGAAGTGTAACTAGGTAGCCAATTTCTTAATAAAAAAAAACATAAAATCATAAAAGAAGGGAAAACTTGATAACTTCTTGAAGTATGCTCTCCTCTTGCACCTAGTGTGATCTGGAGGATCAGAAAAGAGAGTTATTGGTTTAGTAAATTCTTAAGTATGCTCTCTTCTTGCACCTAGTGTGATCTGGAAGATCAGAAAGAGAATTATTAGCCCAACTTTTTAAAAAATAAAAAATGACATGCATAGAGAAAGAGATTCTAGGGGAAGGTTTATAGCTAAAGCCAAGAGTTCGATTTTCATAACTCCATATTCTTCAAGGCATAGACCAGATTCACCACCATCTACCCCTAGCCTTAAGATTCTTGGAAGTCAAGGAACAGCTGAATTAGAGGATTCTCCTATACCACCTACTAAAACCCACTTAGAAAAAAAAGAGACTTTCTCTCATCCTTCCTTGGTAGAATAACTAGAGGACTATAAGGACTCTAAAGAAACTATCATGGCAGAGGAAGTAATAAATAGAGGTGGAGGTAGAAGAGGAGGAGATAATGGAGATAACAATGGAGAAGGAAATGATGGTAGAAATAGGGACAATTTGCTTGGATTCCCTATAGTTGATGAGGAAACTCATGCAACAATGAAAAATATCTCACCATCTGTTCTTCCTAACTTTTATGGATTACGAAGTGAGGATCCTGAAACATTTCTGTTTGAGTTTGAAGTAGTGTGCCGAACTTATGACTATATGGAAGATTCTCAAAAACTCAAACTGTTTTCTTCAACATTGAAGGGATCTGCTTTGAAATGGTTCATGGGATTAGCCACTCAATCTATCAGGACTTGGAATGATATGAAACAAACATTTTTGGATAGATACTTGGACTATTGTATGCCCACCAATCACAAGGATGAGGTATTTAAAATGATGCAAAAAGAAGATGAAAATTTGGAAGACTTAATTGAAAGATTTCAATACAACTTGAAAAGAGCAAAGATGAGAAACTTAGATAATGAAACTTTGAAAGCCCTCCTATTAAAAGCCATTAGAGATGAATGGATAGACATTTTAAACATGATGGGGAAAGGAGACATTTCTCAGCTCCCATTTCATGATATAACAGAACTATGTATCCATCTCTCAAGGGGAAAATCTAAAACTGGAAAAGGGCCTAGGGATTCTTCTCTTATTAGGGCTAAAAAATCTGCAACTGGATCAGTAAGTAGGGCAGAGATTGGTAATATGCTTGATGAGTTAAAAACTGATATCTTAGGGAGCCTTAGTGAACAACTAGACACCCTTAAAATCCAAAACAAGCAGAAAGCAGAAACAGATGCCTTAGCCATCTTTTGTCCGAAATGTAGAAAAAAACATGCTTTAAGGGAATGTCCCTTGGATGCAAAAGTTGTAGAAACATGTATGATTTGCTCAGAAAATCATGAGATCAAGGATTGTCCTTCAATCCCTGGACTCAAAGTTGTTTTTCAAGAAGATCCAAATTCAGTAGAATCTCTCTGTTTTGTCGCAAGGAGACCTTGGCAGGGACAACAATCTCAAGGGTTTAATAACCCTATGAATCTTCAAACCCCACAAAATTGGACTCCTTGGCAACAATCTTGGCCCCAACATCAAAATTCATATCAGCCATGGGTACAAGGGATGCAAAATCCTTATGGGAGATTTGCTCAATTTTATCAATATCCTCCATCTTTTCAAAATCAACAAGCTCCACAATTTCCAAACCCAAATCCACAACTTTCATTGCCATTTCCACAACAACAACCTTCTCAACAAAATACAAATCCTCAACTCATGCTCCCATACCAACAGAAGACAAATCAACTTCCAGCTCAGCCATTGCCAAATCCTAACAATAAGAATCCCCAAACTACTTATATGGTAGAAGGACAACAATTTCCTACCTATATGATTGTTCCTCTCAACGATGTACAACTCAGATCTGGTAGAGTTTTAGAAAAACCTTCTATAGACATTCAAGAGCAAGATACCTCTGAAGAGGACTCTCTTCAAGTCAATAAGGGTTCCGAGGAAGAATCTCTTCAAAATTCAAAAATTCAAAAAGAAAAAGAAAAGCTAACATCCACAACTCCTATAGTTGAGCAACCTGTATCTTCATCTACACCTCCTTTTCCGGAAAGACTAAAAATTGATAAGGGGGTGGAAAAACAAATCTTGTTGCCTAACTATGACTTTCTAGATGAATTGAAGAATGTTTGTATCAAGATTCCATTGCTACAAGCCATTCAAGAAATTCCTATTCTAGCAAAAACCATAAAGGAGTTGAGTTTCAAAAGACCAGGAAGGAAGCTAAAAGACACAAGAAGAATCCACCTGGTAGGAAAGATTGCAGACATTATGATGGGAAAAATTACCATGCAGAAGTATGTAGATCCAGGAAGTCCAATTGTCAAGACACATATAAATGGGATAGAAGTTCCAAACACATTGATTGATTTAGGGGCTGCTATCAACATTATGAGTAGACAGACTATGGAACAGTTAAAACTTCCTAACCTTCTTTTTACACCTACTTTATTGCAACTTGCAGATCGATCGGTTATTAAACCAGATGGTGTATTAGAAGATATTTCAGTCTCCTTAGATTCTTGGGAATATCCAGTAGACTTTATGATTTTCACTCCCAAAAGTAATCTAGGAGGACATCCAATTATCTTAGGAAGACCTTGGCTGGCCACAGCTGATGCTTTTATTAGTTGTAGATCTGGAGACATGTACATTTCAAATGGTAATTCGACAAAGAAATTCAATTTGTATCCTCCAACAAGAGCAATCACATAAATAGGAGACAATGAATGGGTCGATGATGAGAACACTATACAACCTGTCTTTACCATTTCTGAAATTAGTGAGGATAGTCAAATTCTGAACACATTAGAAAATTTTGAGATAACTTCAGAATATGACCCCACACAATTTCAGTTGGAATCTGACATAGAATATTTATCATCAAGGCAAATGTCTCTTTACTCTATGGAAGAGTTTGGTAATTCTGCTATTGAGATTTTTCCAGAAAAGACATTGAATATCAACAAACATCTGGAGAAGTCACAACAAGAAGAACTAACTAGAATCTTGCAAAAACATTCTACTGCATTTGCATGGGAGTATACTGACATGAAGGGTATTGATCCTAAGACTTGCATCCATCATATCTATACTGAGGAAAACAGTAGACCAATCAGACAACCTCAAAGAAGGATGAATCCAAATCTTAGGGAGATAGTGAAAGAAGAGCTCCAAAAACTTCTCAATGTAAACTTCATTTATCCAATTTCAGATAGCCGATGGGTTTCTCCTTTGGTTATAGTACCTAAAAAGAATGGTAAATGGAGAGTTTGCATTGATTACAGGGAATTGAACAAAGCAACTTTGAAGGATCACTTTCCTTTGCCTTTTATTGATCAGGTATTAGATACATTAGCAGGTAAAAAGTACTTTTCATTTTTTGGATGGTTTTAGTGGTTATAATAAAATTCAGGTAGCACCTGAAGATCAAGATAAGACCACATTTACTTGTCCATGGGGAACTTTTGCCTACCGAGTGCTTCCTTTTGGGTTATGTAATGCACCAGCAACATTCCAAAGAGCAGTACTAGGAATTTTTTCTGATCTAATCCATGATTGTGCAGAGGTTTATATGGATGATTTTACAGTTTATGGTAATTCATTTGAAGAGGCATTAGAAAATTTGGAAAAAGTTCTCATAAGATGTAAAGAAACAAACCTTTCATTAAGCCATGAAAAATGCTTTATGATGTTTACTGAAAGGATTGTTTTAGGACATCATATTTCGGGAGATGGGATTAAGGTTGATAGATCGAAAGTTGAAGTCATCTCCAAGTTGCCTATTCCAAATTGTCAAAGAGATGTTAGAAGTTTTCTAGGATTTACTGGTTACTATAGAAGATTTAAAGAAAACTTCACTAAAATAGCATCTCCACTCTTCAAGTTGCTTACAAAAGACTGTGAATTTAAATGGGATCCTGATTGTCAATCAGCTTTTGAAACTTTGAAAACAAGAATAACTGAAGCACCTATCTTGAGAGGACCAAATTGGAAACTTCCTTTCCATATTTCTACAGATGCTTCAGATACAGCTCTTGGAGCTGTGTTGGGTCAAAAAGATTTAATTCCTTATGCAATTTATTACACCAGTAAAAATTTGACTCCCACAGAGTTGAATTATACTGTGACTGAAAAAGAGTTCTTAGCTGTTGTTCATGCAATTAATAAGTTTAGACATTACATAACAGGCTATGAAACTTTTATTCATACTGACCATTCTGCAATTAGATATTTAATGAACAAACCCGTTACTAATGGCAGAGTGACAAGATGGCTTTTACTTTTGCAAGAATTCAATATTACTGTGTTGGATAGACCAGGAAAACAGAATACAGTAGCTGATTTCTTGTCTAGAATTCAAAATACTAAAGAAGATTCTCCCGTAGAAGATAAGTTTCCTGATGAATATTTGTTTGCAGTAACTATTAAGACCCCTTGGTATGCAGATATTGCTAACTATTTGGTTACAGGGAAACTACCTTCACATTTATTTCCAAGAGAAAAACGAAAAATTATTCAGGAGAGTTCAAGATATTCATGGATTTCTAACTAATTGTTTAAAACAGGGCCAGATCTTGTGATCAGAAGATGTGTCAGGGAAGATGAAATGCCTGATATTCTTAAGGCATGTCATGATGAACCATGCGGCGGACACTTTGCGGACAAAAGGACGGCCTATAAAATCCTTTCCTTGGGATATTATTGGCCTTCCCTCTTCAAAGATGTAAAACAATATGTCAAAAGGTGTGATAGCTGCCAAAGAGTAGGGAAACCTACCCTTTCAAATGAAATGCCATTGCAAACACAGGTACTCATTGAACCCTTTGAAAAATGGGCTTTAGATTTCATTGGACCCATTAATCCACCATCTAAGCAAAAGAAGTATATATTGGTTTGCACTGATTATGTTACTAAATGGGTAGAAGCTAAAGCATTAGTATCTGCTACTGAAAATTCAGCTGTTCATTTTCTTTATGAGGATATTTTTACTCGCTTTGGTGTTCCAAGAGAAATTGTAACAGATCAAGGGAGCCAATTCACATCAAACTTGGTGGAGAAGTTGATGGAAGAATATAAAATCAAGCACAGAAAATCTACTCCTTACCATCCACAAGCAAATGGTCAAGTGGAGTCCACAAACAAAGTTCTTGAAAGTATCATCACCAAAACCGTTCATCTACATAGAAGAGATTGGGCAGAAAGGCTTCCAGAAGCCTTGTGGGCCTACAGAACTACATGGAGGAATACAACAGGACATTCTCCCTATGAACTTGTTTATGGGAAAGAAGTCTTGTTTCCCATTGAGTTCCAAGTCAAGACCTTCAAGATAGCAGTTCAGTTGGGAATGGACTTATCAGAAGCCCAAAAGCATAGAATGGAGCAGTTGAATGAGCTAGATGAGATCAGACAAGAAGCAATTCTAAGAACCGATCTAGTTCAATATCAAAGAACTAAATGGCATGAAAAATATATCAAAGAAAAGAAGTTTCAAGAAGGAGATTGGGCATTGTTATTTGATTCCAAGTTTAAAGATTTTCAAGGGAAATTTCAGACTCATTGGCTTGGGCCATATGAGATTGACAAGATCTTTAGCAATGGAGCTGTAAGAATCAAGACCATTGATGAGTTTCAAATTCCTCTTATTGTGAATGGCCATAGATTGAAAGTTTATCATAAGCCACTCTCAAAAGAGGATTTTGTCAATTTGTTTCAAGAAAGTTCTGCAATCAGGCTGGTACAGAAGAATTCTTCTTCTCCACCAACCTAGCTTTTGTTTTTCAAGTTAAAAAAAAAAAAAAAAAAAATGGTATAAGCCTGAAAACCAATCATTGATTGGCAGTCTTATACATAAAATATGGGGTGAAAATCAGGGACACCTGACACTCTATATTTTCCAAAAAAAAATATGTCTTTCATTTCATTTCATTTCACCACCCACTCCATTTCATTCCACTTCATTTCATCTCATTTCATTTCATTTCACTTCACTCCACTTCATTTCATCCATTCCATCAATAAAAATCTTTTTTATGACCATTTCCACCTGGTCATCTGTCATTTGTTTATTTCTATTCAACTAAGTAATAGTTGTGTCAGTTTCCGCAGCTGACATCTGTTTCCGCAGCTGACTCCAGTTTCCGCAGCCAGAAGCAGATTCCGCAGCTACTACTCTGTTTTCAAAGAGAATGTACAGTCAGTTGTTATTTCTATAATTATGAAATAAAATGCAGGAGAGAGGATCAATGGAACATTCAAGACACTAATGAAGATCAATCAGTTGAAGACCAAGGGCAAAAGTAAGGATTCCAAAGGTATGAATAAAGTTTATTTCAAATAGTATTGAAAAACACATTTTTATATAATTTTAAACTATGAGCTCTACCCATAACGCGCAATGATTATATTGACAGTCCCGTAACTTTCCACGATCTCCATGTTATCCTCTTGCATTTACTCACAAACTGTTTCATCATTGAAATTCCGATTCTCACTCATGTTCCAATATCCCACCGTAGATAATGAGACGTATTTGAGTTGACAAAGGACTCTTACAAGCCGCATAACTTCATAATCATTGATTGAAACGTGTTCATATTTATTACACAGCCACCAAAATTCAAAACGCGGCCAAATGCATTATACTTTGTTAACCTCTTTGTCGTGTCTCTGTCGTGTTTACAAAACCCCGCTCTACTCATTCTCACTCCCTGTTTCACTCCATTTCGTTCCTTTTGCTCATTCTCACTCCCGTATATCTACCCACAGTCTTACTCCATTCCGTTTATGGTGCTCATTTCCATTTTATGATAACATCCCCACAGTATTGTGCTCGATCCTGTGTATTCCATCGTTTTATTCAGAAATTCAGGGGTTACCACAGAGAAGTTACAAAAGCGTTTGCAAGATCATTTGATGGCTCGGAAGCAGAAGTTGGAGACCTCAAGTTTTTGGTCAATGAAGCATCAATAGCAACAGCCACAGAGCTTCTTCAAGAAGGAGAACGTTGGTTCAAAAATAAAAGTATCAGTGATGAGGCATGGAGAACAATTCTACGAAATCAAGGTATGGATATCACTGTTTTTAAAAGAGGAATCCCTGTGCATGCAATAAAAGATGAATGGGCCACACTACTAATTGTTCAGAAATTTATTACATGTGAGGGCCGTTTTGGGTCTATGTACATGTACCATACTAGGCTATTGATGAATTTTCTTGAAAACCAAACTCTCAATCTCCCTTATTTTCTATTCAATAGCTTAAAGAAAATGGCTGTGACTATTCAAAAACACTTGGGAGATGTAGAGCCTCATCTTTATCACCACGGCCTTATACAAATTCTGATTGAAAAGGAGCTAAAGGAAAGAAAAGATACATGGGAACAATTCCTAGTTAGAAACTTCTTTGAAGAACCTCAGGAAATTCCTGAAGGTAGTTCAATTAGAAGGAGTAGAAGAAAGAGAATGAATGTTGAAACCCAAATTGCTCCTACACAGGAAATTCCCGCAGCTAGCACAGCAAAAAGAAGTAGAAGTAAAAGAACAATAGATGAAATCCAAAATACTTCTACTACTACTATGAAAAAAACTGATAGGGAAGAGAGATTGGTAAAAAGGAAGAAGAAGGAAATTAAAGCTAAGAAGCCAATAATACCAAAAGGGAAAGAAATTATTGAGGCTGTCCATAAAACTCCTTCTTCTGAAGAAGAAGATCACCAAATACTATCTCAAAGATTAGTTTTTCTTCAAAAACAGTCATCTATATCCAAGAAGGCAGAGACGGGAAAACAAGAACAAAAGGGTAGTGTACCACAGCATTTGAGGAGAAGCAGCAGGCTTAAGGTAAAATTGAGAGAAACACAAATTAAGGGTCCTCATTTCATTGATTTGGGTGAGGAGACATCTGAACAGTCTCCAACTGACCATAGTCCATTTCAGTCAGTTAGTGAACCTGACTCCTTTCACTCCCAATCAGACAATGAGTATACTCCATCTTATTCTCAGCAAAATATTGATGTAAGCCCTCCTCGGCCAGATTTTGAACATAATTCTCCCTTGCAGCATTTTGGGGACAGCCCAATGAAAATGACACCGGAAGTAGATCCCAAGCAGCAGGAGGTATATGACTATATAGAATCCTTGGAGAAGGTAGCCACAGGTCCAAGTACCTCTTCCATTCAGCCTCATACATTGCAGGATGATTTAGTTCAGTCATTAAAACAGGAAATTTTTGAGCTTGAGCTTTTGAATCGACATATCAAAAATGAAAATGAAACACTGAAAGAACAAGGTAAACTGGACAAGATCATCCATGATAATACTATGTTACATTTGGGTATTTGGCAAAAGAAGAATAAGAAATTAAAAAGGAAATGCCAAAAATTGAGCAGAGCACTTGTGAATATCAAATTTAGGTGCTTAATGAAGAAACCCAGAATGATGACAGTACCAAAGAAGAAGAGAAGGGGGTTGGATGTGCTGGCTGAAGTATCAAGGCACATGAACTGAACAAAGAGTATCAAAATTTTGGTTGCATGAGGACATGCAACACCTTCACAGTGGGGGTATGTTGAGTCCCTAATTTGCATCTTTTCCATACACTTTTCCATACCTTTTTCACTCACCTAAACCTCCAAAATTGTCAATATCATGTGCAAAAGGGTATCTAACATGGTTTTTAATTATGTTTTTGTGTTTTCTATTTGATCTAGATTTTGTTCATACAGCTGCGGAAACTTGCCACTTTCCGCAGCTGCTGCAACTTTCCGCAGCTATTTTGTAGAACTATATGCTACAGGTGTCTACAAGGGAAACGAGCCACATGGGCAGGCTAGGAATGACGTGGACATGGTTCGTGTCCTACTGGTTCAAGCAAACTCGTCCAAAGAAGCCGCGGTCAAAGCCGTCCACGTGGAAGTCAACTATGGAGTTTCATGTCGGCCGGACTCTGTTTCGTGGCAAATAAACATCCATACGACCGTTTCTAAGCTTGCGGAGGTTAAATCGACATCTGTGCAGAGCTCTGGAGTTGAATTCAAGCATCCACCTTCCGTAGATTCACTTTCCAACACGGCCATACTCCTATATCCGTGGACGTAGTGGTCTACGTGCTCTCTGTCATCACGAACTTTAGGAGACAGTTACAGTTTATTGTTATATATAGAGCGTTTGCATACGCACAGAAAGTTAGTTGTGAGTTGTTATTTGATAGTTGATGTTCGTGAATAAACTCTGTTATCTGTTAGTTTGCTTTGTAGTGTTTACGCTTCCCTTGAGCCGTAACACTACCATTCTGTAATGAACTGCTTGTTAATATGAGAAGACTCTGTTTTTCAACTTAATTCGTGTTTGAGGATCGTTACCAAAGCTGTGTAGAGGGCCCCTGCTCAGCTAAGGTTCTGTGTATTAGTGTATATTTCTCATTTCATTTCTTTTAAAAGTCATTGTATCATAATCCATCCATATGTTCATACTTTGTAGTTTTTTCATTTCTGTTTATACATTTCCATAATTTCCATTTCATTTCTGTCTTACATGTTTTATGATTGTTAATCACTGATCAGTTTTCTTGTGCAGGTTTTAGGTAGACAGCCCGGGCATTTTTATAGCATTTTGACTAATGACATGAAACTAACATTGTTCTGCTGCTAGTTTTCTTTTCATAGCTTTTGTTTAACTTTAGTCTTGCTTTGTACATTTCAGTTTTGCTTATCTGATTCAGTAGTTAAATTTAGATATATTGTCGCTTCATAGCGTCTTCGCTGTTCGTGTCATTAAATTGACCGATGGTGAGGACCGCATTATGAAATGTGTGTTTATATTGGGGCTTTTCCGCAAACTTAGATATATTGTTGCCTGTTGGGCGTCTTCTATTGCCTCCGAAAGCTACAACTCGGACTAATGGTGAGGGATCGCATTATGAAATGTGGTTTAGTATTAAGGTTTCTTTTCTGCAAATTTAGATATATTAAATCATATATGACATCTTCAGTTGCCTCCGAAAGCCACAGCTGGACTGATGGCGAGGGATTGAATCATAAGTGTATGGTTTAGTATTAGTTTACTTTCTGCAAATTAAATATCAGTTACACAAGTTGTTTATGATTACTTCCGAAAGTCATAACTGGTCTAATGATGAAGGGTCAGAAAATGAATTGATGTAATCTGATTTAGATTTATTTTGTTGCAATTTTGAATTTCCTTAAGCATAGTTTCTTTTGTGTTTAGTTGGCAGCAAGAATAGTTTGGTTTTCATGTTCACTAGTTTACTGTTTTGATTCATTAGATTAGCAACACCTTTTCATTTCAGCAGTACACTTTTACTTTCTTTCAAGTCTTGTCATTGTAATTTTCAATTTTCTTTTAAAGTTTCAAGTTGGTAAATCATTATAGGGGATATCACTTCCTTGAACAAATATAACCAAACTTGCTTTTCATTTTAGAATTTCCATTTCACCTTAGAAAAAAACCAAAAACGACAAAAGTTAAGAAATAGGTTATCTTGCACATATAGTGCGCCGCACTTCATCAGCTTACGATTCCCGGATTGACAAATTAAATGCAGCAATTTAGGACACACTAAATTGACCAAACAGATGCTTCAGAGAAGTTTTCAGGGACCCTAGATCCAGGGGGTGCCACCAAGTGTTGGAGGCGAAACTGGAGCAGTCGGAGGCCAATTTCTGCAAGTGAATAGTCTATTCTAACTATTTTGGATATTTTGGATCTAATGAAAGTATTTTTAGATCCATTTGAATACTTCTGAAGGTGGAAGAGCCACAGGGAAGTTTTGGGCAGCCCAGGCCCAACAATGGATGGAGGCCTAGATTGGGAAGCTAGTGCTCATTTGGAGCAAATGAACAACCTATTTTGGAAGCATGTTGTATGTTGGAGACAATAGAAAATTTTTCAAGGAAACAAAATGTTTTATAAGGGAGTTAGTGCCATAGAGAAACTTAGGGTAGATCAAGAGCACTGACTCAAGGAAACAAGTTTAAGGGAGCCAAGGTTCATCTTCAGAAATATTTCAGCCATTCCAGGGATACAAATGGTATTATAAACCCATTGGTTCATTTCAATTAACCATTGGAGTTGATTTTGTAACTTGTAAAATAAATTTTCGATAATCCCAAAGAGCCAAGTCAAGATGACAAGAGCTCAAGGAGACGTAGCCCACGATATTCGAGTGAACTCCTATATTAAATTTGTTGTTATGTGTTGATGTTTATTTTTTGCATTATATGGCTATTGCACATGTTTAATATCAGAAAAAACAAATGGTCTTAAAGGACTTAAACAGCTAAAAAACATACACCTGTTTCAAGTATAAAATTTCACAGAAGTCAAGTATAAGCTAGATCTTTTATTTGTTTAACTGAGTGGGAGGTTCTTGAAAAGCATAACAAGTTATCCAACCCATTTTCAGATCAGGTTGGTATCAGAGCACAAGTTTTCTTTCTTGACAGAGCACTAGGTTTCTTGTTTGACTTGAAAGGTGTTTAAATAGTGCAAAGAATTTTAATGTTTGCATATTGACTATTGCTTGCAAGTTTGAGTTTGCTAGAGGTGAACGGAGAGCTACTGATAGCTAAGTCCAGAAGAGGAAAAGAAAGAATAAGGGTTGAAGGCATTCTCCTTACCCAAAGTACCTCAAGGAAACCCTTGAAGCACAAGAGGGTTTGTTTGAAAAAGGCTTCTTGAAGAAGAGCTCGAGTCTACAGCCATTTTGCTCAAAAGCTTTGTCAATTATTTTTGAAAGCTTTGTGAATTTTATTGAATTTATTTATTTCATTTTATAATGAAAAATTCTTTAAGTGAGGTTTCAAAATCCTCCTCCTTCACAAGATTCTTCGATGAAGATATGAAGCAAGTCTTTTACATCTTGAAGGATAGAGTGCAAATTATGTTTGAAGATAGAAGGAAGGCACTAGACTTCGTAAGAAATTGGTTGCTATGAAGCAAGAGAAGTAAGAAATTCTTCTAATAATGCATGAGATGGAGATGCAGCTCCATCAAGCCCAAGAAGACTTAACCAAGAACATGCATGAAGCAGAGGTAATACACTCTAATTTGTCTTCAATTTCCTCTTCACATAGATGTGTTGGTTCATTTGAAAAGCACACTAGAGGTATAGGGTCCAATTTAATGCTAAAAATGAGCTATGAAGGCAAGGGTCTAGGCAAACATGCACAAGGCATGATTGATACTATTTTGGTTGAGGAAAGACCTAAGAAGTTTGGTCTTGTTTATGTTCAATCTAATGGCGAAAACTCCAAATCCATGAAGGCATGTGAGACAAATTCAAGAAGAACTTTTGTTCCAAGTTCTAAACCACAAACATGTCGAGTTTGTTTTCAAGTTGATTGCCATTGTATGAAGCCTATGTTGCAGCAGAATGTGTGTAGACATGCATCTTATGGCGAGCATGAGGGTTTGGATAGCTTTCAAGACATGAACACTGATGCTATTCTTAAAAGGAAATCTAGAACCTCTACTAGTTCATCTCCTCGTGAAGGTAAAAAAGATGGACATGAAAAGCAGCATTTGAGGTATAATTCTTCCCATATTCAAGTTGATTACATTTCTGATAAGCATGAAAAATCTGCATGATTTAATGGAATAAAGAGTTGATGTGCATATTGTGGTATGTTTAACCATGTTGTTTCAAGATGCTGGAAGAGGATGAAGGCATACAAGAAATAGTTGAGGCAAAGGCAACTTGCAAAGAAGTTGCAAAATACTTACACATATTTCCAGAAGAAGGGACATGTTGTTGCCCAATGTTGGACATTGCATCCAACTAATCATCCCAAGCACATGATGCAAGAGGATAGAAATACTGGCGAAATTGGAACCAAAGATTCCATCATTGATGTGAGAACAAATGTTTCACATGAAGAAGATTTTCAGCAGCAAAAGTCGTCATGGAAGTGTGTTGGTGAGAAATGGTTTGACTTCTTGACACATTAAGACATACATTAATTTGTACATATGCAACTTTCAGTCATGTATGCATGTTTTCTATTGTAATCTCATGTTTTTTTGAGCCACCTTGGATCGATGATCAAGGAAATTATGTTTAGCTACCTTCTATCAATTTCTCGCCAGAAATTTCTGAGTGAGTTCAAGGAAGACAATTCTTGATAGGAGGACAAGAGAATATAAGAGGAGAAGTGTTGACTATCTTCAAGTTGTGGTTCAAAGGCATTAATCCATGCAAGGAAAAGTGTATGGAGACTGAAAGGTGAGGGTAATGTACTCTCATCTACTAAACATATCAGGTGATCAGTATTTTGGGGTCCAAAAGATTCCCAATGGAGAGGTGTGATCAGATTTGGATCAAGGACCTAAGTGATAGCTAAAATTTCAAAATTTTCGGAAGTGAATTAAACCTAAGAGACCAGATAGATCTCATCTTCTTGATTCTAGTGCCACAAATGGTTCAAAAAATTGACACCATATGAAGAATTTATCGCGATCTGAAAAGTCCAGTAAACTACAATTTTTGGCTTTTGAACAAGTTTGAATGAGTTTGGAAAATTCAAAAAAAAATATAATATTCCAAGGAATATTCCTAGAACATTCCTCAAAATATTCCCTAGAATATTCCTTCTGGATCAGTAGCAGATTGACATGTGTTAGCATTACATTAGCAGTTGGATTGTACGAAGAGTTTTGAGGGCCAATGAGAGTCTGCCATGTGGCAGGCCTCCCATGAACAGACATGTAAAATTTTGTTGGGGTGGCTGGGGGTCGAACCCTGGACCTCGTGTCTGTCAGGCCCGCACGTCACTATTTTCCCTACCAATAGTTCTTAACAATATAAGAACTCGTCATATATTTAAAGTTTAACGGTTATCCGTTTGGGGATTCAGAGGGGCCAGCCCCTCCCCACGTGACCATTTCCATGGCCCAAGGGCTTAATGCTGAAGGAAACTTTGCAACCGCCAACCGTGAACTCCACGTGTTCACATGTGAAGGGTTATGAAGACCGAAAACTTTGCGGCTTAATAAACCCCGATGGTTTCGGTAGTGTTGTCACATGGCGGCATTAATATTAAATGTATCCTCATGGTTTATGTCGACGGTTATGGTTATAAAAACCGCAGGATGTAGGGCATGTTCCAAACCCTAAATAATGTTTAATATTACGGTTTTATTGGTGGTAAAACTTAGCGCACCCACCAAAATTTCAGAAGTTTGCCAACTATAACTGCAGTTAAGTGCAGTTCCTCCAAATTTAGTGGAGTTTTTTAGGGGACATTGGACAAATGTTGTTTAGGCTCTATCTTGAGCTAAATTCGACCATTTGACTATCTCAGACATTCCAGACTCATTGGTGAGGGTTTCTGTTGGAACAGGGTCTCCTAACAAGCTGCGAAACTGGTCCATTTTGATTATTTTTTATTATATTTAGTCTAGCGCAAGGGTTTTGGGGCGGGTCAAATCCCCGAATGCATTGTAATGGGTCAAAGAGTAAACTAGGGGTCTGAAAACCATGGGTTGCAGACCATAGGAATGTCAGGGCTGGATTGTTATAAATAGAGATGTATTTTGTATCGAAAAGGATAAGAATTGATGATTTATTGATGCAATCTGTTGTCTTAAGTTATCTGTTTGGGTTTTGGGGAAAGGACTCCTACTGGCTATGTGCGTGGAGATATTAGTCCAGCTGTGTGTAGACCTTGCTGTTGTGTGCATAGGTTGGGAAGGGAATTGTAAGGAAATATTGATGAATGAATGACTGCGAAGGATTATTAGAGATCTGAATCTGTGAGTACTGTTGTATGAATTGCTGATAATTGATGTGTTATGTATTTTCTATCTTTTAGCTGCGAAGATTTTTGTACAGAATGCTTGGATCTAGATCTAGTCTGCTATATTTATATAATGTTGTGTTGATGTTATAGAAAGCATATAATTATAGATCTAGTGCACGTGGATGCAAATAGCTACATAATTAACCCTGCGAAGAACAAGGTGATCTAGGAATTATAGAAACAGAATGCAACTCTGCTTGCCTTACCCTTCCTTTCTCAGGGTGCGGAAACCTGGTTCCAGCACCCACCCATACTACTTCAGGTGAGACTATGACCTGCGAAAGCAGGTCACTGCCAAAAGGGCTAGTAGTATAGGGGTTTGTTGGCAAACCTTGCTTACCGAACCTAGGTCAGGACCCCTCAAACCAACAAATGGCTCCATTTCCGGGACTAGAAGAAGTCTGAGAGAGGAATCAGGTAATGACAAGAGAATACTGGAAGCATGAAAGAAGATAGGTCAAGGATTGGTTCGAAAGACAAATCCAGGAGTTCGCAGTAAAAGAGAATCGCAGTGAGAAATTAACGGCAGAAAGGTAGAAAAATAGGTACGTCCTTACTGAAAGCTACATAATATTCTTTGTAACTTTCGCAATCGAACTCCAGGAGTGGCTGGCTAGACTAGTGAAATTCCAGAAGTGCTGGAAGGACGAGCGGGTCACTCTGTGGACCCCAGAGTTGCTCGAACATCTTGAGAAAACTGATAATACTATCACACGCATGGTAGATCACTGGCTGGATAGTGTGCTGGGAGGATTTGTGACAAAATTTGCATTGATCAGTTTGTATCATACTCTGAGGCTGAATGACGATTCTTCAAGGGATTCCGAGGCAAGTTTCTGAGGACGTTACCATTGTTGATCAAGAAATCATTGTGAGAAAAGAGCATTCTGTGTAGTCATACTGACTGAATGACCTCGGATCTAGATGGAAGTGTGACACGCAGTGGTAAATACTATCAGACCAACCTTGACGGAGGGAGATCCGCCTACAATCTGTTGCAGGAACCAGCTGCGCAAGATCCCCCAGCTACATCGCCACTTAGGCCACACAAAGGTAATAATTCACCTGCACCTGAAACTGCCTACTTTCAAGGGGGTAGGAGACGAGGATATGGACCGGTTTTTGTTTGTGGCAGATTCTATTTGGACTGTGCAGAATGTGGCAAGTGATACGATAAAGAGGGCACAACTATCTTTAGCATTCGAAGACAGAGCTCTGGAATTGTATATGCGATATGTTTCCCAGAATGGGACCACCTCCATTCAAGATATCAAATATGCTCTGAAGCAACAATTCCGGAAGCCGAAATATTATTCCCAGCTAGTAGCGGAGGTAAAGGACTTCAAACAAGGTGCGTCTAAGTCAGTATGGGAGGTTCATCGGTGATTGAAGAAGGAAATTAAGGAAGGAGGGTTCGAATATGACGATAGAAAACATACAGAGTGGTTCATCGCTATGTTGTTACCTCACCTGCATACGCCGATGAGTCATCAGACCTTTGAGTCACAGGAGAAAGTTGTGGAAATCGCTATGAAATTAGAAGCTGCACCCCGGGAGGATACGTCAGCAGGGGTACAACAAATCCATAAACAACTTGGGGCTATGCATATGGAGATACAGAACCTGTGAAAATAGCAAGCAAAGGACATCTGCGCAGATCTCTGGTGCATACGATGCCGGGTGTCTGGCCATACGAAGGATCAGTGCCCTCTGCTAACCGATTACATGCAAGCAAGAGGACCTAGTCCTATATGCCTAGGGGTAGGTAGGGAACCTGTCCTGATACGATCAGGTTCGAGCAGACCTATGCTATAGTGTGATGATTGTCGAGTAGCAAGACTAAATGATACGAACCATTACCCTCGGCTAGGAGCATATGTCCCAGAACTAAAGCAACAATGGTGCCGATTCTACCAATCAATGGGACATGATGAGCAGAACTGTCACACATATGACTTGATGATGGATCGTGGGAACTTATATAGGGTACAATCGGACCCTGCGTCGCCAAGACTTTCTGCGCACTTTGGAGGATCATCGGCCCGAGGTAGAGGAAGTTGGGGAGAAAGTGCAGGCTGAGGACGAGGACAACTAATTTGTTATAACTGTGGAGAAATGGGGTACTTTGCCAAAGAATTCCCTAATATTTCTAGGCCATCATGCAAATATTGTATACAGCTAGATCATGAGGTAGAAGACTTCCCAACATTAATATCCAAGATGCAGGAAAAGCAGCCCACCCCTACGTAGAATGTACAAAGAGTTAAATCAGAGCTAAGGAGGGCGGATCCAAGTGTAAAAGTCATGACACCTAGTGGACTGGTCACCCAGGGAGCTAAGGAAGGGCTTGCCTCTTGGGAAGGAGTGTCTTTCAAAGAAAACGCACCATTGGCAGCCCCTACGCAGCCTCAAATAGAAGAAGGAATTTAGCCCTTCTTGAAGGCATGTCTAAAGTTGCTAAGAAATCCGCAGGCCGTAGGAAATATCCTAGCATTACTGAACACCTACGCAGCTCGGACCAGTTTGATTCCTGAGACCAAGGATTTACACAAGATATACATCTATAAGAAATGCACCAGAAGAGAGATGTGATTAACTGCACATATCGGTGACTATGAGACGGATCAGGTTATCTTAGATCTTGGATCAGATGTGAATTTCTTTCCAAAGAAGACATGGCAACGAATGGGAGAGCCTAAATTGGAATGGTCCACTATCCAGCTGCGAATGGAAAATCAACAAAAAATCATCCCCCTGGGTAGGTTACTGAAATTCATGGTTGATATTGCAGGGGTAAGGGTCCTATCTGATTTTGAAGTAATATAAATAGTTGAAGACGTGGACCCCTACCCTACACTCCTTGGGCTAGACTAGGCAATATACATGGGGGGGTCATCAATCTCAAGAAATGCAGCATGGTGTTCAAAAACAAAGGTACGTGTGTCATAGTACCACTAGATCCAGAAGAAGGTGTGCGGTATACAGATCCAGCCTATGAAAAGGAGGAATTAGATCACATTTATAAGATAACTGCGTAGGATGAAGATCGGGTTAACCCCACGGATGAAGGCATGCTTTGTTGGGAAAAGAACAGTGAATGTTTTTCCGACTCCGATGAGAAGTTGGAGAATTGGCAAGGTCGGTTGCATGAGGTTTTGGCGCTTCGAAGTCTTCAGGCCATCAAGAATTTCCATCGCATCTCTACCATATAAACGACCTTGCCCTGCTAGGAGGATACAGGTGATAATCAGTAGCCTGAGGAACCAAATATTCCCACGCAACGCAGGCCATAAGCACTACCGCTAACCCGATGCGAAGCACCTACGCAGGGACTGGTATTCTTTACTCAGGGGAAGTATTGGAGTAGGGTGATCCTGCCCATAGGAACCCCAGTGACCAGATGGGCTCTCAGGTCAGTCGACCCACGCGGATACCTACTGACGTGAAACACTCAAGGGTGCGATCAAACCTTGTTCGAACAGACATACCAGGGTACCACTGACCTAAGCACGCGTAGGATTACGGACCTGTCTACAACCATGTATATCAGGGAGAATATGTGAACGTCTCAAGTAATAAATGACATGAGGACGTGTGATGCAACCTCCTCACACAAGGATGTCTCACCCACGAGCAAAGTAAAGGGCTCGAAAAGACTGTTGATCAACTTGTAGATACACCTCGCGTCCACCCTCATTCAAGATACAGAAACAACCTACAAGCGTCATCCATGGTCTGACATTCCATGGACACGACCTTAGGCACGAAGGATGACCGTCAGCACATCCCGATTTAATAAGAAAAGACCCTTGCATGCATGAAAAACAGGTGGAAAATCATCAATGCAGCCATTTATGATAAGCACAGTCCGACAGATCAAGGGTACGTGCCACACACGAGCTACTTCGTCATTAAATAGCTTCGGCTGGGGCGCGAATGGTGGAAAAACTTCGTGTCAGGCTATTTATTCACCCTTGAACAAGCTCTGGCTATCTGGACCCTAACCCGCCAAAGGAACTGTTAAGAGGACCTGGGAATGCTGAGTGTAGTTATAAGAGTGAGCACGGCCTTTCGACAGAAAGGATTGTCTGCGAACCACGCTCAGAAGGAACGCTTCTGAATGCTGCCCACCAGAAGCAATTTATGTTCACTCCTTGCGTTGCCATAGTTCACACTTTCGACCCAACTACTGGGGACGTTCAACTAGACTTAGCGCAGCTATCTAATACAGAGCTACAAGGACTATCCTCCAGAGTGTTGCGAGAGGTTCGCCGCCGTGACTGAGACAAGCGACAGTAGTATGACATACCTCCAGAAGTACGAGCCCAGTAGATTGCCATGGTCAAGGATGCCATGTGTACCATTTAGGAGCAGCTGATGTAGGGAGCCCAATTGGCTAAAACATCTACGCAGCTATGGATGACATTACAGCACTATTCCTCACTTCAGCATATCCAGCAGGAATTACAGCAGGCAGAAGTTGTTTTGGATCAAGTCCGAGCCCCCACCGTGTAGCACCTAGCCGCCATGGATAGGATTGAGAACCTTCACCACTCCAAGTAGGTTATTCGAAAATGGTTGAAACCATGGTCTGACACCGCACTCCAGCTCGCACATGATGCTCATTCTGCCATCGCACGCCTCCACCGGCTATTAGAACGGGTTGCTACGGATACAGATGGGCCTGCCTCCCTGAAACTGGTCAACATTGTACAACAAGCTGCGGCCCAAAGTCAGGACATGCTCCCTCCACTTGCCCGCACTCTGGCCACTTTGCATGTGCAAATAGAAGCCACACCACTGTAGTGACTCGGGACGAGTCACAAGATTGTGTTGGGGGACTGTTGGAACGGGGTCTCCTAACAAGCTGCGAAACTGGTCCATTTTTATTATTTTTTATTATATTTAGTCTAGCGCAAGGGTTTTGTGGTGGGTAAAAGCCCCAAACGCATTGTAATGGGTCAAAGGGTAAACTAGGGGTCCAAAAACCATGGGTTGCGGACCATAGGAAATTCGGGGCTAGATTGTTATAAATAGAGATGTATTTTGTATCAAAAAGGATAAGAATTGATGAGCTATTGATGCGATATGTTGTCTTAACCTATCTGTTTTGGTTTTGGGGAACAGACTCCTGTTGGCTGTGTGCACGGAGATCCTAGTCCAACTGTGTGCGAACCCTACTACTGTGTGCGCAGGTTGGGAAGGGAATTGTAAGGAAAGATTGATGAATGAATGAATGTGAAGGATTATTAGAGATCTAAATCTGTGAGTACTGTTGTATGAATTGCTGATAATTGTTGTGTTATGTATTTTCTATCTTTTCGCTGTGAATATCTGTGTACTGAATGCTTGGATCTAGATCTAGTCTGCTATGTTTATATAATGTTGTGTTGATGTTATAGAAAGCATATAATTATAGATCTAGTGCACGTGGATGCAAATAGCTACATAATTAACCCTGTGAAGAATAAGGTGATTTGAGAATTACAGAAACATAACGCATCTCTGCTTTCCTTACCCTTCCTTTCTCAGGGTGTGGAAACCTAGTTCCAGCATCCACCCATACTACTTCGGGTGAGACTATGACCCGTGAAAGCAAGTCACTGCCGAAAGGGCTAGTAGTATAGGGGTTTTTTGGCAAAAATTTCTTACCAAACCTTGTTCAGGACCCCTCAATCCAATAGTTTCAGAGCCATCAAAGGAATTCTAAGCAAGGTTTAGCTACAGAGAAGTTCTAGGGGCCACCAGGGCCACCATGGGCTAGCAACAGTTTGAGACCTAGCAAGGGCAGCTAGATGCATTTCTCAAGAATACAATAGTCAATTTTAGACGTTTCATACTTTCTGGAACTAATGGTGTGGTTTTTAGAGCCGTTAGAGGACTTTTCAAGGCTGATATGCTTCAGTGAAGTTCCAGGGACCATCAGGTGCCAGCAGGAGAATGAGGCTTATCCAGAGCAGCCAGTATCCATTCTCATCAATTCAATAGTCTATTTCAAATATTTTGAACCTTCTAAATCCAATGGAGGGATTTTCAGAAGTTTGTGTGAGCTTTTGAAGACCGATATTCTTCAGAGAAGTTTTCAGTGACCCTAGAGCCAGGGGGTGCCACCAGGTGTTGGAGGCGAAATCAGAGCAGCCGGAGGCCAATTTCTGCAAGTGAATATTCTATTCTGACAATTTTGGACATTTTGGATCCAATGAAAGTATTTTCAGAGTTATTTGAAGACTTTTGAAGGTATAAGAGCCACAGGGAAGTTTTGGGCAGCCCAGGGCCAACAATGGATGGAGGCCTAGATTGGGAAGCCAGTGCTCATTTGGAGCAAATGAAAAGACTATTTTGGATGTCTGTTGTATGCTCGGGATAGTATAAAAATTTTTAGAGACAGAAAAGGATTTCTGAGGGAGTTAGTTCCATAGATAATCTCAGGGTAGTTCAAGAGCACCGACTCAAGGAAACAAGTCTAAGGGAGCTGAGGTTCATCTTCAGAAATAGTTTAGCCATTCCAGGGATATAAATGGTATTCTAAACCCATTGGTTCAGTTTAGTTAACCATTGGAGTTGAGTTTGTAACTTGTAAAATAATATTTTCCATAATCCCAAAGAACTGATTCAAGATGACAAGAGCTCAAGGAGACATAGCCCACGATATTTGGGTGAACTCCTATATTAAATTTGACGTTATGTGTTGATGTTTATTTTCTGCATTATATGGCTATTTCACATGTTTAATTTTAGCAAAAAAAAATGGTATTAAAGCACTTACACAGTTAAAAAAGCTAGATATTTTATTTGTTTAACTGAGTGGGAGGTTCTTGAAAAGCATAACAAGTTATCTAACCCATTTTCAGATCACTTTGCTAAAGAAATGGATCTAAGGCTCTTGGTGAACAGGCACCTTCTGCTCCCTCTGATAACTTATTTCCATCCTTGTAAATCTAGAAAATCAACTATGATTCAAATCTCTTTGATCCTTTGATCAAACTGCAAGTTTCTTTTGGCTAGAAACTCTCTGAGAAGTTGATCTCTTCCCGCTATTTATCACTTGTGCTTAGGCTAAAAATCTGAAAAATTCAGAAATTTAACCCCACTAGCACCTTCTGAATTTTTGCAGCTTTTCTTCAGTATTTTCTGGATCTGACAGATTCATATCTGCATCACATTGGCAGGATTGAAACTAATCCAACGTTGTTTCTGAGCTACCTCTACGCAGTAATTTCATGGGCTTGCTAGGATACAACGTTAGACTGCATCACCCTTACCTCTGCATGAATATGCCTCTAAATAATGTGATGTCCCTTCATATATGTGTTTCTACTACTTTTCCAGCTGTTTCCTGCAGCTAGAACCTTCAGTCTCTTGGTGGTGACCCTCCTATATCTGCAATTGCTCTGATACCATGTGGAAATTTCTGATTCTTTACACTTTATGCAGAAATTATTTACTGTTAATCTGGTTATGCTCCTCCTACTTCGACATGTTATTAACTGAATAAATTCAAGTTAAAATCGAAGAAAAACACATAACATATCTCCACCAATCCAGATCTAGAACAAGTTCATGTACACATAGACAAAGTGACACAGTTATTTCTGGACAAATAGTCCAAGGAAAAACCCAATTAGGGAAAACCAGTCTCTGGCTACTGGAGGGTTTTATTATTAAGAATTTTCTAAATAAAACAAGCCTGGTTTCCCAATCTGGAAAACCAAACAAATAAATATTAGATCTATAGCTCCATGGCTTATCTAGGGCCAAAATAATGACTGATCCACGCCCTCAAACGGGATTTACAAAACTTAGCCAAAATTAGGGCCTAGAAACCCCAGTGTTGCCCCTAAAGCCTCTGCGTCAGCCTCTGAAGCCCCCCCGACCCTCAATGCTGCTCTGGAAGGGACTGCGTTACCCTAGACTAGGTGCCGCAACCTCTACGCTGCCCCTTGGGGTCTTTGCATAACCCCTGAGGGCTTCTTGTTGAAAATCACATTGTCCTTGAGGGACTGCATTGTCCTTGCTATTGTTGCTCTCCTTCTTCTGAGTTTTTATCTGCCTCTTGTTAATTATAGACCCTATGATCAGATCATCCCCTTGGCCTAAATTCCCCTCTTTGCAGTTTAAACACTTCTGAGAATTCTTAGCAAACCCGCCCTAGAATCTCAACTTAGCTTCAGTGCTCTACCTTTGTGTGTCTTTACAAATGACCCCAAGCCTTTCATTTATAATTTTATCGTTGGGAAACCAATGGCCATGATCAGATCTTGAATCAATAGATAATATTAAAAGAAATCTTGATCTGTGTGACTTAAGACAATTTCATCACATGTTTAATTAAATTCACTTTAATTATTTAAGTTCCCTAAGTTTTAACTTAGGAAATATATTAAAATAATTAATTAATTTAATATCTCCTAAACCAGATGAAATTTCCCAAATCAATTTCTGGGTCTTGTAGATCCAGTGTACTCTAGTCCCTCCACAAAATTTGGGAGCTAGAGCACCACTGATGCTACCCCAAATATACAAAATTTCAACAGCCAAAGCACATCTAATGCCCCTTCCTCTTCCACCTCCATAAAACATGAGATTAAAAACATGTTGGAGGACTTCAAGAGTGATATGTTGCACACCTTTGCCTTGCAAATGGACACACTGCAGGTCAAAAAGAAGCAAGAGGAAGCAGAAAGAGCCTTGGCTATATTTTTCCCTAGATGTAATAGAAAGCACCCAAAAAATGAATGTCCACTAAGTGTCATATAGGTTTTCTTAGTCTGTGAAGAGAATCATGCCATAGACAATTGTCCCTCCTTGCCTGGACTTAAAACTATATATCAAGGTGGGGAAGTAGGTCAAGAGCAACTATGTTTCATTAATCATAGAAGGCCTCAAGGCCCTATTCCATATAAACAAGGTATGAAAGGTGCACCTTACTCTTACTATCACAATAATCAGAGTGCACCCATGCAACCTTGGTACACCCCCACTCCTCCATCCTGGCCTACACCTCCTACTTGGCCTTACATCCCTTCATATCACCCTCATCGTGTGAACCAACCATTTCAATAGTATGTTCCACAACAACCTCAGTGGAACAATCCATCCTAAAGGTGGAGGCCTCAACATAATCAACCACCTGCCCTAATTCCTCCACCCCACCTCAACCTCAGCTTACTCATGTTGCTCCACCCAAGCTTCCTCAAATTCCTGCACAGCCAAATCTAAACCCGAACAACAGAAAGACATAGCAGGTTTACAATGGAGAAACATCCTATCCAGCTTATGTTGTGGAGATACAGAAGATTAATCTCAGATCGGGAAGAGTACTCCTAGAAAACCACCCTCCATATCCACTTGAAGAGGTTGAGGAGGAAAATGAAGAAGGTAACACTCAAATCCAACAACCTCCTTTTCCTGAGCGCTTGATCCATCCTAGCCAATACACCCCAGAGGAGACTAAACTTCTGGGATAATTGAAAATTGTGTGTGTAAAGATACCACTTCTCCAAGCCATTAATGATGTCCCTATTTACAATAGGCTCATCAAGGAAAAGTGCTTCAAGAAACCTGGGAGAAAGAAGAAAGATACCCCCACCATCAATGTGGTAGGAAAGTTGTCTGACTTAATGCTGGGAAGGGTGATCTTTCCAAAGTACCTAGACCCTGGCAATCTAGTTGTAGATGTGCACATAGATGGTGTCATAGTCCCCAATACTCTGATTAATCTAGGGGCTTCCATCAATTTAATGACGAAGAAAACTATGTTGAAACTTAATCTCCAAGGGACTTTTAGGAAAACCACAACATTTTTGCAACTTGCATATCGGTCCATAGTAACTCTGGAAGGAATTATTGAGGATTTTATGGTTACAATTGAAACTTGGGAATATCTTACATATTTCCTGGTTCTAAAACTTAAAACCAAGTTCAATGGATACCCTCTTATCTTAGGGATACCTTGGTTAGCCACTAAAGATGCTTATATTAGCTGTCGGGCCGGAAACATGACTATTAAAAATGGTCCCTTGTATAAACAGCTAGTATTATATCCTCCATCCCAGCCTTCCATTAATCATGATCTACCTATATGGTTGGAGGATGAAGAATATGAGGTATATAACACTACCCCTATGTGTACCATAGATGTTTTTCTTAGAGGGGGACAGCTTGATGAAGACAAACTCATCAACCATGCCATTCAAAACCAGTCCTCGGCCACTAACAGTCCTCCTGAAAACCTAGTCAAAGAATATGAAATCCAACCTTGGATGGAAGTGCACTCAGTTAAGTCAACCTTTGAAACCACCAAGGCTGTGGAGCTTGGAAAATCCAGATCTTTAGAAATCAATTCAAACCTTTCGGATGAAGAAGAAAATCAGTTATGCCAGCATTTAAAAGAAAACCTAGATGCATTTTCTTTGGATTACAAGGACATGAAAGGGGTGCATCCTTAAGTATGAAAACATCATATTTACATCAAAGAAGGATGCAAGCCTATGCAACAACCCCATAGAAGGATGAACCCAACTCTGAAGGACATACTCAAGGAAGAGCTGTAGTGATCAGATTGGGATTAGGGCCTAAGGATTAGATAAAATTTCAAAGTGCTCAAAAATGCTTCAAACCAATACGAGACCATAGAGCCCGTCACTAGGATTCCAACGCAACTTGGTTCATAAAATTCTTAGTTTGTATGATTGAGTTATGACCTGATGTTCATTTTCCAAAACTGGTTCAGAACTGGGTCGACCAACAGAGTGGGATCCGAATTAGTGGTTGTCATGGACTCTTGAACTCTGCATATAGAATCGGGGATTGTACACCCGTGGAAATTTTTCAAGTGGAACGAATGGCCATGTTCCATTCAACAGCGAGGGTTGAACGGTGGTTATTATATCACAGAAGTAGCAATGGGAGATCAACAGGAAATATCTCATCGCAATTGAGAAACATTGCACATCGCACATAACAGAGTTTACCGTTAAAGAGTTTCACAAGTTAAATTATATAACTCGCGATGCGACAAGGAGGACCACATGTCGACGGAGCACTTCGCAAGTGATACAGTTTAGTATTTAATGGTAAATGTGCAAGAGGGCGATGTGCAATAAGTGGAACTTGCGAAATATGTGATGCGACATTTCCATCACAACTTCGCATCAGCGGATATATTGTTAAACCATTAAATTTATTTGTTATACTCTATGATATGTGATGTACCTATTATTATGGTTGCGAATTTTTTTGATATTGCGAAGTCCGATAAAAGGGATCCGATGTTGATTGTGAACGTATGTATGTTTAATGAAACTTTGATATTGTATTTTGTTCTTTCCGCTAAAGTATAAGCTACTTAACGGTTGGGGGTGCACATGTGGCCACCGCCCTAACCATCAATTTTAATGCATGGCTTTATTGGTGGAGCAGAAAAGGGCGTGCCAAATTTGGCGGTCAACCCTAATATAACTCTAGTTAACTAGAGTTCTCCACATTTAGTGGAGTTTCCTAAGAGATATTGGGAAAAAGTGTAGAAGTCTCAATTTTCGACCATTCTAAGTGAAGGAAGAGTCATTCTTGACTGATTTGAGAATTCTAGAGAAATTGGTGAGGTTTTTAGAGCTAGCTAAGGACTTCTGAGTGTGATTTTTCTTCAGAGAAGTTCCAAGGGCCACTATGAGCCAATAGGAGAATAAGGCCTAGCAAGGGCAGCCAGAGGCCATTCTCAAGAAAAAAATAGTCATTTTTTACTACATTGAACCTTATGAATCCAATAATGGGGTTTCCAGAATAATTTGGAGACTTCTAGAGCCAAAGAATCTGCAGGGAAGTTTCAGGGATCCCAGTGCCGCCAGGTGTTGGAGGCATAAAATGGGGAGCCTGAGTTCATTCTGAGCGAATGAACAGATTATTTTGGATGATTGAAATGTGATGGAGATATTATAATAGGTTTTAGGAGCATAAAAGGACTTCTAGGAGAGTTTGTGCCACATATAAGCTCAGGGAAGCTCAAGGACACTGACCGAGAGATCAAGCCCAAGGGAGCCTAGGTCCATTTCCAGAGATTGAGTAGTCAATCTAGGGGTATTTTGATATTATAAACCCATTGGTACACTCCAAAAAAAAAAATGAGTTGAGCATCAGCTTGAAAAATAAATTGACCATCTTAATCCCAAAGAGCCAAGTCCATTGACGGAGGCTCAAGGAGACGTAGCCAAAGTGTTGAGGGTGAACTACTTTATTCAGTTTGTTTTTATGTGTTGTTGGTTAATTTGCTGCAATTTATGGTTGTTGTACATGTTTTTAATAATCTTAAACAAATGTTTAATTTCTCACACATAAATCCTTAAACCAGTTAAAACACATACACTTGAATCAAGAATTGAATTTTGCGTTGCATTTATAAGCAAGATCCTTAATTTGTTTTAATTGAGTGGGAGGTGCTTTCATAGCAAAAAAAATCAGCCACCCATATCAGATCGGGTTGGTATCATATCACTAGGTTTCTTTCTTGACAGAGCACAAGGTTTCTTGCTTGCTTGTTTGACTTGAAGGGTGTTTAACAGTGCAAATAATTTAACTATTTGCAAATTGACGGATGCTTACAAGTTTGAGTTTGCTAGAGGTGAAGGGGAGCTACTGCTGGCTAAGTCTAGAAGAGGATAAGAAGGAAGAAGGTTGAAAGCATCCTCCTTACGCAAAGGACCTCAAGGCAACCCTTGAAGCACAAGAGGGATTTTTTGCAAAAGAGGCTTCTTGAAGAAGAGATACAAGTTGTAGAGAAGAGCTCAAATCTCTAGCTAAATTGTTTTTGAAGCTTTTTCAATTGTTTTTGAAGCTTTTTGAATTGTTGTTGAAGTTATTTAATTCATTTACATAGTGATGACAACTTCATCAAGTGATGTTTCTAAATCCTCCTCCTTTGCAAGACTCTTTGATAAAGAGATGAAGCAGGACTTTCACATCATGAAAGATATGGTGCAACAGTTGTATGAAGATGTAAGGGAGAGCACTAAACTTCAAAATCAATTGGTTGCTATGAAGAAAGAGAAGCAAGAACTTCTTCAAAATATGCATGAGATGGAGATTCAGCCCCATGATGCCAAAGAAGCCTTAGCCAAGCATGTGCTTGAAGAAGAGAAAAAGAATTCAAGTTTGTCTTCAATTTCCTCTCAAGATAAATGTGTAGGTTCTTTTGAAAAACATACTAGAGGAATAGGGTCCAAATTGATGATGAAAATGGGCTATGAAGGTAAAGGATTAGGAAAACATGCACAAGGCATATTTGAGCCAATTATGGTTGAGGAAAGGCCTAAGTATTTGGGTCTTGGCTATGGAAAATTTTATGGAGAGAGTTCTAAAGCCATGAAGGCACTTGAAATAGTTCCAAGAAGGACTTTTGTTGCAGGTTCAAAACCTAAAACATGCAAAGTTTGTAATCAATATGAATGCAATTGTTTGAAACCAATGTTGCAGCAAGATGCTTGTAATATGGTGAGCAAGAGAGTTGTGACAGCTCTAAGGACATTAACATTATTGTTGGTCTTAAAAAGAGATTTGGAACCTCTTCAAGTTCATCGTCTCAAGAAGGTGAAAAAGATGAACATTAAAAGCAACATTCAAGTTATAATTCTTCCTATAATCATGTTGTTTATGACTATGTTAAACATGACAATTCTGCATGCATGAATGGGCGAAAGAGTTGATGTTCCTATTGTGGTTTGTGTAACCATGAAGTTTCAAAATGTTGGAAGAGAATGAAAGCATACAGGAAACAATTCAAGCAAAGGTGACCTACATAGAATATGAAAAATATTTGCTCACATTGCCAGAAAAAGGGACATATCATTGCCCAATGTTGGACACTGCATCCAACCACTCATCCCAAGCACAAGAAGCAAGAGTATAAAAATATTGGTGAGAATGTGACCAGCGATTCCATCATCGATGTGAGTCCATATGATTCACAAGAAGAATATGTTCAGTAGGAAAAATCGCCATTGAAGTGGGTTGGCAAGAAATTTCTCGATTTCTTGACCAAGGCATGCATTTACTTTGTACATAGATGCAAATTTCAGCCTTATATACACATAAATTTTTGTTGAAAGTGTGACAAGTTGTGGCAAAGGATCACAAATTGTAGGATACAAGATTGCATGTGAATGTTGTTCAGTTGAAGGCATTTATTTTTGTTGCACAATTTCGTCATGGAGGTGTAAAATATGGGTATGTTACTCACTAATGGTGCAACAATATCATTCAGTTCAGCTCTTATAGTCACCCACATGTTTTGGGATTATGTACTTATTTGTACTTGAAAGAAAGAGTTAAAAGTGTACATATGAATGAGTTTGTATGTGTAAATGGCGAACTTGTAAATAGGCTCATTTTACATATATACATGCACAAGTTTTGTCAATATGTATCATGTTGTATATCGACTTGTGTTGATTGTGTCGCACACATGTTTGTCGACTTGTGTCAATTTTGTTGCACCCTTTTCATATCGTCTTATGTCGATTGTATTGCACATTTCATTTCAACTTGTTGTTGATGTTGCATGTTGCACAACTTATGTTTTAGTTGAGGGTGTTTTTCGATTGTGAATCGATAAATGGATACACCAATGTGCAAGAGGATCGCCAAGAATGTGATGTTACAGGATGGTGACAATCAGTGTTTTGAAGAAGAAAAAAGAGGTGGTCTTCATTTCAATTCTTGCATAATATTTTATTTTTAAGATTGATCGTGTGTTCTTATGACAAGATGTTGCAGGAAGTTTTGGTCCATTCAGTGAAGAAGTGGACAAGATGCAAGGTGTTTTTCAGCCATTGCAGAACAAGTTGGCGTTTTTGTTTACGACAAGAGTTCACTCATTGTGAGCTTAATTTGGAAAGTGGATTTCCAAGACAAAGCCTGTATTCCATAGTTGCAAGAGGGACTTCATTCTCAGTGGAAAGGCTAAAAATTTTCCAAGCACATAGAGAGAACAATGGTATAGTAGGATATGCACCAGTTTAAAGCAGTCATCAATGCTGAAGAGGGTCAAAAACAGCCATAGATAGGTGGTCAAGAGACATAGCTAGTTGCGGTGCAAGGCATGTTAGGGTGATTGAAAAAGAGAATTGTCAAGAAAAATCAGTTAATATAACTTGAAAGCAGCAGAATGTTGAAGCTCAAGGCAAATAATCATCATCTTTTGTGGGTACAAAAGCCCGTCAATGGGAAGGAGTGATCAGATTGGGATCAGGGCCTAAGGATTAGCTAAAATTTCAAAGTGATAAAAAATGCTTCAAAAAAATATGAGAGCATAGAGCTCATCACCATGATTCCAATGCAACTTGTTTCATCAAATTCTGAGTTCGTATGATTGAGTTATGGCCTGTTGTTCGTTTTCCAAAACAGGTTCAGAACCGAATCAACCAGCAGAGTGAGATCCGAATTGGTGGTTGTCATGGAGTCTTGAACTCTACATATAGAATCGGGGATTCCATAGTCGTGGAAATGTTGTATGTGGAACAGACAGTCGTGATCCTGTTAACAGCGAGGGCTGAACGGTGTTGATTAGATCGCAGAAGAAGTAATGGGAGATCAACGAGAGAGATCTCATCACAGTTGAGAAACATCGCACATCACACAGAATAGAGTTTACCATTAAAGAGTTTTGCAAGTTAAATTATATAACTCACGATGCAACAAGGAGGACCACATGTCGGCAGAGGTCCGATCGCTATCGCACTTCGCAAGAGATACGGTTTAGTCTTTAAAGATAAATGTGTGGGAGGCCAATATATGATAAGTGGAACTTGCAATATGTGATGCGGCATTGCCATTGCAACTTCGCATGAGCAGATATATTGTTAAACCATTAAAGTTATTTGTTATACTCTATGATCTTCGATGTACCTGGTATTACAGTTGCGATTTTTTTTTTATATTGCGAAGTCTCATAAAAGGGATCCGATGTTGATCGTGAACATATGTATGTTTAATGAAACTCCAATATTGTATTTCGATGTTTCCACTAAAGTATAAGACCCTTAACGGTTGGGGGTATGCATGCACTAGTAAATTTGGCGGAAATTCCGACACTTTAGTTCCAACACTTTTGACTTCCCCAAATTTTATCAATTTTTCAAATCCCGCCACAAAGTGTCGCTATACCGACATTTGGAGACAAGTGTTGGTATTGTGACACTTAGAGGTAAGTGTCGGTCTTGCAACGTTTGCAAAAAAGCGTCGTAATTGCAACAGATTTCTAAAATATGTCATTATTGCGACGTTACAGAGACAAGGTGTCGCTATTGCGACGTTTAGAGGAAGGTGTCACTATTGGGACGTTTAGAGGAAATCGCTATTGCGACGGTTGGTGGCAAAGTGTCGCTCTTGCAACGGTTGGTGGAAAAGTGTCGCAATAGCGATGAACATTTAAAAAAAAATTTTAAAAATGGAACGTCGCAAGACTGACGAAAAGGGAAAAACGTATCTTTTCCGTGTTTGGGAACGTCGCTCTTCCAACGTTGGTAAACGTCGCTTTTCCGACGGCATAGTAAAAAAAATTTTAAAAAGGGACGTCGGTCTTCCGATGCTTATGAAGCGTCGGTCTTCCAATGCACGTCTTAAAATATTTAAAAAAAATGAATGTGACCAATTTCATTTTAACTCTCACAAGTGACGGAATAAAGTAAAGCTTATATAGGATTTGATATAGTTTAACTCTCACAACAATACATTCTTTGACTTTGCAGGCAACGATACCACGCAGTACCAATGAGGATCCTTTCATGGAGCAGAAGCGAGTAAGCCTGATACTTATTAATACTCTTGCTTCGCCTCAGATTAATCAATAACTCACCATTCCTGCAGTCTAAATGAGTGAATCATGAGTGAATTTAGCGAACAAGAGGAAAAATTTTGTAATATCCGTATCTATGCATTGCTTGCACATCAATAAATTGATAATATGTTTATTATCAGCTTTGATTTCATTATCTTCTCCTCTTTTATTTGCGGTGTTGGGAATCATGGAAATCATTAATATTAAAACCTATGATTTGAAAAATAAAAACGAATGATATATCTTATGTACAGAACCCCATTTCTCTGGAAAATTATATATATGCTGCATAATACAGAATCACAAAACAGATATGGACAGTAATCAAGGTTTCAGTAATCAAGGTTGTTTTTGTGCATCAAATCCTAGCATATTGTCTTCAACGTTGTTGTCACATCCATCTTGCTGTCAGGTAGATATATCAAGTGCCAAATCAGAATGTGCTTCACCATACAGGTTATCTCAAGGCCAGGGTCACTGTTTCACAGTTAAAATTATTTATGTTCAGAGTGTCGCTCTTTCGACGGTTGGTGGCAAAGGTGTTCGATGGGATAATCCCACACTCACTGGGCGTATAAGTGATATTGGTGTTTATATATGTGTTGAGGTTTTACATGTTTCGACTACGAGCCAAAGGCTATGCACACTCATACAATCAATTGGGACTCAGCACATGTGCTCGGCCCCTCCCCTCATGACTTGGATTTGTTTGTGGCTTAGCTTGTGGTTCTTGGCCTCGGTCCTGTGGTGATTAGTGTAGGTGCTTGGGCTGAGCCAGGGGCTTGACGGAGTAAAAAGCCCACAATTTTATTAAAAATATAAACAATTTGTAAAAAGCCCACAATTTTATTAAAAATATAAACAATTTTATATTAAATATAAAATTGATATACACTTTTTTATTTGCCCATTAAAATAAGCTAGAATACGAACAATTTTATATTAAATATAAAATTGATATACACTTTTTTATTTGTCCAATAAAATAAGCTAGAATACGATAGGATTAGGGCATTTTGAGATTTTTTACAAAAATGGAAAAAGAGGGAAATAGATAGGACAATCATTAAAGTAGTTTAGGAAAAATAGGATTTCATATATTTTAGCATGCAAATGGCCAGATTGTGGTAATTTAGGGCTCTTTAGAAAAATCGAGGCATATGGTAACGACGGAAAATGGTGAATATAGTGAAGGCATAAGGAATCATAGCCAAAAAATGATCATGAAAGACAACTTTCGAGGGTGAAAAAATGAGTACTAACAAGATGCATGCTCTGATTATAAGTCAGAACCCGATAAGGGGAATGAAAAAGGGAAGCATATGATTGATGCAGAGCCTAGTGCCACTTTTACCACCACCAAGATCCATAAGGATGAGCCCGAAGATCCAGAGGAGGGGGATCGCCTCTTCCACTCATAGATGTGGGTGAAGGGTTCTCCACTGTAGTTCATTGTCAAAAACAAGAGCCAAAAGAACCTCATTTCAGCAGAAGTTGTGAATCAGCTAGGCCTACCAACCACAAAACACCCGCAGTCATACACCATAGGCCCGTTTGTCGTTTGCTCCCTTGTGGCATATTCGTTCGGTCAGGTGCGTCGTGTCGCGCCGTGTGAGGTCGCCCAACCGGGCGCGTTTGGGTCGGGCCATTTTGTTTGAGGGCGCCCGTATCAATTTTGCTGAGATGTGACCGCCCGGGTGCCTTGTGCACGTTCGGGCGGCCCATTTTATGTTTTCTCCCTTGTGGCATCGTTCGGTTGGGCGCGCGGTGTCACACCGTGTGAGGTCGCCTGACCGGACGCATTCAGTTCGGGCCGTTTCTTTCAAGAGCGCCTGTATCAGTTTTTCTAGGTTGTGATCGCCAGGGTGCCTTGTGCACGTTCAGGTGGTCCGTTAGTTGTTTTCTCCCTTGTGGCATCGTTCGGTCAGGCGCATTGTGTCACGTCATGTGAGGTCGCTCGACCGGGCGCGTTCGAGTCAGGTTGTTTCATTCGAGGGCGCCCGTATCAGTTTGCTAAGTTGTGACCACCGTAGTGCCGTGTGCACGTTCGGGTGACCCGTTTGCCATTTTCTCCCTTGTGGCATCGTTCGGTCAAGCGCGTCGTGTTGCGCCATGTGAGGTCGCCCGACCAGGCGCGTTCGAGTCGGGTCATTTTGTTCGAGGGCACCTGTATCATTTTTTCTAAGTTGTGACCGCCCGAGTGCCTTGTGCACGTTTGGGTGGCCCATTTTCTATTTTCTCCCTTGTGGCATATTAGTTTGGTTAGGCGCTTCATGCTGCACTGTGTGAGGTCGCCCGACCAGGCACATTCAGGTCGAGCCATTTCGTTCGAGGCCGCCTGTATCAGTTTTGTTAAGTTGTGACCGCGCGGGTGCCTTGTGCATGTTTGGGCAGCCCGTTTTCCTTTTTCTCCCTTGTGGCATCGTTTGGTCAGGCGCGTCATGTCACGCCGTGTGAGGTCGCCCAACCAGGCGCGTTTAGGTCAGGTCGGGCCATTTCGTTCGAGGGCGCCCGTATCAGTTTTGCTAAGTTGTGACCGCTCGGGTGCCTTGTGCACATTTTTGCGGCCCGTTTGTCATTTTCTCCCTTGTGGCATCGTTCGGTCGGGCGCATCGTGTCACGCCGTGTGAGGTCGCCCGACCGGGCGCGTTCGGTTCGGGCCGTTTCGTTCGAGGGCGCCAATATCAGTTTTGCTAAGTTGTGACCACCTGGGTGCCTTGTGCACGTTCGGGTGGACCGTTTTCCGTTTGCTCCCTTGTGGCATCGTTCGTTCGAGCACGTCATGTCGCACCGTGTGAGTTCACCCGACCGAGCACGTTCGGGTCGGGTCGGGCCATTTCGTTCAAGGGCGCCCATATTAGTTTTGCTAAGTTGTGACCGCCCGAGTGCCTTGTACACGTTCGAGCAGCCTGTTTTTTGTTTGCTCCCTTGTGGCATCATTCGGTCGGGCGCGTCGTGTTGCATCGTGTGAGGTCGCCCGACCGGGCGCGTTCGGGTCGGGTCAGGCCATTTCGTTCGAGGGCGCCCATATCAATTTTGCTAAGTTCTGACCACCCAGGTGCCTTGTGCATGTTCGGGTGGCCCGTTTTCCATTTTCTCCCTTGTGGCATCATTCGTTTGGGCGTGTTGTGTCGCGCCGTGTGAGGTCGCCTGACTGAGCACGTTTAGGTCGGGTCGGGTCGTTTCGTTCTAGGGCGCCCATATCATTTTTTCTAAGTTGTGATCACCCAGGTGCCTTGTGCACGTTCAGGTGGCCCGTTTTCCATTTTCTCCCTTGTGGCATCGTTCGGTCGAGCGCACCGTGTTGCGCCATGTGAGGTCGCCCGACTGGGCGCGTTCAGGTCAGGTCAGGTTGTTTCGTTCAAGGGCGCCCGTATCAGTTTTGCTAAGTTGTGACCGCCTGGGTGCCTTGTGCACGTTTGAGTGCCCCATTTTCCGTTTTCTCCTTGTGGAATCATTCATTCAGGCGCGTCGTGTCGTGCCGTGTGAGGTCACCCGACCGGGCGCATTCGGGTCGGGTCGGGCCATTTCGTTCAAGGGCGCCCATATCAGTTTTACTGAGTTATGACCACCTGGGTGTCTTCTGCACATTCGAGTGGCCTATTTGTCATTTTCTCCCTTGTGGCATTGTTCATTTGGGTGCGTCGTGTCGCGCCATGTGAGGTCACCCGATTGGGCGCATTCAGGTCGGGTCGTTTCGTTCTAGGGCGCCCGTATTAGTTTTGCTAAGTTGTGACCACCCGGGTGCCTTGTGCATGTTCGGGTGGCTCGTTTGTCATTTTCTCCCTTGTGGCATCGTTCGTTCGGGCGTGGTGTCGTGTCGCGCCATCTGAGGTCGCTCAACCGGGTGTGTTCGGGTTGGGTTGGGTCGTTTCGTTCGAGGGCGCCCGTATCATTTTTGCTAAGTTGTGACCACCCAAGTGCCTTGTGCACGTTTGGGCAGCCCGTTTTTCATTTTCTCCCTTGTGGCATCATTCGATCGGGCCGCCGTGTCGCGTCGTGTGAGGTCGCCCGACTGGGCGCGTTCGAGTCGGGTCGGGCCATTTCGTTAAAGGGCGCCCGTATCAGTTTTGCTAAGTTGTGACCGCCCGGGTGTCTTGTGCACGTTCGGGTGGTCTATTTGCCATTTGATCCCTTGTGGCATCATTCGTTCGAGTGCGCCGTGTCACGCCTTGTGATGTCGCTCGACCGGACGCGTTCAGGTCGGGCTGTTTCGTTCGAGGGCGCCCGTATCAGTTTTGCTAAGTTGTGACCACCCGGGTGCCTTCTGCACATTCGGGTGGCCCGTTTTCCATTTTCTCCCTTGTGGCATCGTTCGTTTGGGCGCATCGTGTCGTGTCGTGTGAGGTCGCCTGACGGGGCGCGTTCGGGTCGGGCCGTTTCGTTCGAGGGTGCCCGTATCAGTTTTTCTAAGTTGTGATCGCCCGAGTGCCTTATGCACGTTCGGCTGGCCCATTTTCCATTTTCTGACTTGTGGCATCGTTCGTTCGGGCGCGTCGTGTCACACTATGTGAGGTCGCCTGACCGGGCGCGTTCGGGTCAAACCGTTTCGTTCGAGGGCACCCGTATTAGTTTTTCTAAGTTGTGACTGCCCGGGGGTCTTGTGCACATTCGAGTGGCCCATTTTCTATTTTCTCTCTTGTGGCATCATTCGTTCAGGTGCGTCGTGTCACGCTGTGTGAGGTTGCCCGACTGGGCGCATTCGGGTCGGGTTGGGCCGTTTCGTTCGAGGGCGCCCGTATCAGTTTTGCTAAGTTGTGACCACCCGGGTGCCTTGTGCATGTTCGTACGACCCGTTTGTCGTTTTCTCCCTTGTGGCATCATTTGTTTGGGCGCGCCGTGTCGCGCCGTGTGAGATCACCCGACCAGGCACATTCAGGTCGAGTTGAGCCGTTTTGCTCGAGGGCGCCCGTATCAGTTTTGTTAAGTTGTGACTGCCCGGGTGCCTTGTGCACATTCGGGTGGCCCGTTTTCCATTTTTTCCCTTGTGGCATCGTTCATTTGGGTGCATTGTGTCGGGACGTGTGAGGTCACCCGACCAGGCGCGTTCGGGTCGAATTGGGCCATTTCGTTTGACGGCAACCGTATCAGTTTTTCTAAGTCGTGACCGCCTGGGTGTCTTGTGCACGTTTCGGTGCCCTGTTTTCCGTTTTCTCCCTTGTGTCATTGTTCGTTCGGGCACGCCGTGTGAGGTCACTCGACCCAGCGCGTTCGAGCCGGGCCATTTCATTCCAGGGCGCCCGTATCAGTTTTGCTAAGTTGTGACTGCCTGGGTCCCTTGTGCACGTTCGGGCGGCCCGTTTGCCATTTTCTCCCTTATGGCATCATTCGGTCGGGCGCGCCGTGTCGCGCCGTGTGAGGTCGCCCAACCGAGCGCATTTGGGTCGGGTCGGGTCACTTCGTTCGAGGCCACCCATATCAGTTTTGCTAAGTTGTGACTGCTCGGGTGCCAGCTTGTGCACGTTCCAGTGGCCCATTTTCCATTTTCTCCTTTGTGGTATCGTTCGATCGGGCGTGTTGTGTCGCACCGTGTGAGGTCGCCCGACGGGGCGCATTCGGGTCGAGTCGTTTCGTTCGAGGGTGCCCGTATCAGTATTGCTAAGTTGTGACCACCCAAGTGCCTTGTGCATGTTCGGGCAGCCTGTTTACCATTTTCTCCCCTGTGGCATCGTTCGTTGTGTCGCGCCGTGATCAGGTCTTGTCATGTGAGGCCACCCAAGGAAACACATTTGTACGGGTCGGGTCAAGTCATGTGATGGTGCCCAATTAGTTGGAAATGAGTTCGGGTTAGGTCAGGTTGGTTCATGCCATATTGTAATTAAGGGTTCCCAAGGAAACATGTTTGGGCGGGTCGGGTCAGGTCGTGTCGTGTGAGGCTACCCAAGGAAACGCTTAGGTAGTTAGGTAGGTAGCATGCCCCTATCTCCCATCTCCATATAGAGTAATTTGGTCACATATTCTTCTTCTATGATACTGGTTCCATCTCTCTCTTAAGTCCTATCTCTTGTCCTTCTTCTCTCTCCCTTTCTCTCCTTATACCTTCCTCTCTCTTCCCCAATCTCCCTCTCTCTCTCTCTCTCTCTCTCTATCTCTCTCTCTCTCTACCCTCCAATCCTTTCACTATATCCTTGTTACATTGAGACGCAAATAATAAGCAACTAATGTACACAAATAGAGACCAATGAAACTATCATCTTAACCCCTAACCCCTTAAACACTAATTCCCAACCCCTAACCCATTTAACCCCCTAAACCTCTAAACCCCTAACCCATTTAACCCCTAAACCATTAACCTCTAAACCCTTAAACCCTAACCCATTTAACCCCCTAAACCCCTAGTAAACCCCTAACCCATTTAACCCCCTAAACCGGCCTAAACCTACAAACCCTTAACCCCTAACCCTCTAAACCTTAAACAATTAAACCCTTAACCCTAACCCCTTAAACCCTAATTCCTGACCCCTAACCCATCTAACCCCATAAAACCTAACCCCATTATCCCCTAACTTCTAACCCCTAAAATCCTTAACTGCTAAATCCCCTAACCCCTAAACCCCTAACCCATTTAACCCCCTAAACCCTAAATGTTGGGAAAATACTGAGAGGCGGGGGGTGAATCAGTATTTAGGGCATACTCAGTACTTTTTACTTTTTCTTCCTTTAAAACCCATACGCAACTTTCCTGAAACCAACTCGCGTATACACGCGGATATCCTTCATAAAACTCGCGTATATACAGAGATCTTATTATGCATTTAATTCTTTACTTAGATCTATGCATCATTTATTCATCAGATGTTTAGTTAGTAGTAAGCATGTGTAGTAATAACAGAATAAACCATCACACATAAGCAACACACATGAACACCAGGATTTAAGGTGGAAACCCAAGTCGGGAGAAAACCACCGTTGTCGTCGTCTTTGTCTTCAATATTTTATTATAAAGAAAACATCTTACAACCATGTACTGGCGCAGACTCATACCAGCACGCAGGCACCCACCTGCAGAATGCTACAACCTTCTCTCATTTACCAGCCTCTCCTAGAAGGGAGCTACAACCCCCTGCTCTCGTTTACCAGCCTCTCCTGGAAGGGAGCTACAACCCCCTACTCTCGTTTACCATCCTCTCCTGGAAGGGAGTCACTATGCCCTGCACTCGTTTACCAGCTACCACTGGAAGGGAGCTACAACCCCCTCACTGAAGGCTTCGACCCTCAGCACCACCATGGACCACGTTTCATCAATTTTCATACTAGATCCAACAGCTTCCATACAACACAACTTGTAGGCCACTTTTCATCATATTTTCAGACTGGACCCACTCCACACATTTAAGCTCAAAATTCATCAAACTGAAACTTATAACCCCATCAATTCATTCATTGAATCATCAACCAATCAACCAACAACTTGATCTTCAATCAACATAATCAGCAGCATATTCATCATTCAAATAACCCAGTTATGTTTGAATACATCATTGATAGATAACAGTAGAACAGCAAAACAGATCAGGCATTTCATTGCACTTACTTCAGCAAAACCTAGATTCCATACGTGCTTTTACTTCACTGAACCTACGTATGTACGTGCTTTCATGCAGACCAACCCATGTATACTTCTGTGCATTCTTCATAAAACCCTATCTGCCCATACGCGCTTTTCCTTAAGAAGACCCACGTATACACGTGCTTTTACTGAAGCGAACCTGCCTATACATCTATAAATTTTTAGAACTGTGCAGCCCTTCAGATCAGATAAGAAACTCGGATTTCATCCTTTACTTCAAAAATTATTTCGCCTCATCTCAGATCTAAACATTCCATAAACAGATCTAGAAAATACATATACATTTCAAATCTAGAGATCCCTCTTCATCATTTTCTTCATAGGTGCATCATAGATTCAGATCTATCAATCAACTATTACCCAATCCATACAGATATACTCCAGAGTGAAGTATTCATTCCATACCCAGACACATGCACACCTTGCACAATGATCTTCTTCTCCTTAAATAGCTTTAGCCTTTATCAATACCATGAGTCAAAACCACACCACTTCCGATGGTATTCCTAGACGGGATCAAATAGATAATCTAGTGCTTAATACAATGGATCAATACCATGGTAAATTCCCCTGGTTTTATAAATTTAGAGCGCAATAGGGCATACGCGACTTGGCACGTTCTTTTCGACGTACATACGCTACTTCTCCTCAACAAACCCGCGTATGCATTGTGACATACCTTGTTCAACATTATTCTGGCACTTTCTGAATTCCTTTCTTCTGCTACTTCTGTAGATACATTAGAGTTACATCATTACCAACTCATCAAGTCAGTTTCCATCAAGAACAACGTCATCAAGCAGGTTCCATCAAAGTCAACACGTTGTATCACATTGCCAACAATCTCCCCCTTAACTCATCAAGTAGGTTGTCATCAACTTTATCAAGTAGGTTGCCATCTAAAGACAACTCATCAAGTCAGTTTCCATCAAAAACAACTTCATCAAGCAGGTTCCATCAAAGTAAACACATTGTATCACATTGCCAACAATCTCCCCCTTAACTCATCAAGTAGGTTGTCATCAACTTTATCAAGTAGGTTTCCATCCAAAGACAACTCATCAAGTCAGTTTCCATCAAGGACAACTTCATCTGGTAGGTTGCCATCAAAGACAACACATTGCATCATATTGCCAACAATCTTACTTCATCAAGTAGGTTTCCATCAAGGACAACACAAGCATCATATTGCCAACAATCTCCCCCTTTGGACTTGATGGCAACCATGATGGTGTTTGATCACCACAACAGATAGATACATTGATTATAGCCATTATGCAAACACATACTCTCCTCTATTCAAACACCATGTTACTCTCTCCGTTTGACAACAAGGGCAAAGGGCAGATCAAAAACCAAAACAAGGTTTTTCTTCTCATGTAGAAAGAAGAGCTCTGCAGATCTGATGTGCACTGAAGTTACCATGCTCCCCCTGAGTTCACGCTGAATCTTCAAACATATTTTTTCAATGAAGTACATGACTCTATGACCTTTCCTATCACCAAGGACTCATACTTACATCAATGATCCAACCAATTGGATTTACATATGTGACTCAAGTACCCAACCAAGTGGGTTCACATTTTAACTCAACTACCCAACCAAGTGGGTTTACAAATTTGACTCAAGTACCCAAATAAGTGAGTTTACACATTTGAACAAGTCCTTACATTACAAATTTACATCAAAAGTCTCAACATGACATTTTCATCAAATTACAAATATGACCTTTTACAACAAATACCAAAAGGACCTCAAGAAAGAGATCATTTTTCAGAATCATCATAATGCCAACAATGCATTACATTTAGCAAGGCTAATGCTCCCCCTGAAACCTTTCCATATGACCAAAACTCCTCCTTAGCTTTGTGCAACCAAATAGTACAGCAGATGTGCTAAAAGAATGTTGTCCCAGAAGAATTTTGTCAGCAAATAACCATACGTGGTTTTCTATGTATGAACTCGCGTATATACGCGACTGTCTTTCAGGAAATCCGCGTATCCAACTTAATCTTCTGAAATTTAATCAGATCTGATCTTCTGAGAGGTAGAAACATCTCTTAGCTTTTGTCCGAGAAATTTGAATGCTTCCCTGGAATATATGAGAAAAGATAGATAGGACAATGTAGTTTTGTTTTCAAGTGTCATCCAATAGTTGTAGCATAAGCACATCAATAACCAAGCCTTCAGACTCTTTGCTGCATCAAGATATTCTTCCCAAGAGGAATTATCATATCAGAACAACTTCTTCAATAAAAAATATGTGTCAAACAATCATCCATGTGATCTGATATCACCAAGATCTTCAGGATTCATCATGATGTAATATACGAATGAAAAAGATCTCATCCATAGCAACAAACTCTACATGATCTATTATTATCTCTGAATCATAAGACTTCCAACTCATCCATGAGTGAAAACAAAAGATACTCTTCAGCCAAAAGCAATCAGGGCTCATTCATAATCTCATCATAAGAAACCATGTATCATGTCATCATCATTTGAGCATAAGTATTACGAGAACTAAGGAATAAGCAGATACAATGCCAACAATGCAATCATTAGTAGTTAGACTTATGCTCCCCCTGAACCTGTACTCCTGTTCTTGAGCTGAATCACTGTTTTCTTTAACAGAAAAGCATACGCTTCTTTCTCCAAAGGAACTCGCGTGTATACACGGCTTTTTTTCACTAAACCCACATATGGAAAGTGAGACATAGAAAATTTCCACAACTTCATCTCCCCCTGAATTTGTACCACGTGTACCTGTTTTCTTCACATCAGATGCACTGTCAGAAATAAACATAACCAGAATTACCAAACCAACCATGGGAATCATCATACATTGCTCCCCCTGTGATGATACATTACTAATCCATATAATGTATCTCACATCATCCCTGCAGTCATTATGAGAAGTAAGCTTTAGAAGAAGATGACTGCAGTAGGGTCAATATTCCCTACGTTTCTAACCGGTCCTCCTTCCTTTTCCAGCTTCGCTTGAAGCTTCTTATTTTGTGCTGAAAATTATCCAATTTCTCAGATCTATTCATCCTGCATTCTTTTACTACATGTCCATACTTGTTACAAGCATAACATCTTATGTGACCAGAAAAGTAAGCATAAGGACCATGATGTGATTTTCTATTCTTTCTTCTATTGCAATCAGCTGCTTTATGACCATACTTGCTGCATGAAAAACAATATCCCTTAAAGAAACCTGAGTACCTTTCTTTGTAGAATCTGTTCGACTGTGACTAAAACATTCTGCTTCTGCAATTGGCTGCAACATGCCCATAATTATGACATTTAAAGCATTCAACATTATTTAACAAAGGAGGGAATGATTTCTTTTCAGAGTTCATGATTGTTGGTTGACCTTTTGTTTCTTTCAATACATCAGGTTTTGCATTGATATCTTTTGAATCTTTAGCACTTCCTTGTGAACTAGATTCTCCTTTAACAGTTTCATGAAAACCAAGACCAAATTTAACAGAGGGAGACCTTTGACTACTAAGAATATTATCCAGAATCTTAGTACTATCTTGAAACCTCAAGAGTTTATATTTTTCTTCTAAATTACCTTTTAGAATGTTTACCTCATCCTCCAATCTTTGGCATTGCTTCTTCATACTTTATTCGATCCTTCTTCCTTCTTCTACTTGATCACTTAGTTTTAAAATCTCTTCCTTCAACCCATTTTCTTGTTCTTCAAAAGTTTGTAGAAGTTCTTCATTCTTCTTATTTTATTTTTCCAGATCTTCATTTAGATCGATGACTTCTGCTTCAAGTCTTTTATTTTGATTGGTTGCATAATTGTACAACCTTTGATACTTGTCTATATATCCATTCAGTATTTCTATCTGTCCTTTCATTTGAGAGATCGTCTCATTGTAGATAACTTCTCTCTCTTTAAATTATCTTTGTTGATCTTCAACTTTAATCTTGAGAGCTTCTTCCAGATCCATAACATTACTTTCACTATTTTCACCATTGCACGCACAAGAAAGTGAATCACAAGAACCACATTCAATACCTGTTTTATCTTCTTCATTTTCCGCTGCACATGTTTTCTAAGATATCTCCTTTTGAGTAGCCTTCTTCTTTTGCTTCCTTCCCATTGTGACGGATCTCCTTCAAGCGATCAAGCTTCTGCAGAAGAACCTAGCTCTGATACCAATTGTTGGGAAAAATACTGAGAGGGGCGGTGAATCAATATTTATGGCATACTCAGTACTTTTTACTTTTTCTTCCTTTAAAACCCATAAGCTACTTTCCTGAAACCAACTCGCGTATACACGCGGATATCCTTCATAAAACTCGCATATATACAAAGATCTTATTATGCATTTAATTCTTTACTTAGATCTATGCATCATTTATTCATCAGATGTTTAGTTAGCAGTAAGCATGTGCAGTAATAACAGAATAAACCATCACACATAACCAACACACATGAACACCAGGATTTAAGGTGGAAAACCAAGTCGGAAGAAAACCACCGCTGCCATCGTCTCTGTCTTCAATATTTTATTATAAAGAAAACATCTTACAACCATGTACTGGCGCAGACTCATACCAGCACGCAGGCACCCACCTGCAGAAGGCTACAACCTTTCGTTACCAACTTTCCTATGAGGACAACCCTCTGCTCTCGTTTACCAGCCTCTCCCGGAAGGGAGCTACAACCCCCTGCTCTCGTTTACCAGCCTCTCCTGGAAGGGAGCTACGACCCCCTGCTCTCGTTTACCAGCCTCACCTGGAAGGGAGCTACGACCCCCTGACTGAAGGCTACGACCCTCAGCTCTACCATGGACCACGTTTCATCAATTTTCATACTGGATCCAATAGCTTCCATAGAACACAACTTGCAGGCCACTTTTCATCATATTTTCAGACTGGACCCACTCCACACATTTAAGCTCAACATTCATCAAACTGAAACTTATAACCCCATCAATTCATTCATTGAATCATCAACCAATCAACCAACGACTTGATCTTCAATCAACATAATCAACAACATATTCATCATTCAAATAACCCAAGCCTGCTTAATAAATCATCGATAAACATAATAGTAGAATATCAAACGTACTGCAGGTCTTAATCTCCACTAGTATTTAGCAACTTAGATTCTATACGCGCTTTTACTTCACTGATCTTGCGTATGTACGCGCTTTCATGCACACCAACCCACATATACTTTGAAACCTTATCCGCCCATACGTGCTTTTCCCTGCATGATCGAGATGTATACACGCGCTTTACTAAAGCAACCCGTATACACATCTTCAGAATTTTTCGTAACTGCAGTAGCCCTTCGTACTGGATAAACAAATCATATTTCATCCTTTACTTCAGAAAGTATTTCGCCTCATCTCATATCTAAACATTCCATAAACAGATCTAGAAAATACATATACATTTCAGATCTAGAGATCCCTCTTCATCATTTTCTTCATAGGTGCATCATAGATTCAGATCTATCAATCAACTATTACCCAATCCATACAGATATACTCCAGAGTGAAGTATTCATTCCATACCCAGATACATGCACACCTTGCACAATGATCTTCTTCTCCTTAAATAGCTTTAGCCTTTATCAATACCATGAGTCAAAACCACACCACTTCCGATGGTATTCCTGGACGGGATCAAATTGATAATCCAACGCTCAATACAATGGGTCATACCATGGTAAATTCCCCTGGTTTTATAAATTTAGAGCGCAATAGGGCATATGCGACTTGGCACATTCTTTTCCGCGTACATACACTACTTCTCCTCAACAAACCCGTGTATGCATTGTGACATACCTTGTTCAACATTGTTCTGGCACTTTCTGAATTCCTTTCTTCTGCTACTTCTGTAGATACATCAGAGTTACATCATTAACAATTCATCAAGTCAGTTTCCATCAAGAACAACTTCATCAAGCAGGTTCCATCAAAGTCAACACATTGTATCACATTGCCAACAATCTCCTCCTTAACTCATCAAGTAGGTTGTCATCAACTTTATCAAGTAGGTTGCCATCCAAAGACAACTCATCAAGTCAGTTTCCATCAAGAACAAATTCATCAAGCAGGTTCCATCAAAGTCAACACATTGTATCACATTGCCAACAATCTCCCCCTTAACTCATCAAGTAGGTTGTCATCAACTTTATCAAGTAGGTTTCCATCCAAAGACAACTCATCAAGTCAGTTTCCATCAAGGAAAACTTCATCTGGTAGGTTTCCATCAAAGACAACACATTGCATCATATTGCCAACAATCTTACTTCATCAAGTAGGTTGCCATCAAGGACAACACAAGCATCATATTGCCAACACTAAACCTATAACCCCTTAACCCCTAACCCATTTAACCCCCTAAATCGTAAACCTCTAAATCCCTAACCCATTTAACCCCTAAACCTAAACCTCTAAACCCTTAACCACTAACCCTTAAACCCTTAACCCCTAACCCATTTAACCCCCTAAACCCCTAACCCATTTAACCCCCTAAACCCTAAACCTCTAAACCCTTAACCCCTAACCCCTTAAACCCTATTTCCCAACCCTAACCCATTTAACCCCCATTTTTCGATTTCTCCCTTGTGCCTTCGTTTAGTTATGCACACCGTGTTGCACCGTGTGAGGGCGACCGACCAAATCTGTCCCACTCCTTAAGTACCTCTTGTGACCGCATGGGTGCCTTGTGCACGTTCGCCCTGCTAGTTTTCTTTTTGCTCGCTTGTGCCTTTGTTCGGTCGGGCGTGCCATATTGTGAGGGCGCCCGCCCAAACGTGTTCAGGTCAGGTCGGGTCATTTTGTTTGAGGGTGGCCGTATCAAATTTTCTGAGTTGTGATCACACAGGTGCCTTTTTCACGTTCGTGCAGCCCGTTTTTCGTTTTCTCCCTTGTGCCTTCATTCGGTCGTGCACGCCATGTCGCGCCATGTGAGGGTGCTCGCCCAAACGCGTTTGGGTTGGGTCATTTCGTTTGAGGGCGGCCATATCAAATTTTCTAAGTTGTGACCGCATGAGTGCCTTGTGCATGTCCGTGCGGCCCATTTTTCGTTTGCTCCCTTGTGCCTTCGTTCGGTCGGGTGCGCCCTGTCGTTTCGTTTAAGGGCACCCGCCCAAACCCGTTCCCTAATCCCTAATCCCTTAACTACTAACTCATTATTCAACCCCTAACCCCTAAATGCACCTAAATCCCCTAACCCCTAACCCCCAATCCCCTAAGCCCTCCAAATTCGACAAATTAGCTTTGAAGAAGTAATTCTTTTCTGCAATATGTTTTGTAATTTATTTAAATAGAGGTATCTTCTCTAGAGTTCTTTTTTAGATCCACAATTTCATTTACTCATTTTTGAACAAGGCGTATGACACTCTTCATGTCTATGGAATTTTTATCTTGAACCTCATTATCTATACAAGTATTTGTTGCTTCAAGGGTTTCCTAAACCTCTAAACCCCTAAACCTCTAAACCCCTAACCCATTTAACCCCTAAACCATAAACCTCTAAACCCTTAACCATTAACCCCTAAACCCTTAACCCCTAACCCATTTAACCCCCTAAACCCTAAACATATAACCCCTTAACCCCTAACCCATTAAACCCTAATTCCCATCCCCTAACCCATTTAACCCCCTAAACCATAAACCTCTAAACCCCTAACCTCTTTAAGAGCCCGCTTTGTAGCCTCCACAATCTTGAATGTCACAAATGCAAATCCCCTGGATTTGTTGGTATTCTTATCATATGCAAACGAACCTTCTTCTATCTCTCCATATTTGTAAAAAACTTCTAAAAGCTTATCATTGGCCATGTCATATGAAAGACCACCAATTTAAAGTTTCCTTTGAGCCTGATCTGTACTTTGACCAGGACTTGTGCTTGACACATCTGCCAGATTGCTTATAGTAATCCTCCCATCAATAGTCTTGCTAGGCTCTTTCAATGCCCTTTGAGCAGAATCCATATTCTTAAATGATTCATTTTCAAAATTTATTGCTTCATTGAGCACAACATGCAGCTTATCTAATACTTTATTGAAGCTAAGAGCTCCATCTTTGGGGTAAGCTGCTTTTCAGCTAACTCCATTGCTTTTAATCTCAGTTTTTCCAATTTCTTTCTTCTCTCATATGATACCTGAGCCTTTGCCTTTCTCTTCCCTTCTAATTCCGTAATAGAGTCATAGTGATGCCAACCAAATTATTTGGAAAGCCTTCCTAGCAGACAATATTTGTGCCTGGCTGAAGCCTCAACACTTTCAGAGCATATGGAATGACCATTCTCTTCTTCCAGACATATGGTGGGGGAACCCCTTCAAAAGCCCTTAGCCTAGAAAGTGTTGCAGCACCACGCTTGGTATTGTGTGGAATCATTCCTCTAATTTTCCAGTAGTCAAATCCTTCTCTTACTTTATCAGGGAATATCATGGTTCCCCCTACCTACCTAGTAACTACATTACATTTATTTCATGACAAGACTACCCTACAACCCACCAAATTTCTATCATATCCTTAACGTCAACAACAATTTGTTGTTCAAGATAAAGCTAAGTTGGAACAAAATTAGCTCTAGAGCTTAGGATATTTTTCCTCCTCTAATGTTTATAAACCAATCGATATAAAATTTCTAAAGCATGTGGGAGCCCTTTAAGTATCACCTTTCCTATATTGACTCCGTCTTAAAAATCATGGAAAATGTCCATAGATGAGTTATCCTTACTAAACCAAAAAAATCATTGAAAATAATCATTCATACCATAACATTACTACTTTCATTTTAACCACATAAAACTTATTTTAAGTTACCATAATTCATCTTTAATATCACATAATTAGATTAAAAAATCAACCAAAATCCTTAGTTTATGAAATAAAAATTCAATAATTTTATATAATTAATAATTTAAATAAATGTCTTAGATTTAATCTCATTAATAATTATTTATAATCAACAATACCACTTATTTACCCAAACCAGTTTAAATTATTTAATTTATTAAGTTTTAATTTCTAAAGAGATTTTTAAGGTGTTTAATTCATTTATGTATTCAAAAATTGATTATAAACAATAAGAAATCACAATCTTGATATTGTGAGGTTTCAATCAAAAAAACCATTTCATCTATTAATTAGACTACACTATTATTTATTATAGAAAATGTATCTAATTTGAATGAATGAATACATAGATTACTATCATTAAAGAAAAAAAATGTAAATTTCACTTTTAAAGTAATACTTAAAAATAAGGAAAAAATAATACATAAATTATAAAGAAAAAATATATATATAAAAAAGAGATTAAAACTCCAAAAATTTAAAATACAACATAATTTAATAGTGTAAAGTTTAAAACTCCTTTTAATAAAGCATGATGATTTAGTAGGGTAGAAGGATTACTATATGCAAAAATCAGTCCATTATTTACTCATATAACTTTAATTGCTTCTCAAAAAGATATGTTTTATTTTTTTGACTGTAAATATTTTTAAACAATCAAAATAAACAAACATTTAATTATTTAGAAATGATTTTAATTATTTAAAAATGATTATAATTATTAAAAATATATATATTTTTAAATTAATTTGAGTGGCCTTAACAAAACACACGTGTTTCATTTCAAAATGTAAAAAAATTTCAAATATCAAAAGTTTTAATTTCCCTCGTTCATTTCCCTTCAGTTGCATGGTTTGTCCAAAGAAGGAGGGAGGATCTGATCCAAATCTGAGTTGGATCGATAGCAAAAATGCGAGAGATCCTTCACATTCAGGGGGATCAATTTGGCAACCAGATCGGCTCCAAGTTCTGGGGAGTGGTCTGTGAGGAACACGGGATCGATCCTACTGGGAGATATGAGGGCACTTCAGATCTACAACTTGAAAGGGTTAATGTTTATTGCTTGATGTCGTTAGGAAGGAGGCCGATAACTGTGATTTCCTGCAAGGTATGTGTCTTTTTCAGATTCGAATCCTTGACCTTGTGTTTTTGAAATGTAGGATTTCCTTTGCTAAAATGATGTGGGTTTTTTTTGTGTACAAGGTTTTTGTTGTGTGGGTTTTGATTACCTAGATTTTGTATTTTTATCACCAATTAGATTTTCAGTTAATATGTCAAATGTATCTTATAAAATTTTCTTCTTGTGATATTTATTCGTCTGCGAAAAATTCTCGGCGTGAGAAGTTTTTTGATGAAGATATTAAGATTGATGTGAAGATATTAGGATTGAAGTTTTTCGATGAAGATATTAGGATTGATGTGATTGATGTGAAGATATTATACATCTTGAGTGATATAGGGGAGTGATTATTTTGGGGAAAAAACCCATAACTGACATTCTATTGATCTGTGTGTCCATGCAGGTCGTGACTTGAACCACCTGATCTCGGCAACCATGAGCGGAGTTACCTGTTTCCTAAGGTTTCCTGGTCAGTTGAACTCAGATCAAATCCAATGTACTGTAAAACGATCATTCAGTTCCTTATTTTGGTATCTGGCTAAGCCATTTCCCTTTAAATAGGCTTTTCTTAATTGTCTTTTCATTCTTACCATAAAATATGTTCATTCCCTCTGATTTGAGTTGGATTTTCAAGTTTGACTCTTCTCTGTTTGGAATCCAAGCCGACTTGTTTCTGGGTTGGACTCAGCCTCAAGTCATACCATAATGCTAAATCCATTACCATATTTAAAAAATCAAGAAAAAAAATACACAACAGTTCAAACACTTCCACTATTCCACTATTGATTAAATTTTTTGATAAAATATTAGCTAAATTCATGCCAGAAAGTGTCATCTCAGATAGATTGTGACATGAGTAAACAATGCCTTAATAATCGAACAAGGTATGACAAAAGTTCAAATCATATACTGTAGTATTTGTTGGAGAAGTCCCAGATGTTGGTGGAGCAGATGGGACTGCAATTACAATAGAATTAAGAACCCCATTTCCTCCATAGCCTTTGGCAAGTCTCTGCAAAAGGGATGAGCGGTATTAAAAGAAAGTATCGATCTGGTACTACGTACTTGGTCTGAAGGCTACAATCCAGAGAAAGTATCGATCTGGTACATCCTAAGTCAACCCTCCTCAGGACTTTTCCTTAGTAAATATATCTTGGATCACATAGTGAAGTACTTATATTGTCCCTCTAAAGTTTAGCCTGGAGATTATCTTCATAATGTAAAGAGTAAAAACAAACTCTCGGAGAACTAGAACTAGTTCTATTTCTTGGTCTAGAACTAGATCTGAGATGGGGATGCATTGTGTACAAATTTAGGGTTATAGAACTTGGAGAAAGAGTATACTTCAAACCTCCGCACAATAGTTCGTTCTTCATGTATCTTCAAATAATAGGGTTTTACTTGAGCGAGGGCTACTTTTGTGTTATTGAAAAGGTGTATCTAAAATTTGCATCATCATGTACCTTTTGACATTCAATTTAGCACAATGAATCAAACCACAAAGAATCATATAAAGAGAGATATGCCATAGAACTCAACTACCACATAGGCATAATGCCACAAAGATTTCAAAACTTGTATGTCAGAGTGTCACAAAAATTCAGTATACTATAATGCCATAAATTATTCAAATGCCACCAAAGAAGTCATAGGTTCAGATCTATTGTGAATGCTTCTTTTGTTTTTCTATTGTAAACAATTCTCCCAATCTTTTGAGATTAGATGCTTCAACAAATTTATTGTCATATGATCTTTGATACTTCAGATCACATGTCACATATATATGGTACTCTTCCAAATTCTGTTCTGCTTCATTTTCTACCTTCATTTTCCCATAAAATATTTATCCTTTTGTAAATATGATTATCTTAAAATTGACCTTCAACCTTAAGCAAGAGAGAGTTACAATAGATGGTTAAGAGGTTTCAAACTTCATTGGATATTATTTCATCTTCTTCCATAAATCACAAAGAATATTGTATCGAATGTCATGTATAGTCACATGTAACTGTTTGGTGTCATCATAAGTGCTTGTTTCTGTAACTTGGTCGAGAGATTGGCTTCAAAGAGATGTAGGATTTATTCTTTCAGTCTTGGTCCTAGATTTATTTAGGATTCAACCTACAAAACTTTTGGAAATATGCTTCAGACCATAGTCTCAAATTAGGATATAGACTTTTGGATTGCAGACATAGAGCATAGAGGATAACTTACTTGTAAAATCAAAGAGAATCTATCAAGAGTATTGATTTGGCTTCCAATAACGTATTTCAATGATGGCTACTACAGAGAATATGATCGCGTAGTGAAATACTTATATTTTCCCTCTAAATGTTAGCCTGGAGATTAGCTTCATAATGTAAAGAGTAAAAAAAAACTCTCGGAGAACTAGAACTAGTTCTATTTCTTGGTCTAGAACTATATATAAGATGGTGATGCATTGAGTACAAATAACTTGGAGAAAGATTATACATCAAACCTTTGCAAAATAATTTGTTCTTCATGTATCTTCAAATAATATGGTTTTACTTGAGCGAGGGCTACTTCTGTGTTATTGAAAAGGTGTCTCTAAAATTTGCATCATTATGTACCTTTTGAAATTCATTTTAGCACAATGAATCAGGCCACAAAGAATCATATAAAGAGATAATTTCCGGCATGTTCTTTTCAATGCTATGCTATATATAGTTGGAGAATGTCATTCATGCTTTCCAAAAATGTAAATCAAATGATTATGCCTCTTTTTGTATGTTTAATTGCAAACGAATTCTAACTCAACTCTCTGGTTTGTTGGTAAATTGAAGGATATGTTGTATTAAATATATATCATGTCTATCGGGTGTGTTTGGACAAGTAAACCTTCAGATTGCAGTTTGTCTCACTTTAAGTCAATTCCAAATTGTGACTCTTATGTTGTATATGGCAAGAAAATGCATTCTACTTTCCTGATTAGGATAATCTTAATTGTTATGATTTCTTGTATGTATTTGTATTAAATTTGAATATTCTATTTTCTGTTTTCTTGGTAAATTGAAGTACACATTTCTTTTAAATAATTTTCTCAGCTGCTCGATGTGTTTGTACATTAGTTTTTACAAGTGGGTTTCTGATTGCCTGTCCCCTTTTGCTACTAGTTTTGTAGTATCCAAACCAACTCCCTTCACCAGGAGAGATTCCATGCAATGTATGGCCAAAGATGAGTGGCCATCTACTCCTATGGTGAGCTTGGTAGATTATTATGGGGGAAAATGTACTGTATCAATTGACCAGCAAGGATTTGTTACATCTGAAAGTACAGGGAAAGGTAAGAAAAACCGTTTACCTGTTGTAGAAGGAAAGGACTATCAAGCTGAGGCTCATCAGATTTTTGAGTTTGCAGCAGCAGAACTACATGCACTTTCATGGTTATCTGCCACATCTAAATGATTCTCTTCCGATTTTTTTAAAATAGCAATAGTGACGCACAACCTTTTACCATTTATTCTGAATGCAATGATGTTGAAATTTTGGATGACAGTGGCATTGATGAAAAATATCAACTCAGGAATGTTACATAGATCATTACACTTCGGTAACTAATGTTGGGATATGAATTTCCTACTACATGGTCCATTTTTTTGCAAATTATTTTGATTGAACAATTAATTTATGGAGTCTGTACAATGAATTTATTTTGGATTTGTGGGTAAGGTTTCAGTTCTATAAAAATTTCACAATTCGGCTCTTTTGAAGTTTGCAACTCAGCCTTCAACAAGCCTGTAATTAGGCCTAAGTGAAATCCTGAAATCCACTCCTCTTGTAGTCTACAACTTGACTCTATGACCAACAAAATTCACTCTATGGAAGCCTATAATTTTGACCCATGTGCAAGCAACTTTAGACCTGCAATTGTTGCAGGTCTAAAGTTAATAGGCTCAATTTCTCCAATACTCACATCCTTTCCAATAGTTAAAAAACTATATATATCAAACTAAATTCTACACTTTAGAACATGAACTTGACCAAGAATTCGGTGAAAGCACAATAGAATATTTCAATTATGAAGCAAGAAAGAATAAGAAATCTCTGAAGCATATTTGAATCAATTAATTTATGGAGTTTGGATATATATAGACACACACAACACAACTGATGGAAACCTTTGTATATATATTTGTCATCAAAGCTCTTAAAGGCATTCCTGTGATCATCAATGGTCTATCAAGGATCTTAGAAATGCAATCTTTCATGAGACCAACTCTGTGATGTATTGAAGAGACACCAACTTAATAAATTAGGGTGTTTTGCATTGGGAGTTATAATTTTGGCTATAAAGGATTATCATCAGTAGTACTTGCATTCCTTATGTGGCTCATAAAAATTCTTTGTTGATAATAAAATAATGACCCTTCCTGACAGTGAAAACTTGTGAACATAAATAATTTTAACAGTGAAACAGTGACCCTGGCCTTGAGATAACCTGTCCGGTGAAGCACATTCTGGTTTGGCACTTGATATATCTACCTGACAACAATATGGATGTGACAACAACGTTGAAGACAATATGCTAGTATTTGATGCACAAAAGCAACCTTGATTACTGTCCATATATGTTTTGTGATTATGTACTATGCAACATATATATAATTGTCCAGAGAAATGGGGTTCTGTACATAAGATATATCATTCGATTTTATTTTTCAAATCATAGGTTTCAATATTAATGATTGCCATGATTCCCAGCACCACAAATAAAAGAGGAGAAGACAATGAAATCAAAGTTGATAATAAACAGATTATCAATTTATTGATGTGCAAGCAATGCATAGATACGGATATTACAAAAATTTTCCTCTTGTTCGCTAAATTCACTCATGATCCACTCATCTAGACTGCAGGAACGGTGAGTTATTGATTAATCTGAGGTGAAGCAAGAGTATTAATAAGTATCGGAGTTACTCGCTTCTGCTCCATGAAAGGATCCACATTGGTACTGCGTGGTATCGCTGCCTACAAAGTCAAAGAATGTATTGTTGTGAGAGTTAAACTATATCAAATCCTATATAAGCTTTACTTTATTTCGTCACTTGTGAGAGTTAAAATTAAATTGGTCGCATTCATTTTTTTTTAAATATTTTAAGCCGTGCATTGGAAGACCGAAGTTTCGTAAGCGTCAGAAGACTAACGTCCCTTTTTTAATTTTTTTTTACTATGCCGTCGGAAAAGCGACATTTACCAACGTCGGAAGAGCGACGTTCCCAAACGCGGAAAAGAGACGTTTTTTCCTTTTCGTCGGTCTTGCGACGTTCCATTTTTATTTTTTTAATTTTAAATGTTTGTCGCTATTGTGACACTTCTTCCCGGCATCGGTCTTGTGACACTTTTGCAAAGCGTCGATATTGCGACACTTCAGAAAAGCGTCGGAAGAGCGACATTCAAAACGTCGAACCACATATCGTTGGAATTGCGACATTTTACGAACGTCGGAAGAGCAAAATTTTACAAATTTCGAAAGAGCGACGTTCAAAACGTCGGACCACATATCGTCGGAATTGCGACAGTTTACAAACGTCAGAAGAGTGACGGTTTGGAAAACGTTGGAAAAGCGACGGTTGTTTGGCAACGTCGGAAAAAGTGTTGGTATTGCGACACTTTGGCAAAGCATTGGAATTGTGACATAATGGCTAAACATGTTTTTCCGGCCTCGAATTGTTGCTCTTGTGACGACTATGTGTCGGAATAGCGATGAAGTGGTCGTCGGAAATTGGGCCAAATTTTCTAGTGATGTGGCCACTGCCCTAAGCATAAATTTTAATTCATGGCTTTATTGGTGGAGTAGATAAGGGCACGCCAAATTTGGCGATCAGCCCTAATCTAACTCCAGTTAACTGGAGTTCTCCACATTTAGTGGAGTTTTCCTAGGAGATATTGGGAAAAAGTATAGAAGGCTCAATTTTCGACCATTCTGAGTGAAGGAAGAGTCATTATTGACTGATTCAAGAATTCTAGAGCCATTGGTGAGATTTGCAGAGCCAGCTGAGGACTTATGAGTGTGATTATTCTTCAAAGAAGTTCTAAGGGCCACTAGGAGCCACCAGGAGAATGAGGCCTAGCCAGGGAAGCCAGAGGCCATTCTCAAGAAGCTAATAGTCATTTCTAACTATATTGAACCTTTTGAATCCAATGATGGGTTTTTCAAAATAATTTTGAGACTTCTAGAGCTTAATAAGCCACAGGGATGTTTCAGGGATCCTAGTGCCACCAGGTGTTGGAGGCATAGAACGGGGAGCTTGAGTTCATTCTAAGCAAATAAATAACTATCTTGTATGATTGATATGTGTTGGAGACATTAGAATAGGTTTCAGGAGTAGAAGATGACCTATAGGATATTTTATGCCACAGAGAAGCGTAGGGAAGCTCAAGGACACCGACCGAAGAGGTCAAGCCCAAGGTATCCTAGGTCCATTTCCAGAGATTGAGCAGTCAATCCAGGGGTATTTGGTATTCTAAACCCATTGGTACACTCCAAAAAACCATTGGATTTGAGCATTATATTATAAAATAAATTGACCATCTTAAACCCAAAGAGCCAAGTCCATTGACAGAGGATCAAGGAGACGTAGCCCAAGTGTTGAGGGTGAACTCCTTTATTATGTTTATTGGTTAACTTGCTACAATTTATGGTTGTTGTACATGCTTTTAATCATATTAAACAAATTTTTAATTTCTCACACATAAAGCCTTAAACCAGTTAAAACACATACATCTGAATCAAGAATTCAATTTCGCAAATGCATGTATAATCAAGATCCTTAATTTGTTTTAATTGAGTGGGAGGTACTTGCATATCAAAAAAAGTCAGCCACCCATATCAGATCATGCAAAAACTGTTGGATGCATGTTTCATTTATCCGATATCAGACAGTGAGTGGGTATCTCCTCTTTTCCTAGTCCGGAAGAAGAATTGAAAATGGAAAATTTGTGTTGATTATCAGGAACTTAACAAAGCCACCAAGAAGGACCATTTCCCTTTTCCCTTTATAGACCAAGTACTAGATGGCCTTGCAGGGAAGAATTTATTTTCCTTCATAGATGGGTTCAGTGGGCACAATCAGATTCAAATCAACCCTGAAGACCAGGATAAGACTATTTTCACCTACCCTTGGGGTACCTTCGCTTACAGAGTCCTACCCTTTGGGTTGTGCAATGCCCCAGATACCTTCCAAAGAGTTGTCATTAGAATTTTCTCTGAGCTATTCCATGACTTTGTTCAAATCTACATGGATTATTTCACACCATATCGGGATGACTTCCAGGAAGCTCTCTCCAATTTGGGTAAAGTGCTAATAAGGTGCATTGAGATTCATCTCTCCCTGAACCCAGAAAAGTGTGAATTCCTGAACAGAGCAGGATTTGTATTAGGAGACTCAATCTCCCAAGTAGGAATACAAGTGGACCCATGCAAAATCACTATTATCAAAATGGTACCTGATCCTCAAAAGAAGAGATATGTCAGGAGCTTCTTAGGGTTATTTGGTTATTATATAAGATTCATCAAATATTTCAGTAAGATGAATTCACCACTATTTGGTTTATTGGCCAAAGATTATGAGTTTATTTGGCTCGGTCCTTATCAAGAGGCTTTTGATCTCATTAATGAAAAGTTGACTAATACCCCCATTCTCCGAGGTAAAAATTGGACTCTGCCTTTCCACATCCACACAAATGCATCTGATAAAGCTATGGGGGCAACATTAGGAAATTTAGAATACAAATTACCTTATGCAATCTATTTCATCAGTAATAACTTGTCTAAGGTCGAGCTAAATTACACTATCACAGAGAAGCAGATGTTATTCATTGTCCATGATTTAAACAGATTTAGACATTATGTAACTGGGTATCATACCTTTTTTCACACTAACCATGCAGCCATCAAATACTTGATGAACAAACCAGATGTTAATGCTAGGATAATTAGATGGTTGTTACTTTTACAACAATTTGACCTAACTATTGTTGATAAACATGGAAAGGAGAATGTTGTTGTAGATTTTTTTATCCAAGTTAGCTCTCTTTGCAGGTGACGAAGGAATGGTGGATGACCAATTACCATATGAACATCTCTTTGCTATATCAGCACTCTCGCCATGATTTTCTGACATAGCTAACTACTTGGTTGCTGGAAAATTCCCTCTTAATCTCTCATTCAGGGAGAAAAGCAAGATTGGGGGGGAATATTTTCAAGCTAAGCCCTGATTAAATCCTCAAGACATGTGTGAGGGAAGAAGAAGTTTTTGATATCCTCTCTGCATGTCACGATAGCCCATGTGGAGGCACTTTGCTACAAAAATGACTGCTTACAAATTTTTGCAGCCAGGATATTATTGGCCTACCCTTCACCAGGATTCCAGAAGATACACTAGCAGGTGCGACCAGTGCCAAAGGATGGGGAAACCTACACAAAGGGATGAGATTCATTTTCAACCTCAGGTGGCCCTTGATCCATTTGATAAATGGGGCATGGACTTCATTGGACTTATTGATCCACCATCTGGATAGAAAAATCATATCATAGTCTGCACTGACTACCTGACAAAGTGGGTTGAAACAAAAGTTGTGAAGGTAGAAACAAAGGAGAAAGTAGCAGAATTTCTAAGGGAGAATGTGTTTTAAAATTTTGGGTGCCCTAGAGAAGTATTCATTGATCAGGGGGCACAATTCACTTCTCATCCAATTGAGAATCTTCTTAGGAGGCACAATATTAAGCATAAGACTTCTAATTCCTACCACCCTCAGGAGAATGGCCAAGTGGAAGTAACTAACAGATCCTTAGAGAGTATCCTCACCAAGGTTGTGAGCAGCAGCAGAAAATATTGGGCAGACATATTGGTAGAAGCTACTTGGGCCTACAACACTACCTAGAAAACAACAATAGGATTCACTCCTTATTACCTATTCTATGGCAAGAAAGCTTTGCTTTCAGTTGAATTTGAATTCAACACCTTAAGAATGGCAGTTGAGCTAGACCTATACATTTCAAATTCCCAAAAAGATTGGTGGCTGAAATTAAATGGATTGGATGAGTTCACGATGCAAGCACTCATTCACATAGAGGTAAGTCAGCTGCAAAGGAAGGTCTGGCATGACAAAAATATTAAGGAAAATACCTTTCAAGAAGGAGATTGGGCATTGTTGTATGACTCAAGGTTTAAGGAATTAAAAAGAAAACTAATGAAAAGATGTGTGGGACCCTACAAAGTGCAAAAATTCCATGATAATGGTAGAGATCAGATCAGAACCATAGATGAGGAATCAATCCTCCTACTTGTCAATGGTTACAGACTCAATGTTTACAAGAAGCCCATGTTTAGGGAAAAATTTATAAATTCCATAAGAAGGGAAGTGTGTCATGGGAAACTTCATAGTTTCCAATGGCTCCTGAAAAAAAAAAAAAAGAGAAAAAATAATAAGGAGGCATGGGCGAAATCCTCTCTGGGGCGCCCTAGGCCAACTCCAGGGTTGAAAACCTCCATGAGGTAGTCCTGGAGCAAAAAAAAAAGGAAAAAACATAGAATAAAATATCCTTGGGTTAAAACCCCATTTGGGTGCCCAAGGTAGTCCTATGGGTTGAAAACCTCTCTAGAGGCAGCCCACTTTCCTTCAAGAAAAAAAAGGAAGAAAAGGAAAAAGAAATACCTATGCATCTATGTGTTTTTTCTGTTTTGCAGGTTCACGATTGAAGATGGTTTTTAGGATCCAAAGGAGAGATTTATCTTCATTATTTCTTCTTCTCTGCCTACACACTCCATAATCCACTCCATCATCCATCCCTTCATCCATTTCACCCACCATATAGGCAAAAATTTCATTTTTTTTTCCTAATCTGAAATGGCTACAGGAAAAGTAGGAAGCTACAGGATTCCTGTTGCATTATAAGAAAATCCTGTAAATGCTACAGGAAACCCATTTGTGAAGAAACAGGGTTTCCTAAGGGTTTATGAACTTCATTTTTGGCATGATAATATGTGTTTTTCCTATGCCTACAAATCCCAACATGCTATTTCACTTCATGCACAAGGTTTCCCTATCTAAACCCTATCTTGGAATTTGGGAAGCTAACTCGTTGAAAACTTGGCATAGGAACCATTTATCTTACCTACCCTCTGCTCCATTCATCCCATGACCTCCTCCATAGCCTATGTAACCCATATCCCTCCATTCCTGAACCAACTAAATCAAGAAGATCCGAGGAACAAACTGCTACAGGTATCAGAGAGTTTCCTATAGCAAAATTTGTGTGTGGAAAAACAAGGCCAAAAGGTGGAGGAGATCTGATGCAGATGACTCCAAGACACCACCAGTAGACTCCAAAGGGAAAATCACACTAGCCATGAAATCTAAATCTCCCCATGCAGAACCTGCAAAATAAAGAGAACAAAAAAAAGGGTAAGCGTCTCACATAGAAAAAATAAGCAGCTCACTCAGAAAAAGCCACTCACTCAAATTTAAAAAAAATAAATAAATAAAATATATATATATATGAAGACACAGCAAATAGAAGATTCCAACTGCCACCACCAACTCTAGCTCCTTGCACCAGCTCCAGCTCCTTGCACCAGCTCCTACAGCATTTCACCAACACCAGTTAATCTCAGGTATGGCCTCCCACCCCCCATTGTGCATCCATAATGGCCAAAATAGTTGAATGTCGAGATTTAGAAGTTTAAAAGGTAAAAAGGTGGCCAGTTAACTTGGTCACCTTCGTAAAGTGAAATCGAAGGAAAATTAAAAGTGCATGCCACCTAGGAATGTCAAATCAAGTCAAGTGAGAGCAGATGAGTATGAAGGGAAGTGATCACGAGCTCATAAATGATTAAATGAAGTGGGGACCAACAGTCTCTAAGAGGAAACTAGAGTTGAGTACGAGTCACCACAACGCTCCAAAGTTGGTTAAAAAGTATAATAAAGGTAATATTTGTCTCATTTCCACCATTGTGTTGAGAATTTCGAAGAGCAGGAGAGAAGTGGGGGCCATCAGAGGAGCAGCATTGAATTTTTGGTTTTCATGCACCATCCTGCTAGAGGAAACAGTGTTTCCCTACAAGCAACTTCAGAAATACACCAACAAAGGATTAGAGGGCAGCACTGAGTTTCTTGTGGTTGGATTGGCTTCCCAAATCCCCCATATATCAAACCAAAAGAGAAAAGGACCAAGGTAAGTGGATTTTCATCCTCCAGCACTACAATTCCTCCATATAATTCACACTTAGCAAAAGTATATGTGAAAATTAAAGGGTAAAAAAAATATTGTTGTGCTTTTCTTCAAGGCCTCCATCTCCAAGACTTACCTCTAAAAACCTCTCACCTCCTTCATCTCACGGAATTAAAATGGGTGGTTGATTCAACAAGAGGCAGCCTACATAGATTAAGAGAATTAGGCAGCACCCTCAGGTTATGGAAATCTTCCGAAATCACCAATGGCTAGGGTTCTTCGAGCTATTGAAAGGTTATGATGATAAAATATCTAAAGAATTTGTAGTAGCCCTACAGTCACGTTCAGAAGAAAGATCACTATTGTGATAATAGTACTAGCCATCACTCTATCTCCTAAACTCATAAGCAAAGTTACAACCCTGCCCTTAGGAGTCAAATGGGTCAAGGAAATAATGCCTAGCACTGCAGCTAAAAAAAAATTATTCCTACCTGGAGAAAAGTGTATTGAAGATAAAAATGGTGTGAGAATAAAGAGCCTCCCATACCCCTGGGATGAAGTTGCCTTCCACATCATAAAATTCATCTCTAAGGAAAATTGAGTGTGTTTTATGGGTATAATTTTAGGTTTTTTAATGAATTGAGGTTCCAAGGATAGCTTCCACTCGAATAGATATTAACTGTCTTTCACTTCCTCCTAAACTCCATCACTAATATGAGCCATAAAGTGATACAAAGGAAGTATCAGCAATTGGCCCATCATGGCCTGATAAAATTAATTGTAGATGATTCTTTAAGAAGGCTAAATCTACCTGTATCATATTCCTCTTTTATAGACATGCATAGAGAACCCTTTATAGCAACCCAAACAAGGAAAACCTTTGTGTTAAGCAGGCAAATCCTCTCTGCAGAAAGAGACGATCCCTCTAGCCCTAGGGTGGGTCTAGAAACAAAGAGACATGCTAAAATGTAGGTTCCTAACTACAGAATGAAAGAGGACAAGGTAGATCGACCTACCTGAGATCCAATGCTATTGTTGCAGTTGTAATAGTGGTGACCTCTCGCTCCTGCCTTGGTAAGTCACAATCCGTTTGCAGTCATGCTCAGATACCTGCACATAACACAGTACACAAGAGAAGCATACAACATAATAATTTCATTTGTAATCACTAACCAGTCAAAGAGGGATAATCATGTTGCATTAAATCAAAAAAATATAACACAAAACAGGAACCAAACTCTATTCATGTATATATTGATAGAAGGAAGAGGTACAACCGATGCTTTGACGTCGCAGTCTCCTCCAGCAGGGTTCAGCCGAAGCGCGTCTCAGTACTTGTGAAGGTATTCAGACAGGATGAGGGCATGGACTTAGGCTCCCTCAACGAAGTTCCTCCTTGCTCTATCTCTTTCACAATACAATTCTTCAATCTATGCTCAGTTATTCAGCTATAGTATCAATTCTCCAAGTTCAGCTAGTTGATGCAAAGAGAGCTAGCTTCTTTTATAGAGGAAAAGGAGGAGGTTGGAATCCCTACAAAGGTGGGAGGGAGGCCTATCCTTTAGGAAGTTCTCATGGGAGGTGGAAAACCATAAACTAAAGGAGTGAGTCCGTGGTTATTCAGTCCAACCATTCACAATGACTCATCCTCGAAGTTCTTGAGGTCAAATCTTCGCCTCTATTTTTAAAAAACATTCCATAAAAAACTTGGTGCGGGTGTTTAACTGGGACAGAGTGCCAACATGCACGGGCCCAGTGTTAATTTTCCCATTCGGCACGAGGGTGTAACTGGCTACTCGTACCAAGGCAAAAATAAGGGTTTTTATAGTTCTGCTCAGGGGATTGTCAACAGAAGTAATATTGCCCTCATGTAAAGGGATGCATTGATGGTATTTGCAAGGCATGACACTTCTTATTAGTCACAGAAATGACCCTCCAATGTGCGATTTGGGGATTACAGGGACAGTGACAAAATTTTATGTAACACTCTGCTTCTAGCCCTAGAGAAGAAGAAGTAGAAGAGGAGTAAGAATAAGAGGAAAAAGAAGAGGCATAAAACAGAGAGGAAGATGAGGAAAAAAATAGGGAAGAAAAGGAGGATATGGAAATTGAGACAGATAACATAGAGACAACAGAAAGAGAGCAAGAAGAATCTAAAGGAATGGACGAAGAAAAGACTGAGGAAAAATAAGATGTGGACTTGATCTTAGGCCATGAAACCTCCCCTCAATACATAAGCGTGTCACCTAACATCACATACCAAGAGGTAGCTTCCACTTTAACTACTTTGAGCACACCTATTAAAAAAAAAAAAAATAGGCAAAGACCTATGTACTTCAGAACTAGGAAATGTCAAAGGGCGAGACATGGAAATCCAAAAACTCCCACCAAGAGCCCTATCACCATTGAAGAATCACCACAAAAGGAGGAAGAAATCAGATTAGAGGAAGGAAGGGTACAAGAAGTCACTTCACCCATAAGGACCACTGTAACATATATCAGAAGACATTTAGCCATGTTGGCATCCCACACACTTCATGCAACCTCCACTGACCCTTCAAGGAGTAAAAAGAGTGAAAATCAAGAATAAGTGAGTCTTCAACAAGAAAAACAGAGTTTTCTACAGGAAACTTTTTTTTTTCTAAAGGAAACTCCAGCAAGCACAGATTTGGAGAAAAATGCCTTGGTTGAGGGGGAAAACACAACCACAAAAGTACAAAAGGTTAAGGAAATTGAGGGCAAGACACAAGATGAAATACATGATGAAAAAAAGGGAGGAAAAGAGAATAAATAAGATTCCACCTCACCTAAATCAAATCCCAAATATGTTGTGATGGTGCCAAACCCTAGCCCTCAACCAAATCTTAGTTCTTACTACACCTACATTTAGGGGGTAGATTAATTCCTCAAAAATTCAAAATACCTTTGTTTTATCTGTTGGAGGAAGAGAGGGCACGCACTCATCATTGGATAAATATTGACACATCTAAAGGCGTGTATGATATAGGGGTTATGGAAGGAAAACTAGCTGAGTTGGGAAAATAATTATCTGATGTGAGGTTCAGAGAGTCAATTTTGAAGGAGGAGCTTCAGAAAGCATGGGCAGAGAATGTGGCACTACAAGAGCAACTTCAATAAAAAGGTAAACAAGTGACCACCATGGAATATTTGTGCATGGAGGCCATTCAACACAGGTATCATTAAGATTCATATGCAATTTACCTTAAGGAGTAGTGGCTCCTCTTTCAAATTAAAAGTGTAGCCTCTCATGGATCCTTACCTTTCCAAAATTATAAACAATTCATTGATTTCTACAATCAAGCTAGCATGGCTGACAAGGAAAATATGGCATAGTTTTATATGCATAACCTCGTGTTAACAGATTTAAATATTTAGGACCCCAATCCTAGAATGGGGGATATGCAATTAATGGCTTTAGCATCATGGATGGTGAATGAGGAGACAAGAGCACAAGAGATGAGGAGGGTTATGAGAAGAGAAAACAGAGAACCCTTGCGCATTAGTGTAGAGTTGCTCAGTCCTACAGGAGTCATCAATAACCATATCAAGATTGAAAGAGATCTCGAACTGCTAAAAGGTACCTCCATACACAATCTCAATAAATAGCCCAATTTGATGATGTTTTTAGGCTATTAGGAGATGAGTGCATTATGGCTAGCTAGAAGGGAAGTAACATCCTCCCTCATAGCCTTAGAAACATGGAGTACCATACTCCAAAAATATTAAGAGGTGCCTTGGAAAGGGAACCATTATACAAGAGGGCCATACATGCCAAAAAGATTCAATGGCTTGGTCTAAAGCTCAGTCCACCGTTGCTGCTGGGGCTGAGTGATGGGAAGGACTAGGATTAACAGAATAAAGCATGGGAAGAAGCAGAAAAGAATGATGGGTTTTACCCTCCTGAGGGGACTCCCACACTTCATTCTTAGGAAGTCAAAGGGTCCATCAAGGCTTTAAAGGAAATGCAGAAGGAGGATAAGTTGCTCAGAGGATGAGCAACCATTTGGTAGGGGGATGATGATGAGCTCCATCATTAGGTACATTTGGAGGGGTTAATGGTCACCTTTTTGCCTTATTAAATATTTTTTCTTGAATTTTTATTATGTTATGGTCTTATGATGCTAATGTAGGTGGTGATTGGGGGTAACATACTTTGAGTACCTAACATAAGGTTAAATGCAAGAAAACCATGAATATATGGCATTTTTGTGAATATTTTGTCATAAAGACTTGAAGTAGACATCAAGGAGAGGGTCCACCCTCCTTAACTCCCAAAGGCAACCAAGGGATCCTCGATATTCCCTCCAATAGCTTAAAATCAAAGGCAACCAAGCAAACTCAAGACCAAGTGCACTCAAATCCATACTTCACTTGGAGTCAAGTGGACCCATCACCTATTTTCTAGGGAGTTGTTGGTAGCTACCCTTTAGGTTAGATAGAGTTGAGCAAGAGCTCATTAGGATTCGGATTTTCGAGAAAGCCATTATGCTATTTGTTATTGTATTATGATTATATTACTTTCCTTTCTGTCATTTCAATTCAGAAATTTACTTCATGTAAGGTACCTAGGTTGCTTTACAATTATTATCATAGTCTAATAAGTAGATTTCCTTCATTTTAGAATAGTTAAATTTACTTGGTTACTATGGTATAATTTTGTACTTGATGATAGTGCCATGGCTTTGGATCATTGGTATCCCTAGGCCTAATTCCAGAAGTGTGACAGACTTCACCTAAAAACCCTAGAAGTAGCACCCTTTCGTAGAGCTCAGAAGAGGATGACATGAGTAGAATGCATCTGTTGTGCATATAGAACTATCACCTCCAAGTTTGTAGGAACCCCGGGTTTATAAAGTAAATTAGGGCAACCCCTAGGAGTTGCAGCATTCTTGGCACAATACTAGGGCTCACCAATGGTTACTCGAGATAAATTCAAAAGGGGAGAGGTAATCACTTTTGGAATACTTGAGGTGATGAACAAGAGGATTAGGCAAAGGGGAGGGTGAAGTATTATATTCAACGGGTTTTTCCTCCTCAAAATCATCCTTTTCTTGTAACAAAAAATAATGATCCTTCCTCTCAAGGGTATTGATGGATATGTCATAAATAATGCCTGAGAGAAAGGGGATACCACTCTCAACCTCATCTTCCTTGTCGATGTCATAAATGGGTGAAAAATAAAATTGAGGACCAACAATTTCCCACTTACCCTTTTCAATGTCTAAGTAATATTCAATGTCACCTTCCAAGGTGTTAATGATATCACCTTCCTCAAGGTTCTCAAAAGGATAATCATCAAGAGTAATATCCTTGAGAAAGGTAAGGATAGTCCCAACTTCACTTTCCATGGACTTATCCTGTTGAAATTTGGTTACCGGAGGACAAGTGGTTCCCTAAGTCTTTGATCATTGGCCTAGGGAAAAGTGTCCAAAAGAATTTATTTTTTCTCCTAAAGTGACTTTATAAATTTATAAAGTCAAATCTAATTTAAAAGTGACTTTAAGTGATAAATTTACTAAAGAGTAATTTTAAAGTGACTTTAATAAAGTCAATTTGAAATTAGAAAGTGAAAAGTGACTTTGGAAATAAATGACTAAGTGGGTCTTTATTAAAGTGGGATGAATTAAAAAATAGAAAGTGAGATTTAAATGAGAATTTAATCTCAGCCCTAGATCTAAAGCTATCTCAGCCATTATATTTAGGGATTCCCCAAAAGTCACATAGGGTTAGGTTAAAGGAGGAAAAGGAGGGAAAAGGTCATTCATTCTTTCATGAGTAGATTGAGAGAAGCAAAGAGAAAGCAAGGGAAATATTTCTGAGTAGATAAGAAGGAGAAAGAACAATACCTTGGCATGCATACCGAGGCAGCTAGATTCAGCAAATTCGTACAGCAAGCAGCAGCACAAAGTTCAAGGCAAGTGGCATGAATTTCGAGTGAAAAACAGCATTTATTGCTGCATATTTTTTCAAGGACCATACAGCAGCAAGGAGGCACAGAAATCGAGTTCCATATAGCAGTGAAAGAGGACTGTATTTTTTGGAATCCATACAGCAACTAACATCACGGAAAATGAGGTTCGTATGGTAGCTATACAGCACGAAAATTGAGGCAGTAAGTGGCATAGTTTTCGAGGGAGGCCGTACAACTGTTCCGACATTGTTTTAGATGTTGTCCATGCAGAATTTAAGGTTGTACTTTCTACTGTTATTTTCTGTTTGCGTTTGGCACAAAAATTGAGGCAGAGTCTGTGCATCATTTTCGACATAAGTAAAATACTGGTTGCTGAAATTTTTCTGTGAAATTTCCAGAATTAGTGTTTTCAGAAAATATTTATTTTTCCAACTTGTTGAATGTATGGCTATGGGAATGGGCATTTAACTTTATGGGAGAAATAAGGAGAAACTGAAAACCGGGGTTGGGTTATCAAATTTCTACATGGTATCAAAGCTATTTTGCTGAAAAGTGCAATTTGGGACAGCAAGAAGAAAACTTACAACAAGCTGATTTTTCACACAAAAATTATTACCTTTACTACAACAATGTTATTTTCAGTTTATTTAGGACAGCAAGCATGTATTTGGGCTTGAGGGTGGAGGATAGGTTGGATGGGCATAGTAACTACAGTTTATGGAAAGAGAGAATGCAGAGTATCCTTGAGGAGGCAGAAGTTTGGGATATCATGGTGCATACCGCACAGAACCTTGTTAATGTGCCTACTGATGCTGTTCAGTTGGCAGCCTTTAATAAAAAGAATAACAAAGGTAAGAGACTGATTCTAGATGGAATCAAAGACCATTAAATTCCTCATGTTAGAGGAAAGATACTTGCTCATGAGATGTGGACAGCATTGACAAATCTCTACCAGAGTACCAATGAGAACAGGAAAATGCTCCTAAGGGAGAAACTGAAGACCATTAATATGGGTAAGACTGACAGTGCAGTTGGATATCTAGCAAATATTACTAATGTGAGAGATGATTTGGAAGCAGTTGGAGAGGTCATTCTACCAACTGAGTTGGTGCGGATTGCAGTGAATGGCCTTCCCAGTTCATGGTTTAACTTTGCTGATGGGGTTTGTGCACATGAGACCCTTCCCTCTTGGGAGAAGTTCTAGGATGATTTCATATAGACAGAAATCAGAAAGAACCATCTTGGGGCAGCTAAACCAGTTGAGCAGGATGCGGATGTAGCACTGTTGGTAGGAGGCACGAAAGGCAAGGGAAATAAGTAAGCTTCCACAAGCAGTGGTGGGGGCAAAGGTAAAGGTAAATAGGGGACCACCCAGAAGGACTATTCCAAGGTGAAGTGTTGGAATTGTCAGAAGATGGGACACTATGCAGTTGTGTGTCTGGAGAATAAGAAGAAGGGGAAGAACCAGAACATGGCAGCATCAGCAGAGATAGAGGACTTTACGAATCACTTTGATGAGGATTTTGGGTTCATTGATTATGATTCCACTAGTGTAGGATCACCTGCCATGGAGGTTGAGAGGGAGTGTTCATTTCCCTCCACTAGTGGAGCATCTTCAGGTATATGGTATGTTGACAATGGGGCTTCACGTCATATGATAGGAGTCTGTGAGTACTTCTCAGAGATTTCATAGAGTGGCACTGATATAGAGGTAGTACTCGTAGATGACAGTGTTTCTAGAGAATTTAGTGTAGGGACATTGAAATTTGATAGGGAACCCAAACCTCCCTTGAAGGTGTCAGATGTTCTATATGTACTAGGGATGAGGAAGAACCTCATATCCATCTCAGCTTTGGAGGACGGAGGATATGAGATATTTTTTAGGAGAGGACAGGTGCTAATATATCCCAGGAGCGCTCCAGTTGATTTAGCTAGAGTTATTGGTGTACACCATGAAAAGGTGTAGAAGTTTGCATTTTAGCCCCTTTTGGCATTGAGTAGTAGTACCAGCAGTAGAGCTAATAGTTCAGAGATGTGTGAGATTTGGCACTGCAGGATGGGGCACATGTATCATGGGGCCTTGAGGACATTGCAGGAGATCACTATAGGTGTGCCAAATTTTAGTACTGATCACATTGATACATGCAGAGGATGTGTGATGAGCAAGTTTTCCAAATCCCCTTTTCCTAGTAGTGACAGCAGAGTGACTGGGATACTTGATTTGATTCACTCTGATGTGAGCGTTCGGATGTCTCATGTTTCCTTGAGTGGATATGAGTATTATGTATTATTCATTGATGATCACTCCAGGAGGACCTGGATTTATTTCTTGAAGACCAAGACTGAGGTCTTCAAGCGGTTTCAGGAGTTCAGAGCTCTTGTGGAGACTCAGACAGGTCGGAAGATCAAGTCCCTGAGGTCAGACAATGGAGGTGAGTACACCCCTAGAGAGTTTGTTGATTATTGTGCGGAGGCAGGCATTAGGAGGGAGTTCACAGTTCCTTACAACCCCCAGAAGAAGGGGATTGCGGAGAGGAAGAACAGATCCATCGGAGGCACTGCCAAAGCCATGCTACATGATCAAGGGTTGTCATTGTTTTTGTGGGCAGAGGCCTACAACATTGTTGTATATTTGCATAATAGGAGTCTACATCGTGCCTTGGGGCATGTGACTCCGGAGGAGGATTTTTCTGGGAAGAATCTTGATGTTGGTCATCTTCATATTTTTGGGTGTATTGCATACTCCTATGTACCCAAGGAGAAGCCCAAGGAGAAGAGGACCAAACTAGAGCCCACCACAGAGAACGGTATCTTTGTGGGCTACAGTGAGACCTCGAAAGCCTTTCGGATTTATATTCCCGCACAGAGGAGATTTTTTTTCAGGCGGAATGTGAAGTTCAAGGAGGACAGGGCTTTTAGGAGGTCACGGGAGTTAGATTATCTGGATCAACCAGACCATCAGGAGCAGCTGAGTCAGTCATAGGGATCCAGTGGGTGGGGATCAGGAGGATCTGGAGGTACATCAATTACGGTGTCAAGTCCGTTAGTGAGCAGTGGCTTGCAGATTCAGAGGGGTGGTGCTTCAGGAAGCATGCAGAGCAGTTCGCAGAGCAATTCACTAGGGATTCCACTGATAGACAGTTCACACGGTACTTCAACATCTACAAGTTCAGGTTCAGGCAGGAGGACAACAGACAGACAGTCAGGAGTTCAGACTCCTGATGAGGAGGAGGAGGAGTTTCATTCTCCAGTGGGATAAACGTGCTCAGGGAAGAGGAAGCCCAAGTGGCTTCAAGATACCTTGAGAGTGGCCACATATGTTGCTGGGCCAAAGAGGCCAGTTAGAGAGAGCATACCACTTGATAGGTTTTGTAGCTATATGGCAATGGTTTGCCAACATCGTTGACTCTAAGCCATGTAGCTATGAGGAGGCAGCTAGCCAGAAGGTATGGAGAGAGGCCATGCAGAAGGAGTATTCTTCTATCATGAAGAATGATGTTTGGGAGGTGGTGTCGAGGCCTAAGGGAAAATCCGTGGTTACTTCCAGATGGTTTTATAAGGTAAACCATGTTGCAGATGGAAACATTAAGAAATTCAAGGCAAGGTTTGTGTCTAGAGGGTTTTCCCAAGTAGAGGGAGTAGATTATGAGGAGACCTTCGCTCTCGTGGCTCAATATACTTTGATTCGCTCCATCATATTGATAGCAGCAAATATGTGTTGGAAGATCCACCAGATGGATGTGAAGACCACATTTCTCAATGGCTTCATAAAGGAGGAGGTGTACATTGAGCAGCCACAGGGCTTTGAGGTGCATGGGAAGGAGTCCCATGTGTGCAGACTGAAGAAGGCCCTTTATGGCCTGAAGCAAGCTCCTAGACCTTGGTACTCCATGATAGATACATACTTGCAGGAGATGGGTTTCACAAAGAGTGAGGCGGATCTGAATCTTTACTTCATTGTGATAGGTGAGGAGCCTCTCATTCTGGTGTTGTATGTGGATGACCTGGTCATTACGGGTGCAGAGAGACTCATAGAGAACTACAAGAGAGATCTTGCGTCGGAGTTTGAGATGAAGGACATTGGCTTGATGCATTACTTTTTGGGTTTGGATGTGTGGCAGGAAGAGGAGCATTTCTTCCTGATGCAAGGGAAGTATATTGTGGACATCCTTGGCAGATTCCACATGGAGGATTGTAGACCCATGTCGACACCGATGATCACCAACTAGAAGAAGCTTCACGCTTCAGATTCCAAGTTGGTGGATCCCACATTGTATGGACAAGTGATTGGTTCCTTGATGTATCTAGTCAACACCAGACCAGATATATTTTTTGCAGTCAACATGATGAGCCAGTTCATGTGTGAGCCCAGGAGGGTGCACTAGGTTGCTACAAAACACATTTTGCGATACTTGCAGGGGACAGTGGATTATGGTCTGGATTATAGGCAGGGGGATGGAGTGAGATTGGAAGGTTACACTAATTCTTATTGGGAAGGTTGTGCTTCTGATAGGAAGAGAACTTCGGGATGTTGTTTTGGGTTGGGTTCGGCAGTGGTGTTGTTGTTCAGCCGAAATCAGCAGTCAGTAGCATTGAGTTCAGCGGAAGCAGAGTACATGGCAGCCAGTCTTGCTAGTTGTGAGGCCATCTGGCTTCGCAAGATGTTGTTTGGCTTATTTGGTCAGTCGTTGTGACCTTCAATGATATAGTTTGATAATCAGAGTTGCATTAAACTCACGGAGAATCCATTATTTCATGACAGGTCAAAGCATATCGGCATCAGATATCACTTCATCAGAGACTATGTTCAGAAGGGAGCTGTGAAGCTTTAGTATATTCCCACTGATGAGCAGGTTTTAGATATTCTTACCAAATCCTTACCATGGGACAAGCATGTCTACTTCAGACACAAGATGGTTGTGGTGAGGAACACCTTCCTCGGTAAGAGGGAGTGTTGAAATTTGGTTACCGGAGGACAAGTGGTTCCCTAAGGCTTTGATCTTTGGCCTAGGGAAAAGTGTCCAAAAGAATTTAATTTTTCTCAAAAAGTGACTTTATAAAGTTATAAAGTCAAATCTGATTTAAAAGTGACTTTAAGTGATAAAGTTACTAAAGTCTAATTTTAAAGTGACTTTAATAAAGTCAATTTGAAATTAGAAAGTGAAAAGTGACTTTGGAAATAAATGACTAAGTGGGTCTTTATTAAAGTGAGGTGAATTAAAAAATAGAAAGTGAGATTTAAATGATCCTTTAATCTCAGCCCTAGATCAAAAGCTATCTTAGCCATTAGATTTAGGTATTCCCCAAAAGTCACTTAGGGTTAGGTTAAAGGAGGAAAAGGAGGGAAAAGGTCATTCATTCTTTCATGAGCAGATTGAGAGAAGAGAAGAGAAATCAAGGGAAATATTTCTAAGAAGAGGAGGATGAGAAATAAAAGTACCTTGGCATGGATACCAAGGTAGCTATATTTAGCAAATCCTACAACAAGCAGTAGCACGAAGTTCAATGCAAGTGGCACGAATTTCGAGGAGTGAAAAATATCATTTATTGCTACACGTTTTTCGAGGACCATATAGCAGTAGGGAGGAATGGAAATTGAGGTCCATACAGCAATGAAAGAGGACTATATTTTTTGGAATCCATATAGCAGTTAACAACACAGAAAATGAGGTCCGTACAGTATCCGTATAGCACAGAAATCGAGGCAGCAAGTGGCACAGTTTTCAAGGGAGGATGTACAGCTGTTCCGCCACTATTTTTGGTGTTGTCCATACAGCATTTAAGACTGTTCTTTCTGCTGTTATTTTTTTGTTTTCATTTGGCACAAAAATCAAGGTGGATTTTGTGCATGGTTTTCGAAATAAGTAAAATACCGGTTGTTGAAATTTTTCTGTACTTTCCATTTCTCTGTAAAAAGCATTTATCAAAAATAAGGAGCTTTCGAACTAGTTTTCCCCAAGAATTGTAGGGGATTTTTCCAGGGTCAAGTTGACCAAAAATCAGCGTGTCAAAATTCTGTGTGTGGCTAATTTATTTTCTGAGTTTTTATTTCTACATTTTAGCATTGTGAAATTTCCAGAATAAGTGTTTTCAGAAAATATTTATTTTTCCAGCTTGTTGAATGTACGGCTATGGGAATGGGCATTTAAATTTATGGGAGAAATCAGGAGAAACTGAAAATCGGGGTTGGGTTATCAATTTTCTACATGGTATCATAGCTATTTTGCTTAAAAGTGCAGTTTGGGACAGCAAGAAGAAAAATTACAGCAAGCTGATTTTTCACACATAAATTATTACCTTTACTACAGCAGTGTTATTTTTAGTTTATTTAGGACAGCTAACATGTCTTTGGGCTTGAGGGTGGAGGATAGGTTGGATGGGCATAGTAACTACAGCGTATGAAAGGAGAGAATGCAGAGTATCCTTGAGGAGGCAGAAGTCTGGGATATCATGGTGCATACCGCGTAGAACCCTATTAATATGCCTACTAATGTTGTTCAGTTGGAAGCCTTTAATAAAAATAATAACAAGGGTAAGAGACTGATTCTAGATGGAATCAAATACCATTGCATTCCTCATGTGAGAGGAAAGAGAATTTCTCATGAGATGTGGAGAGCATTGACCAATCTCTACCAAAGTACCAATGAGAACAGGAAAATGGTCCTAAGGGAGAAGCTGAAGACCATTAAGATGGGTAAGACTAATAGTGCAGCTGGATATCTCACAAATATTGCTAATGTGAGAGATGAGTAGGCAGCAGTTGGAGAGTTCATTCCACCAACTGAGTTGGTGCGGATTGTAGTGAATGGCCTTCCCAGTTCATGGCTGAAATTTGCTGATGGGGTTTGTGCACGTGAGGCCCTTCCCTCTTGGGAGAGGTTCTGGTATGATTGCATACAGACAGAAATCAGAAAGAACCATCTTGGGGCAACCAAACCAGTTGAGCAGGATGCGGATGTAGCACTATTGGTAGGAGGCAAGAAAGGCAAGGGAAAGAAGCAAGCTTCCACAAGAAGTGGTGGGGGAAAAGGTAATGGTAAACAGGGGAACACATAGAAGGACTATTCCAAGGTGAAGTGATGGAATTTTTAGAAGATGGGACACTATGCAGTTGTGTGTCCAGAGAAGAAGAAGAAGGAGAAGAACCAGAACATGGCAGCATCAACAAAGATAGAGGACTTTACGAATCACTTTGACCGGGAGTTTGGGTTCATTGCTTGTAAGTACACTAGTGCAGGATCACCTGCCATGGAGGTTGAGAGGGAGTGTGCATTTCCATCCACTAGTGGAGCATCTTTAGGTATATGGTATGTTGACAGTGGGGCTTCACGTCATATGACAGGAGTCTGTTAGTACTTCTCAGAGGTTTCAAAGATTGGCATTGATATAGAGGTAGTACTCGGAGATGATAGTGTTGTTAGAGCAGTCGGTGTAGGGACATTGACATTTGATAGGGAACCCAAACCTCCCTTGAAGGTGTTGGATGTTCTATATGTGCCGGGGATGAGGAAGAACCTCATATCCATCTCAGCTTTGGAGGACAGAGGATATGAGATATTGTTAAGGAGAGGACAGGTGCTGATATATCCTAGGGGCGCTCCAGCTGATTCAGCTAGAGTTATTGGTGTACGCCATGCAAAGGTGTACAAGTTTGAATTTCAACCCCCTTTGGCATTGAGCAGTAGTACCGACAGCAGAGCTAGCAGTTCAGAGTTGTGTGATATTTGGCACTGCAGGATGGGGCACATGTATCATGGGGCCTTGAGGACATTGCGGGAGATCACTACAGGTGTGCCAGATTTGAGTACTAATCACATTGATACATGCAGAGGATGTGCGATGGGAAAGTTTTCCAAATCCCCTTTTCCTAGCAATGACAGCAGAGCGACTGGGATACTTGAATTGATTCATTCTGATGTGAGTGGTTGGATGTCTCATGTTTCCATGAGTGGATATGAGTATTATGTATTATTCATTGATGATCACTCTAGGAGGACCTGGATTTATTTCTTGAAGACCAAGAGTGAGGTCTTCAAGCGGTTTCAAGAGTTCGGTGCTCTTGTGGAGACTCAGACAGGTCCCTGAGGTCAGACAATTGAGATGAGTACACCCTTGGAGAGTTTGTTGATTATTGTACGGAGGTAGGCATTAGGAGGGAGTTCACAGTTCCTTACAACCCCCAGCAGAACAAGGTTGCGGGGAGGAATAACAGATCCATTGGAGGGGCTGCCAAAGCCATGCTACATGATCAGGGGTTGCCATTTTTTTTGTTGGCAGAAGCCTGCAACACTACTGTATATTTGCAGAATAGGAGTCTGCATCGTGCCTTGGGGCATGTGACTCCGTAGGAGGCTTTTTCTGGGAAGAATCCTGATGTTGGTCATCTTCGTATCTTTGGGTGTATTGCATACTCCTACGTACCCAAGGAGAAGAGGACCAAACTAGAGCCCACCACCAAGAAGGGTATCTTTGTGGGCTACAGTGAGACCTCGAAATCCTTTCGGATTTATATTCCCACACAGAGGAGAGTTGTTATCAAGCGGGATGTGAAGTTTGAGGAGGATAGGTCTTTAAGGAGGTCATGGGAGTTAGAGTATCTGGATCAGCCAGACCCTCATGAGTAGCTGAGTCAATCGTAGGGATCCAGTGGGCAGGGATCAGGAGGATCTGGAGGTACATCGATTACAGTGTCAGTTCCGTTAGTGAGAAGTGGCTCGTAGAGTCAGAGAGGTGGTGCTTTGGGCAACATGCAGAGCAGTCCACAGAGTTTTTCACTATGGAGTCCACTGATGGACAGTTCACAAGGTACTTTAGCATCTACAGGTTCAGGTTCAGGTACGAGGACAATAGACAGACAATCAAGAGTTCAGACTCTTGATGATGAGGAGAAGGAGTTTCATTCTCCAATGGGAGAAGTGTGCTCAGGGAAGAGGAATCCTAAGAGGCTTCAAGATACCTTGAGAGAGGCCACATCTGTTGTTGGGCCAAAGAGCACAATAAAAGAGAGCAGACCACCTGATAGGTTTTGTAGCTATATGGCAATGGTTGCCAACATCGTTGACTTTGAGCCTTCTAGCTATGAGGAGGCACCTAGCCAACAAGTCTGGAGAGAGGCCATGCAGAGGAGTATTCTTCTATCGTGAAGAATTATGTTTGGGAGGTGGTGCAGAGGCCTGAGGTAAAATCCGTGGTTACTTCCAAATGGCTTTACAAGGTAAATCATGTTGTAGATGGCAGCATTGAGAAATTCAAGGCAAGGTTTGTGGCTAGAGGGTTTTCCCAAGTAGAGGGAGTAGATCATGAGGAGACCTTCGCTCCCGTGGCTCGATATACTTCGATTCGATCCATCATATCGATAGCAGCAGAGTTGGGTAGGAAGATCCACTAGATGGATGTGAAGACCGCATTTTTCAATGGCTTCATACAGGAGGAGGTGTACATTGAGCAGCCACAGGGCTTTGAGGTGAATGGGAAGGAGTCCCATGTGTCTAGGCTAAAGAAGGCCCTTTATGGCCTGAAGCAAGCTCCCAGAGCTTGGTACTCCAGGATAGATACATACTTGAAGGAGATGGGTTTCAAAAAGAGTCAGGCAGATCCAAACCTTTACTTCATTGTGATAGGTGAGGAGCCTCTCATTCTGGTGTTGTATGTGGATGACTTGGTCATTACGGGTGCAGAGAGACTCATAGAGCACTGCAAGAGAGATCTTGGTCGGAGTTTGAGATGAAGGACATTGGCTTGATGCATTAGTTTTTGGGTTTGGAGGTGTGGCAGGAGGAGGGGAATTTCTTCTTGAGGCAGGGGAAGTATATTGTGGACATCCTTGGAAAATTCCACATGGAGGATTGTAGACCCATGTCGACACCGATGATCACCAACTAGAAGAAGCTTCACACTTCATAATCTAAGTTCATGGATCCCACATTGTATAGACAGTTGATTGGTTCCTTGATGTATTTGGTCAACACCAGACCAGATATATGTTTTACAGTCAACACGATGAGCTAGTTCATGTGTGAGCCCAGGAGGGTGCACTAGGTTGTTGCAAAACACATTTTGCGATACTTGGAGGGGACAGTGGATTATGATCTGGATTATAGGCAGGGGGATGGAGTGATATTGGCAGGTTACAATGATTCTAATTGGGCAGGTTGTGCTTCTGATAGGAAGAGCACTTCAGGGTGTTGTTTTGGTTTGGGTTTGGCAGTGGTGTCGTTGTTCAGCCGAAATCAGCAGTCAGTAGCATTGAGTTCAGCAGAAACAGAGTACATGGTAACCAGTCTAGCTAGTTGTGAGGCCATATGGCTTTGCAAGATGTTGTTTGGCTTATCTGGTCAGCCATTGAGACCTTCAGTGATATACTGTGATAATCAAAGCATTAAACTCGTGGAGAATCTAGTATTTCATGACATGTAAAGCATATCGGCACCAGATATCACTTCTTCAGATATTATGTTTAGAAGGGAGTTGTGAAGCTTGAGTATATTCCTACTGATGAGTAGGTTGTAGATATTCTTACCAAATCCTTACCATGGGGCAAGCGTGTCTTCTTCAGAGACAAGATGGGTGTGGTGAGGAACACCTTACTCGGTAAGAGGGAGTGTTGAAATTTGGTTACCGGAGGACAAGTGGTTCCCTAAGGCTTTGATCTTTGGCCTAGGGAAAAGTGTCCAAAAGAATTTAATTTTTCTCCTAAAGTGACTTTATAAAGTTATAAAGTCAAATCTAATTTAAAAGTGACTTTAAGTGATAAAGTTACTAAAGTCTAATTTTAAGGTGACTTTAATAAAGTCAATTTTAAATTTTAAAGTGAAAAGTGACTTTGGAAATAAATGACTAAGTGGGTATCTATTAAAGTGGGGTGAATTAAAAAATAGAAAGTGAGATTTAAATGAGCATTTAATCTCATCCCTAGATCTAAAGCTATCTCAGCCATTAGATTTAGGGATTCCCCAAAAGTCACTTAGTGTTAGGTTAAAGGAGGAAAAGGAGGGAAAAGGTCATTCATTCTTTCATGAGAAAATTGAGAGAAGAGAAGAGAAAGCAAGGGAAATATTTCTGAGCAGAGAAGGAGGAGAAAGAACAGTACCTTGGCATGCATACCGAGGCAGCTAGATTTAGCAAATCCGTACAACAAGCAGCAACACGAAGTTCAAGGTAAGTGGCACAAGTTTCGAGGAGTGAAAAATAGCATTTATTGCTGCACATTTTTCAAGGACCATATAGCAGTAAGGAGGCACGAAAATCAACGTTCGTATAGCAGTGAAAGAGGACTGTATTTTCTAGAATCCATACAGTAGCTAACAGCACAGAAAGCGAGGTCTGTATAGTAGCCATACAGTACAGAAAATAAGGCAGCAAGTGGCACAGCCTTTGAGGGAGGTCGTACAGCTGTTCCGACACTATTTTCGGTGATGTCTGTAAAGCATTTAAGGTTATACTTTCTGTTGTTATTTTTCTATTTGCATTTGGCATGAAAATCAAGGCAGAGTTTGTGCACGGTTTTCGAGAAAAAATACTGGTTGCTGAAATTTTTCTGTACTTTCCATTTCTCTGTAAAAAGAATTTATCAAAAATAAGAAGTCGATTTCGAACTGGTTTTCTCCAAGAGGTGTAGGGGGCTTTTCCAGGGTCAAGTTGACCAAAAATCAACGTGTCAAAATTTTGTGTGTGGCTGATTTATTTTCTGAGTTTTTATTTATGCATTTCAGTATTGTGAAATTTCCAGAATTAGTGTTTTCCGAAAATATTTATTTTTCTAGTTTGTTGAATGTATGGCTATGGGAATGGGCATTTAACTTTATGGGAGAAATAAGGAGAAACTGAAAACCGGGGTTGGGTTATCAAATTTCTACATATCCTTCCCAACACATGTGTTCTCAAAAGCATCATTTTCATCATGTGGACCTAAGGAGGACTCGTCTTCCCATTCATCACTTAGGTTCTAAAGGTATTCGTGATGCTCGATGTCAGGCTTCCTCTTGAGTGCTCAATGTGAAACATACTTTAAAATTTCTAATAAATCCATCAACGAACTCCTCAATATATGAGATGCTCCTAGGTTCATGATTTTTCAACCATGAGTTATGACCGTAGAGGGATTTAAATAATAACAACATAAGGACATCCTAGTGGATCACTTTCTCCTTTGAAGTATGTGCATTAAATCACTCCCCATGCTTAATTGCGGAGCTTGGGTCACCATCAAACACAAGTAACCCACGTACCATCCTTCATGTGACATGATTGGGGTTCTCGGGGATGCTAGGAATGTCCAAAGTGGGAAATTTATCAAAGACCTTAATTAAAATCAAAATTCAATCTTGTGAAAGACGAAACGTGGATAACCATTTGTAAATGGGGGGAAATTCCGTGAAACACAGCTAAAATGATGGAAGCGATAAGTCTATAGAAGACTTGATTAATTGTAATTATCTTCCATGTAATCAAAAAGAGAGATTTAGGGGTTTAGTTGAGCGATTGTGGGAGAATAACTCGTGGATCTTAGATGATCCACTCGCTTGTATTTTCATTATAATGTGAGTCTGTGTCGTATGATAGAGGGCAGGAAGAACACAATGTATCCACAGGGAAAATATGTGATTCAGGCCAAAGTGGCCTAAGCCTATATTCGAGCTCGAACAATAATGAAAATTGTGTATTTTTAAGTATCCAGGATAATCTAGAACTTACAATATTTGTTTGTTGTTTTATTTCGAATTCTCGATATATTTGTGTGTTCTTTCTGTTAATTAATAGACTGTGTGTAGTATTCCAAAATGGAAATAACAGCAATACAAGACATAATAATGTAAAACACAGAAAATCTGAACATGAAATTAGAGGAATCAATGTGCAGCCATAATTTTATTAATATATCAGCAAAAATATACAAAAATATCTTGAGGGTCAAGCCACTCAAGCAAGAAGAACAAGCCTCCAATGATCAGAACAATCAGCACATTAGTTGTTGCAACTGTATAGAATGTCGAAGAGCAGTGAAAGTGTTGCCTATATCAGTGTATTTGCTGCTGTAAACAAACATAAATGAAATATGGCTGATAGAAACAAAAAAAATTCCCATAAAAGAATATGTGGGCTCTAATACATGATTTCTAGCCAACTCGGAAAAGATTGCTAGAAATACCCAGAAATATACAATGTGACAAATAACCCTGGGGTTGATATGTCACTGCAAACTGGAACTGAAGAGAATGAGGCTATGGCAGATCTGAAATGACGATGTCCTCCTCCAATGGTATTTATAAATAGAAAGTTGATCCCTCTATTCAGAAATAGACACTCGTGATGAGCTCAATGAACACTCCCAGCAACCGCCACTAAAAATAACATAGTTCTGGTTTGTAACTGTTCTGTGAGGGATGGTAGATGGTTGGCCTGATGCCAAAGCTATAGAAATATGCCCAGTAGCCCTCCTTGTTGATCCTCCAATGGAGAGGCTACCTCTCCATTGAAAAACAAGCCCAAAAATGACTCTATGTGATCCTCCTTTATTGCACCCTGCAACATAACCCAGCTCTAAACAAAAACTGTGTTGTAGCTGAAGGAGGTAGCTTGGCCAGAATGTTTTAATGAGGAAATTCAGCCCAAATAACCTCTCCTTCCCTAAAGATGAGGTAGGGATTCTCGATCAGGAACACCCTTGTGCTAAATAGCACAGCAACCGTGATAAACAGCAAAAGGAAGCAACATCTAAATAGACCAATGTTAAAATGATAATCTAAAAACATCCATAACAATGGTTTCCATCCCCTCCATATATAGTATGTTAGCCTTCTCACATTGGGTCCCATCCATACTTGTGTTGATTAGTGGTTGTCATTGATGTCAACCCAAGCAACACCAAGGGCTATCCCAATATTGCATGGGAATTGTGACCTACAAAATTAATATATTCTGGGTCAAGAATGCTTTTGATGGTTTCCGCTTGTCGAGATGTTTCTATTGATATATGGCACGCCACGTAATTCTTCACGGTTTGAGAGATATTCATGTTTGAAGTTTGTAACCCCAGTTAGTGGGATAAAACCCCATGGGGTTGTGGCATGGGTAATTGAAAAGTCATAATTAATATTTTTAAAGCTCTTGAAATCCCTCCCACGTTCACTTGTTGAGGCCCCTCTCAACCTAAGCATTTATATAAATTGTGATCCTCATATCCTCCTTAGGCAAGGGATTTCACCATCTAAAACAGGTCATAGTGGAATTTTCACTCTAACTTTTTTTCTACAAAGTTTCAGAAGCTGAAATTTTCATGAGGCAAAGCCAAAATCCTGAGGGAGCTCCTGTAAAAATTTCAGATCAAGATGAACAACATTTTCGGATATATGATCTATGGAATTCAGTGTTTTTCAGGCTCCTAAAACTCATCTCAAAGAAGTGACCTTGGGAAAATAGTCATAACTCTCTCTCTGAGTATCAGATTGGAATTCTGGAAAAATTGATAGATAATGCACGAATTGTAGTTTTCTCTCTATCAATTTCAGAGCCGAATGAATAAAAAGTGACACGTGGCATGTCATACAAGTTCTCTCTACTGAAACAGCCCATAATTAGGGCATTGTGATCAATTGGGCATAACTCGCCCTTGGAGAATCCAAATTGGGTTAGACCTGTGGCATTGGAAAGAAGGCTTAGAAACATACTACCGGACCAAAAATCACATATTGGGGATCTGAAATAGCAGAGATACGCCAGATTAAATATCGAGCTCCTAGAAGGCAAGAAAAAGCTAGATCATGTGTTGTCAAGGGCTACAAAGGACCAGACTTTCTAGGGCAGCAAAGCAAAGAAAGGTGCAGCAGAGGGTAGAATTACAAGAGCAGAAACCAAGGTGCATAATAGTAGCAATAATTTCATCACATGAAGTCTTCAAGTGGTCATCACTGCATACAGTCACTGTAAAGGTATCATTGTACTAAGTCATTGTAAATACATTATTGTAAAAAATTGTACTACTGTCTATCCGCCAAGAGTTGAAGAGGTAGTGTTGGGAGGTCTAGGATCATCATTAGGTGGTTGTGTCATAGTTGGGCTTATGGTCTAGTGTGTCTTCTTCTTCAACATCATTCTATATCATTGTAAAGTGGACCATTTTCCCTGGTACGGGAGTCCATTCTTCTTTTATTCTTCTACAGGGTGGTAGGGTGGTGCTAGGGTGAGTTGTAGCTCATTGTGTGTTGGGGCATCCATTCAGTTGACTACTGAAGAATCTCGGGCATTGGAGCGTCCATCCAGTGGGAGATGGAGAAGAATGATTTTCTAGATTCTAGGAAGTTGGAGCTTTCTTTCCAATTGTAGTTGAAGATTAAAGAATGATTAGAAAATCATTTAGGTGGTTTTTGTCCCGGAGGGGGTTTCCACCTTAAAAACTCTGTGCATTTTTTTTCCTTTTGTTTACTTCTATCATTGTACAAACACTAATAATAATTAAATATTAACTAATGCTCTGAAAGATTAATAATAATACTAATTGAAATGAATATTGATTCACCCCCCCACCCCCCTCTTAGTATTTCCAACAATTGGAATCAGAGCTTGGTTCCTTCAATAGCAGTTTAACGACTGGAAGGAGGTCATGGAGCATAACAAGAATGGTGTACCTCTGTTCAATGAAAATAATTATGCACTATGGAAAGGAATAATGGAGGTCTTTCTCTTCGCGCAAGGTTACGAAGTATGGAACACTTTTCAAAATGGATTTACATTAACCGCAGTTGAACAAGGTAAGAGGAATTTGGTAAATGATGCAAAAGAAAAGAATATTATTATCAGTGGACTTATTGAATCCGCTTGTCATAAGGTGTTGGGTTGTAAAACCGCCAAAAATGTATGGGACAAGCTTGAGAATATATATGGAGGTGACTCAAATGTCAAAGAAGCAAAGCTTCAAATCTATAGAGAAAAATTTGAGCAACTCGAAATGAAAGAAGATTGAAAAATTGTTGCATACTTCCAATACGTTGATGAAATGACCAATACTCTAGAAGGATTGGGAGAGCCAGTTGATGAGAAGACTATTATACGAAAGATTCTTAGAATGTTACTAGGGAGATTCAACCCAAAGGTGTCAGTCTTAGAATACAGTGCAAATCTGGACAAACTCAACAAAGAGGAATTACATGGAGTTCTCATAGCATATGAAATGAGACTTAATGAAGAAGAGGGTACTTCGCATCTATAAATTGTGTTCGTTGCAACTAAGAAAAGTTATAAGGAAAAACAACCTTCAATTGAAAATACATGCACCTGCAGGTGTGAAGAAAAGGGAGATGATGGAGAAGGTCTTTCAGATGAATAATATTCTTACTTTGTGAGAAAACTAAAAATTGGTAAGGGAAAATTCAAAGGTAAACTTCCATTGATATTTTTCGGCTGTAGTGAGGTTGGGCATTTCGTAGCAAAATGTCCGAAGAGAAGTGATGGAAACTCAAAAGGAAAGAAAGTTTTTAAGAAATTCAACAAGCAAGAAAAAAGGAAAGGATCCAAAAGGAACTTTCTCTCTAAAGAAGATAGTTCATCATCCAATGAAGACAGTAATAGCGAAGAAGAAGCCAATGAGAGAGTATTGTTTATGGCCAAGTACAATAAACATTAGGTATCAAACAATGAGGAAGAAGGGTTGACCATAGAAGAATTTTTTAAGGAGGCAATCAAGCTTATAAAAGAGCTCAAGGCTAAGAAAATCCATTCCAATAATTGTGAAGAACAAGTTCAAGGTCTCAAAATTGAAGTTGAAGAACACAAATGTATTGAAGAGTCGCTTGAAAAGAATTTGGAAGAAAGAACCCAAGAAAGGAAAGCATTAGAAGCCGAAGTAGTCTCGTTGCGTAAGGAAGTGAAGGGAAAAACTATCCAAAACTATGCCAACAGCTCAAGGGCATTGGAAGAAATCATCAACAATCAATGATCTTACAATGACAGAACTGGCCTCGGTTACAAAGAAGAAGAAGCAGGACCTTCTACAACAAAATACAATGAACCTATGAGATCTCACATGCATGTATACTTCATTGGATAAGATTCGCAAGAAACATCCTTGGAAGACAATTCCTCGACGAAGATTTCCATCCAGGTACCAACATATTTTTTATGGCTATTGTTATTCATGTGGAAAATTTGGTCATAAAGCTGTAGAATGTCGCACGTACCCTAGGAACCAATACAATTCCAGGAGATCCTTCAAATATGAACCGCTCAGGGCTCAACGAAACATCAATAGATTTGAACATTTAAGAAATAATATGGAATGTTACAAATGTCAGAACTTTGGACACATAGCCAGATACTGCAGACTTGAAAGTCCTTTAGAAGAATCTTCGAAGCCACAGAATGAAGGAACATGGAAGGAGAAGAAGACTGATAATTGTGCTCTCGCTCTCAAGGCTCAAAACAACAAATATGTGTGGTATGTTGACAGTGATTTCTCAACGCATAGACTGGAGATAGAAGGAAATTTGTATCTCTAAAAGAGAAGAAGGATGGAACCGTATCCTTTGGAAATGATGGATCTTCAAATGTTATAGGATCAGGTACTGTCACTCTTGGAAGAAAAGATGTTATAGCCAAGAATGTTCTATTGGTTGAAAAAATGAATTACAATCTGCTCAGTGTTGGACAAATGTGGACACACATTTCTATTCAACTCCACAAAATGTGAAATCAGGAAAGGCAGGTATGGTAAAATTGTGGCTACAGCAAGTCGAGCTCCAAATGACATATATGTTCTAGATGAAGCAACTAAAGCATGTCTACTAGCTAAAGAAGATGAAAGCTGGTTATAGCACAAACGAATGGGTCACATAAACTTTTACAATCTTGTCAGGATAAGAAAAAAGGAAGCAGTACAAGAAATTCTAAAAATATCAAAACCTTCCAACACACTATGTGAGGCCTTTCGGCATGGCAAGCAGACAAAAGTCCAATTTAAACAAAAGAACACTTTGTATCACATCCATTGGAATTGATACATACTGATCTATGTGGTCCTATGAGAACAAAAGGCTTACATGGAGAATTATATTTCATGTTAATGATATATGACTATACCAGGATGACAGCCGTCAATTTCTTAAAGAAAAAATTTGAAGAATTTAAGTGCTTTAAGATCTACAAGGAGTTGGCCAAAAATGAAACTAAGTTGAAAATAAATTGTCTAAGATCAGATAATGGCGGAGAATTCACTTCCAAATTATTTCAGAAATAATGTGATGAAAATGGAATAAAAAGGCAATTTTCAACAACACGAACACCTCAGCAAAATGGAGTTGCTAAAAGAAAGAACAGAACCATACAGGAAATGGGTAGAACAATGTTGAAGGACTCAAAATTGGATGAAAAATTTTGGGTTCAAGCAATTGATATGGCAGTCTTCATTATCAACCGAAGTCTTCTTAGAAATAATTGCAACAAGACCCCATATGAATTATGGAAAGGAAAACCAGCTAATGTAAAATATTTTAGAATCTTCGGAAGCAAACATTGTATCAAAAGAGAATATCAAAATTTGGGTAAGTTTGAATCACATGTTGATGAAGGTATCTTTGTTGGTTACTCACGCAAAAGAAATTCCTATAAATGTTATAATCTAAGACAAAAATAGATAGTGGAAAGCATAAATGTTACATTTGAAGAAGATGGTGTTCTAATGAATAATGATGAGGATCTAGAATCTTTGAAACTTGAGACAGAGGCTGAAAACGATACAGATAAAATTCTAGAACAAGAAGCAACTATCAACAAGGAAGAAGTAAATAATGATCATCAAGATATACCAAAACAACAACAAGAATCTCCTCCAAAGAGAACAAAAGAATGGATTCAAAAGAACCCTCCATCAAATCAAATCATTGGTGAAATAAATGAAGGTTGATAGCTTCGTTCATCACAACAAGATCACATTGCTTTTCTAGCAACCTTTGAGCCTAGTAGTTTTGAGGAAGCCAACCAGAATGAACATTGGGTAGCATCTATGAATGAAGAATTGGATCAAATCGAGAAGAATAACACCTGGGAATTAGTTCCACGACCAAAAGATAAAAATTTCATTGGAACAAAATGCGTGTTCAGGAACAAATTGAATGAATGTGAACATGTTACCAGAAACAAAGCAAGATTGGTTTGCAAAGGCTATGCACAAGTGGAAGGAATTGATTTCGACGAAACATTTGCACCATTTTCCAGAATGGAATCCATTCAAATGTTTCTCACCTATGCATGTTCAAGAAAAATCAAAGTCTACGAAATGGATGTGAAGTCAACATTTTTGAATGGCGAATTAGAAGAAGAAGTTTACATCGAACAACTTGAAGGTTTTCTACTATCAGAAAAAGAATCTTATGTTTGCAGGTTAAAGAAGGCTCTATACGGTCTCAAGTAGGCTCCCAGAGCATGGTATGCTCGTCTTGATGGATATCTACGTCAACAAGGGTTCAATAAAGGTACTATTGATAGAAATATTTATGTACAAATAGATAAAGATAATTTAACAATCATTGAGTTATATGTGGATGATATAATATTTGGTAGCAATGATGATCGACTAAGTAAGAACTTTTCTACAAAGATGCAAAGTGAGTTCGAGATGTCTTTACTTGGTGAGCTAACATACTTCTTAGGGCTTCAAATATCTCAGCAAGAGAAAGGAATATTTATATGTCAAGCCAAGCACATCAAGGAAATTCTCAAGAAATTCAAAATGGAAATTGCAAACCCGTCCTTACTCCGATAGTAACAGGTTGCAAATTGAGCATATATGACTCATCCAAGGATGTGGATCAGAGGTTGTATAGATCTATGATTGGTATTATTCTATATGTAATAGCTTCCCAGCCAGATGATATGCAAGCAGTTGGACAAGTAGCAAGATTCCAAGCAGCACCAAAAGAATCACATATTATTGTTGTCAAAAGAATTCTTCGATATCTAAAGGACACAGAAGAATATGGCTTGTGGTATCCCAAGGGTAACAATATCATTATTCAAGCCTCTAGAGATGAAGATTTGGCAGGAAGCGTTGATGATCGTAAGATTACTAGTGGAGCAACATTCTATCTAGGTGGTTGTCTCGTATCATGGTTGAGCGAAAAGAAAACCTCAATCTCGTTATCTACATTAGAAGAAGAATAAATTGCAGCGGTAGCATGTTGTACTCAAGTCCTTTGGATGAAACAAACTTTGCAAGATCTTCAAGTATAATTTAGTGAGCCTATTCCCATATTCTGTGACAACACCAGTGCCATTAACATCTCCAAGAATCTTGTCATGCATTAAAAAACAAAACACATTCCGATCAAATATCATTTTGTTAGAGAACAAGTCACTGAAAAGAATATCAAACTTGAGTATGTTGGTACAGAAGAAAAAATTGTTGATATCTTCACTAAACCTTTACCTCAGGAAGCATTTGAATATCTTCGTCGTAAGCTTGGGATTCTCCCAAGTTCTCATTAGATTTTCCATATTCATAATATAAAGGGGGAGTGGAAGTTTGTACAGCTCCGCAAGATGGTTGTGTGTCAGGGGGAGTTACCCTTTGCCATTGATTTCAAAGGGGGAGATAATGTTGTAGGAAGAGGTGTCATGATCGCAGGGGGAGTACTTGTGTTGCCATCAATGCCAAAGGGGGAGATTTTTGATCAGCAGTTGTCATTGATGTCAACCCAAGCAACACCAAGGGCTATCCCAATATTGCATGGGAATTGTGACCTACCAAATTAATATATTCTGGGTCAAGAATGCTTTTTATGGTTTCTACTTGTCGATATGTTTCTGTTGATATATGGAATGCCACGTAATTCTTCATGGTTTGAAAGATATTCATGTTTGAATTTTGTAACCCCAGTTAATGGGCTAAAACCCCATGGGGTTGTGGCATGGGTCATTGAAAAGTCATAACTAATATTTTTTAAGGTCCTGAAATCCCTCCCATGTTCACTTGTTGAAGCCCCTCTCAACCTAAGCATTTATATAAATTGTGATCCTCGTATCCTCCTTATGCAAGGGATTTCTCCATCTGAAACAGGTCATCGTGGCATTTTTTCTCTAACGTTTTTTCTATGAAGGTTCAGAAGCTGAATTTTTATGAGGTGAAGCCGAAATCATAAGGGAGCACTTGTAAAAATTTCAGATCAAGGTGCGCAATATTTTCGGAGATATGATCTGTGGAAGTCAGTGTTTTTGTAGGCTCCTAAAATTCATCTCAAAGAAGTGACCTTGGGAAAATCGTCATAAATCTCTCTCTGAGTATCAAATTAGAGTTATGTAAAAAGTGGCAGATAGTTCACAGATTGTAGTTTTTTCTCTATCAATTTCAGAGCCGAATGAAGAAAAAGTGACATGTGGCACACCGTACAAGTTCGCTCTACTGAAACAGTCCATAATTAGGGCATTGTGATAGATTGGGCATAACTCACTCTTGGAGAATCCAAATTGGGTCAGACCTATGGAATTGGAAATAAGACTCAGAGGACTACTACAGGACCGAAAATCACATATTTAGGATCTGAAATAATAGAGATACACCAGATTCAATATCGAGCTCTTAGAAGGAAAGAAAAAGCTACATCATGTGTTGTCAAGGGCTGCAAAGGACCAAACTTTCTAGGGCAGAAAAGAAAAGCAAGGTGCAGCAGAGGGTAGCATGACAAGAGCAGCAACCAAGGTGCATAACAGCAGCAAGAAGTTCATCACATGAAGTCTTCAAGTGGGCAGCACTGCATACAGTCACTGTAAAGGTATTATTTTACTAAGTCATTGTAAATGCATTATTGTAAAAAATTGTACTAGTGTCTATTTGCCAAGAGTTGAAGAGGCAGTGTCGGGAGGTCTAGGATCATCATTAGGTGGTTGTGTCATAGTTGAGTTTATGGTCTAGTGTGTCTTCTTCTTCTACATCATTCTATATCATTGTAAAGTGGACCATTTTCCCTGGTACGTGAGTCCATTCTTCTTTTATTCTACTACAGGGTGGTAGGGTGGTGCTAGGGTGAGTTGTAGCTCATTGGGTGTTGGGGCATCCATTTAGTTGACTACTGAAGAATCTTGGGTGTTGGAGCATCCATCCAATGGGAGCTAGAGAAGAATTTGTTTCTATATTCTAAGAATTTGGAGCTTTATTTTCAATTGGATTTGAATATTAAAGAATTATTAGAAAATAATTAGGTGGTTTTTGTCCCGGAGTGGGTTTCCACCTTAAAAACTATGTGCATTTGTGTTCCTTTTGTTTGATGTTATCATTGTACAAACATTAATAATAATTGAAGATTAACTAATTTTCTAATTGAAAGGAATACTTATTTACCCCCCCTCACAGTATTTCCAACAACTTGCCACTAAGCTCATGCAAGTTGTCCTCCACTAAAACTGCATTGTCTCATCATAAATGCCACTCCTCCATGACAGCATTGTTGATTTAGTCAAAGTTGACCTATTCAACATGTATCCCTCCAATTCACACCCAAAGGTGCTTAATCCAACTACTTATTCTTCCTCCTTTCACATTAAGAGTGTTATTTTTCCTTCTAAGGGCCCACCTTCTTCACAAGATTCACCCATTTATTTCTGTAGTTTGTTAGCTTTTCTTTTCATTTATGCCTTGTTAAAATCTATTTGCTGAAATCATTTATGCGGTATTGGAACTCTGTTATCTATTGTTGAAACTATGTTTCCATTAATTTTTGCATTGCTTTCATACAATTCATTCCTAGGTAATTTTGGATTATTTTAATTGGTAATCTTGTTTACAGAATGAATTTGTGAAAGTTTGGTAATCAGAAACAGGTGTTGAAGATTCCTACTTGGGGAATAGGGTCTTGCTCTCTGTTATAGCATAAATGGTCTTTTCTTCTGCGGATTGGTTTCCTTTCCTAGATTGTTATCTTTTTAATGTAATCCAAGATTATTTTGGTGATTGTCTGCAATAGAAAGATTGCCTTTGATGTAACTCAAGTAGAACTTCAGTTTGTTTGAAACAAGGTGTGATTAGTGTGATTTTTACTACAACATTTCATTTCTTTTGAAATTGAGCATATATAGTGTGTGATTTCCTTTGAAATAAACAGACTTCCCTGGGTTGAAAATTTATGTAGCACTTGGTTGTTTAAATTAATAAGCAATTAAAGTGACCAACATCTACCTAGTGATGAAACAAAGTATAATATTCCATTTAGCTGAAAGCTATATTTTAGGAATATTACACTGTGTGAGTGTGAGTGAGAAGACGAAGTTCCTATGAACTTCGCATAGATGAAGCTATGGAAGAGCATGGATTATTGAATGAAAATCCCATCAATAGGAATCAAAATAAAGAATGAAGAGAAGAAGAAGAGTCGCATGAAGGATGAGAAGACGGTCATGATTAGATCGTAGATCTGAAGGGGAAGAGATTGACGATCAAGATGACATCGCAAGCTAAACAAAATAACTTATGATGTGATGAAGAGAAGACTAGGTGTCGTCGAAAAAGGGCGAGAAGTGAGGACCGTTAGATCTGGGCGCAAATTCAACGGTGGATGGAAAATCAAAAATTCACACATCGAAATCTTAGCAAATAGCATTAAGACTTCGTTGTTGAACCCTTAGTTAAACTGAGAGGGGGGGTGAATCAGTTTAATACATTCATGGTCTTTTAAGACTTTCTTTTATAACTTATCTACACCTTCATTTCATGATCAACTTAATGTATAATGAAACAATAGTCTTAATAAGTGAGCAGCGGGTATTAAGCAGATTAAATAAATAATATCAACACATAATCATCATGCACATAGACAACAGATATAAGTAGAAACCCATAAGGGAGAAAACCTCAAATTTTGCAAGCTACAACTTGAAAGGAAGCTTCAAATCCCATCTATTTTCTGCAAGCTACAACCCACAGGAGGCTCCTACCTCAACCAGCTACAACTGGACATATATCAAGCTACAACTTGATAAGGAAGCACCAACTTCATCATACTACAATGAAATCATATGTTGATTTACCTGGATATCAACTCTATTTTACTCCTTCTTCATTGTTGTCCTTCCAGCCTTCAAATCTGATTTATATCATCTCTGGATCTTCGCAGCTTCTCTATCTTCTTTGTCTTCTTCTTCCACTCTCTAACCTCTTTAAGAATATCACAATAATTTCATTTATAGAGATTACTTCATAGCTATTTTCATTCCATATGGGAATTTTAAATGAACAGGTATGACCCTTTGCCTTCCCCCTTCTCATTTTCTCGCTCAGTGCACTTAGGATGTTACAACACTATGCACTCAATTCAGTTTTACATTGGAGTTTTTCTTTGCCTACGGAGACTTGCCTTTGCATCACAAACAATATAAAATAAATCATATATTTACAGTTACAATTAATTATTTTACTCAGCCCTTTCAGTTTCTTAGCTTTCATGTGTGTTTCTCCTCTTCTTCCTGATGTTCGTTTGTCTTTTTTGTTTCAGTGGTTATATTCCAAATGTGTTGCATAACTATCATTTTTCTCGACTCTTCGTCCATGTTAAGCCTTTTCATTTGCCTTACTACCACAACATTGTTCTGCATGATTTCCTAGTCCTTTGTTATGCGTTCATGTCATTCCTTTGTGACATGTTGGGTATGGCCCACATAACACTCCCTTTATACACGCGGTGGATTACAAATCTGAGTTTTATCAACATACATATGTTTTATGATAAAAATAGCGTATTAACATACATTCTTAGCAATCAAACAGCGTGTATATAACATACACAGAACAGGGCTATCGGGTCCCACCGTACCTTGAGCCAATCACATTTCATCGCAACTACTTGCCCGCAGATTTCCCGCTCTACCAATAGAGATAAACCATAAACCATGCGATATGCGATATGCGCTCGTGCATGGTGTTGACACGTGTTTCTTCCTTTGTCGCATCGCATCATTTGATCTTACCGCATCACAACCAAATCAACATACCTTGCGATGTCTTGAAGTTAAACCCTATTTCTTGCGGGATGCGATTTTGCGCAAGGTCGACACATGTCCCTCCATTTCAAATCGCAAAAATTTAACTTAAGTTGCGGTCACCTTATTTCTATCCCTTAAGCACTGCGATATGCGATATGCGGGTGAGGTCCACATCACCCTGCCATGCCACCACCACATCACCTTGCCACGTCATCATAAATTCCTGCGATATGTGGGGTCGAGGCCACGTCATCTTCCACATCATCTTTACGTCACTACCATGTCATCTTTACATCACTACCACTTCATATTTATGTCACTGCCACGTCATCTTTACGTCACTTCCCGTACTTCGCAGTTCACAACTTATAACCGTTTAACTTAGTGGTTACCTCTATTTCGTGAGATCTGCGATATTGCGTCGTGCCAACATGTGTCCCTTCTCCACTTTGCATCGCAAATTCCTTAACTTACCATGCGATGCCTTAATGCTAAACTCTTAAATGTTGCAATTTTTGAAATTGCTTCTGAAGTGATTCGATCTCCATCGTCCATCTCTCGCCTTTACTTTTGCGATCGAATCCTGACTATCTGTTCACCTCCCTTGGAATTCTTCAAAGAATTCTCTGCCTTAGTCGATTTTTTGTTCTTTATACCATCGCACTCTGTAACTCTGGTCTCTCCACTCTTCCTACTTCTACTATGTATAAGATCTTCGATCCTCTATGTGTCTTTCAAATCCGATTTCCTTCTGGTGTGCGCTGAAGCAATTCATTTCCTCTCTTCTTCATATGTTGCCACTGCTACATGCGCTTCCTCTGTTGTCTTTGCTTCTTTGATGCCTCTGCTACATTCGCTGCCTCTCTACTTTTTCTGCTTCTCTACCTTTTTTTCTTAGCTACATTTTCTGCCTCTGGTGCTTGCTCAAAGTGTTCTGGTGTTGCTCCTTTATGCTCCTTTTCCATCAATGACAATATTTCCAACATTCGTTGGGTAAGTTATATTTCTTGCGATGCGATGAGGAGAAGGGCCATGTGTCAGCATGGCGCATTAGCGCATATCACACATTGTATGATTTATGGTTTAACCATTATCAATATAGATTTAAACTTGCAGGAAATCGATTTGCGATAAGATGGAGAAGTTGCAATGTTGCGATCCGACATCGTCATCGCAACTTCGCATCGGCAAAATTATATGTTTGTTGTTTAAGTTAATTGTGATTTTTTTCGATATGTGATGCACCATGATTGGTTACCATATTGTGGGACCCTAGAACCACAGTTCTGCATGTATGTAAGTGGTTCAATTTTATGTGATATCGGTTTTAAAGCGACCGTTATTATATTCCTTCTGTATGTATGTTTTATAAACTCCAATATTATAATCCGCTATGAGTCAAGGGAGTTTATGTGGGCCATAACCCATAGGTCCACAGTAATATTTTTAATTTGCAATTTCGTGCTGCATCATTTGGTATCAGAGCCAGGTTAATATTTCCTGCGAGAAAAAGATTTTGTGTGCAAAGAAGGAGGTGCAAATTTATTGAAGATTGGTGAGCTTGTGGTCTTTATATTTTTATGCAGGTAGTGGCAGAGGAAGGTGAGAAGTGTTGAAAATGCAACAAGATGATGGAGATTAGTGAAATGAAGTCGCCTTCACTAAGTGGGCCCATAGGCTATTTTTGGCGCAAAGTCTATTTTTAGACTATGTCTATTTTTAGACATAGGGATCATGGTCTATGAGTTGCAGGATGCTATTTATGGATGATTGGTCGAGTTGGTAAAAATATATGGACCTCTATTTTTAGACATTGGGCGGTTTCTATTTTTAGACTGCCGGGCTAAAAATAGAACAGTCAAATATTATTAACCCTTAATAATATTTAGACTATAAACATTATCTTATCCTCTTGGAACACTTCAGTTTGATGCTTGGATGTGGCACATGCAGCTGACAGAAGGAAATACGCTTTTCCTAAGGGTTAGTTGAGCTATTGCATGGTTGACTTCAGTTAGGACTCAAGTGGCAGAGTTTGGTGGAGTTGATGAGACAGTTGGTGGAGTTGTGTTTTGTTTAACTTAGTTGAACTAGTTGTATTTAGTCTAACTGACAAATACACTAGTGATGAGTGGTGTGAATTAATTAATAATTAATTCACTAATTATTAACTCATAATTCAACTAATGAACACATCAGTTTACTGCAATGCATGGACAGTTCAGTGGAGACTAGTGTTATAGGTGGGTGAAAGGGTGTGTGTGACTATCAGTTGTGACCATGATTGTGCATGAGATTTGCACACCAATTGATGGAGATTTCCAATGAGGATTGTGAAATTGGAGCTAAGGGGATTCAAACTTGGATCTCATTCATTACTCACTTGGATTGCGCAGTAGAGGCAGGCAGACTTGTGGAGGAGATTTGAACCCCTGACTTGTTCAAATCTCATATAGTTTGTGTGTAGCTTTTGGAGATAGTACTAAGTACTTGTGAGGAGTATTATGCTATGTATTGTTACATGTTATCCATCATTATAATATATAGATAGTTGGGGGTTTTCAGCTATTTCTTTCCCCATTACATCCTGTGTTGATATGTGTGCTTGATTATTGTTTTATGAGCGCATGCGACTGCTTTCTATTTCCGCATATTGATGATCAATTGTAGAAGAGGTTATGTGTTATGCATGAAGCTTAAATAGTGTATAACCAGGATAATCTCAGTGAATAACTCAGCAAATTATTCAATTTTCTACATGGTATCAGAGCAGAATTGATCATCGGATCTATTACATTGATTACAATTATTTCAGTAGACAGAGTCTGTAACGGGCCAGGTAGCCTCTGGATCCATCCTCTCTTTGAAAGGTGATATATCCAGTAAATTCCCTTACAGTCGATCTCTGTGCTAGAAATAATTTGTTCTCACAGATCGAGAAGCAGCTGAGTTTTGAGCTTGGAATTTGAATTTGCAGCAGAATTTGGAATTCGAATTTGCAGTAGTTTTCTTGGTGCCAAAGTTGAAATGTCTTTCAATGGATTGTGACTGGAATATGCCCTTGAGGGAAGTTCGAATTATGTTGCATGGAAGGTTCGGATGGAGGCGGTATTAGATGATAACGGGCTGAAGGAGTTCATAGAAGCTGAGATCCCAAAGCCTACTGATGTTGCTCAAGTTGAGGCTTGGCAAAAGAAGATGGCGAAATGTCGAAGAATTCTGTTGGAGGGCGTGAAGGATCACATTGTATCCAGCATGCATGGAAAAGCTTCTCCATACTTGATGTGGAAAGCGTTGACAGATTTATTCCAGAGCAAGAGCAACCAGAGGAAGTTGGCGCTCAAGGATAAACTCAGACATATTAAGATGGAGAAAGGCGACAGCATGCCGAAGTATCTCACGAAGTTCATCCAATGCAGGGATGAGCTGGGAAGTGTGGGGGTGACTGTCGATGATGAGGAACTGGTGAGCTTGGCTCTCCTTGGTCTACTGAAGAGTTGGCATGCCTATCAGGATTCTTTCAATGGTCGGAGAAATTGCCAGGATGGGAGCGACTTTGGTCGGATCTTGTGCAAGAGGAGATACGGCGGAATACCAGAGACGGATCTTCATCAAAGGCATCTGATGAAGAAAATTGTGCTTTGGCTGCCAAAGCAAAGAAGGGGAAGAGCAAGAAAGCTTCTCATTTTGGTGCGAAAGGCAATAAGCAAGACATGTCTAAGGTGAAGTGTTTTCACTGTCACCAGCACGGACATTATGCCACAAATTGTTCGCAGAAGAAGAAAAATAAGCAAGCTACTGGATCTGCAACGGGAGAGGCCTTAGCCTCAGAGTTTGAGCTATATTTTTCACTGATCGCATGCTTGGTCTCAAGTGTGATGGGATCAGTATGGTTCTTGGACAGTGGTGCGTCTTTTCACATGACTAGAGATCGAGATCTTTTTTTAGATCTAGATGAGAAAGATCTTGGAGTGCACATCGATATGGGTGATGATGGTAGATACAGCGTGACTGGTATCGGTATCATTTCCTTTGAGAGGGAGTCTGGTAAACCCTTCATATTGAAGGAAGTTTTGCATGTTCCAGGATTAATGAAGAATCTGATCTCTGTGGAAATGTTGGAAGACAAGGGGTATGATGTGGTCTTCAGCGAAGGAAAATCTTTCCTACGCAGTAAGAAAACTGGAGAGACCTAGAAGATAGGGGTTTGAGTCAAGAACCTTTATCAGTTGCAAGTAGATGGCTGCGCAGCAATGGCATGCAAGGCGGGAGGAGTGGTGAGCCGGGATGATGGCGAGCTGTGGCACCGGAGATTGGGCCACCTTCACCATGGAGCTTTGAAGATACTGCAGCAGATTTCTACTGGGCTTCCTAAGGGCACTCTTGCGCATTCAGATCAGTGCAAGGGGTGTACCTTGGGAAATTTTGTGAAAGCCACCTTTCACGAGAAGGATAGTCGCGCCACAAAAATCCTTGAGAGAGTTCACACAGACGTGTGTGGTCCTTTCTCAGTAGCTTCGACAGCAAAGCACAAGTACTATGTGATCTTTGTTGATGATGTCTCTCGGAAGTGTTGGATCTTCTTCATGCAGAAGAAGAGCGAGACATACTCAAAGTTCTGTGAGTTCAAGGTGCTGGTTGAGAAGGAATTGGGGAAGCATGTGAAGGCTCTTAGGAGTGAAAATGGTGGTGAATTCATCTCTGCTGAATTCAAGGACTTTTGCAGCGCAGAAGGGATTCGGAGAGAGCTCATCACACCCCATAACCCACAGCAGAACAGGGTTGCTGAGCGAAAGAACAGAATGATCATGGGTGTTGCACGGGCGATGTTGCATGATTAGGGCCTACCCCTTCACTTGTGGGATGAGGCATGCAATACTGCAGTATATGTGCAGAACCGTTGTCCTCACAAGATACTTGGCATGAGTACACCGGAGGAGGCATTTTCTAGTAAGAGACCTAACATTTCCCATTTGAGGATTTTTGGTTCACCTGTCTACATGCATGTGACAAAGGATGCCAGGAAGAAGCTGGATCCGACCGCAGAGGTTGGAATATTTTTGGGGTACACTGATACACCTCACAACTATCGGGTGTATTTTCCAGACAGTCGCAAGACTGTTGTGCAACGGGATATCAAATTTCAGGAGGAGAAAGCCATGCAATGTTTGCTTGAGAGGGAGCCACACTTGCATGCAGATGAGGAGCTATTAGTTCCTAAGGAGGAGATTCCGGATGTGGATCAGCCACAAGAGGAAGTTCATGGAGTGAAAGAAACCACTCATGCAGCGCCAACCATCAGAGGGCGCAAGCGCACTACAGAAGCTGAGCGACTGGCTCAAGATGCAGAGAAGGTTATAGGACCACCTACAGCACAGTGCAGATAGAGACAGTCACCTGATCGGTACACTGGATACATGGCTCTTATGAGAAAATGTGTCGTGACAGAGCCATCCTCTTTCGAGAAAGCTGTGGAGGACCCCGCATGGGTAGATGCCATGGTGGAAGAGTATGATTTGATTGTCAGAAACAGTGCATGGGAGATTGTCCCAAGGCCGGAAGGGAAATCGGTAGACGGGTTTTGCGGTGGATCCAAAGTACGTCGGCGGCGGGAGTGTGGAGAAGTACAAGGCAAGATTTTTTGCCCGTGGCTTCTCACAGATCGAGGGGATCGATTATGAGGAGACCTTTGCACCTGTCGCAAGGTATTCTTCCATACGGACGATCCTAGCTCTCTCAGCGCAGATGGGGTGGCACATCCATCAGATGGATGTGAAGACTAGGTTCCTCAATGGAGTCATTGAGGAGGAGGTGTACATAGAGCAGCCCGAAGGTTTCAAGATCTTCAGCGGTGAGTCGCATGTGTGCAGAATCAAGAGAGCACTGTACGGGTTGAAACAAGCACCTCGTGCTTGGTACACATGGATAGACACTTATTTCACCGGACTTGGATTCTTCAAGAGTGAGGCGGATCCTAACCTGTACCAAATTGTGGTGGAGGGGAAGTTGTTGATCATTGTACTTTATGTAGATGATCTGATTTAGACGGGTGATGAGCTGTTGATACTTTCATGCAAGGAGGATCTTTCTAGAGATTTTGAGATGAAAGACTTGGGCCTCCTTCATTATTTCCTGGGATTGGAAATTTGGCAGCGCAGTGATGGACTGTTTGTTTCTCAAGTAAGTATGCCTGAGAGATACAGGAGAAGTTCAACATGCATGACTGCAAGCATGTTGATACTCCTCTTCCTGGAGGTTGGAGGAAGGAGGATGCTACTTCAGCGGAGGTAGTGGATGCCATTGTTTATCGACAGTTGGTGGGGTCGCTTATGTATCTGGTCAATACACGACCCGATATATGCTATGCTATTAACCAGCTTTCGCAAGCTATGGTTAAGCCTACCAAGCTCTTCTGGAAGGCAGGCAAGCATGTGTTGCGTTATCTTAGAGGCACATCGGGATATGGCTTGTGGTACAGACAGGAGGATGAGGTGAAGCTTTGTGGCTTCACGGATGCAGATTGGGCAGGGAGCCCAACAGACTGAAAGAGCACATCTGGAGGGATCTTCAGTATCGGGTCGACAACAGTTTCTTAGTACAGCAGGAAGCATAGATCTGTGGCACTCAGTTCAGCAGAGGCTAAGTATATGGCAGCAAGCTTGGCTGCATGCGAGGCCATATGGATGAGGAAGATCTTGGTCGGGTTGTTAGGGTCACACTTGGATCCTACTGTGATTTATTGTGATAACCAGAGTTGCATTAAACTCTCGGCTAATCCAGTATTTCATGATAGATCCAAACACATCGACATCAGGTACCATCATATCAGAGATTGTGTGTAGCGGAGAATCATGTTACTTTCATATATTCCCACGGAGGATCAGGATGCTGACATCTTGACGAAGGCGCTCACCAGGAGAAAATTTGAATTCCAAAGAGGTAGGATAGGGGTTGCAGATAATCCATATCTTGTTGAGAGGGAGTGTTGAAAATGCAACAAGATGATGGAGCTTAGTGAAATGAAGTCACCTTCACTAAGTGGGCCCACAGGCTATTTTTGGCGCAAAGTCTATTTTTAGACTATGTCTATTTTTAGACATATGGATCATGGTCTATGAGTTGCAGGATGATATTTATGGATGATTGGTCGAGTTGGTAAAAATAGATGGACCTCTATTTTTAGACATTGGGCGGTTTCTATTTTTAGACTGTCGGGCTAAAAATAGAACAGTCAAATATTATTAACCCTTAATAATATTTAGACTATAAACATTATCTTATCCTCTTGGAGCACTTCGGTTTGATGCTTGGATGTGGCACATGCAGCTGACAGAAGGAAATACGCTTTTCCTAAGGGTTAGTTGAGCTATTACATGATTGACTTCAGTTAGAACTCAAGTGGCAGAGTTTGGTGGAGTTGATGAGACAGTTGGTGGAGTTGTGTTCGGTTTAACTTAGTTGAACTAGTTGTATTTAGTCTAACTGACAAATACAATAGTGATGAGTGGTGTGAATTAATTAATAATTAATTCACTAATTATTAACTCATAATTAAACTAAAGAACACATCAGTTAACTGCAATGCATGGACAGTTCAGTGGAGACCAGTGTTAGAGGTGGGTGAAAGGGTGAGTCTACTATCAGTTGTGACTATTGGCTGTGCATGAGATTTGCACACACATTGATGGATATTTCCAATGAGGATTGCGCAGTTGGAGCTAGTGGGATTCAAACTTGGATCTCATCATTAATCAACTTGGATTGCGCAGTAGAGGCAGGCAGACTTGTGGAGGAGATTTGAACCTGTGACTTGTTCACTTTCTATACTAGTTTGTGTGTAGCATGTGAGATAGTACTGAGTACTTGTGAGGAGTATTGTGCTATGTATTGTTACATGTTCTCCATCATTATAATATACAGATAGTTGGGGGTTTTCAGCTATTGCTTTCCCCATTACATCCTGTGTTGATATGTGTGCTTGATTATTGTTTTATGAGCGCATGCGACTGCTTTCTATTTCCGCATATTGATGATCAATTGTAGAAGAGGTTATGTGTTATGCATGAAGCTTAAATAGTGTATAACCAGGATAATCTCGGTGAATAACTCAGCAAATTATTCAATTTTCTACAAGAATATTGTAGCAGCCTAGATTCAGGAGTGCTCAAAGGGTTCCAGAGGAGAGAACCAGAGAGATGTTGGAATACTGAGCTCAAAAGAGAGAATATTGGTGAGGTATCATGCAGCAGGGATGACTTGCTACTGCAGAGGTTTTTTTGCAGATCACGGAAACATCACAAAGAGAAATTCCACAGAGGATGTGGGTAGAATTGCTAAAGAAATAAAAGAATACCAAGAAGAAGACTTGGTACTAATAGCAAGCAGAAAACTTGTTACAGAGATGAAGAAGGCATATGACCAGGAAGTCATAAGAATTTGTGTACCTTGGGAGTCTAATGCAAGAGCATCCAAGCACCTTAATTAAAATCCAAATCCAATGTTGTGAAAGACGAAACGTGGATAACTGTTTGTAAATGGGGGGAAATTCTATGAAACAGAGCTGAAATGATGGAAGTGATAAGTCTCTAGAAGACTTGATTAATTGTAATTATCTTCCATGTAATCAAACAGAGATATTTAGGGGTTTACTTGAGCGATTATGGGAGAAGAACTCATGGACCTTAGATGATCCACTTGCTTGTAATTTCTTTATAATGTGAGTCTGTGTAGTATGATAGAGGGAAGGTAGAACACAATGTAGCCATAGGGAAAATATGTGATTCTGGCCGGAGTGGCCTTAGCTTGTATTCGAGTTCAAACAATAATGAAAATTGTGTATTTTTAAGTATCTAGGATAATCTAGAACTTACAGTATTTGTGTGTTGTTTTATTTCAAATTCTCGATATATTTGTGTGTTCTTTCTGTTAATTAACAGACTGTGTGGGTGTGAGTGAGAAGACGAAGTTTCTATGAACTTTGCATAGATGAAGCTATGGCAAAGCATGGATTATTGAATGAAAACCCCATCAACAGGAATCAGAGTAAAGAATGAAGAGATGAAGAAGAGCTGCATGAAGGATGAGCAGACGCTCATGATTAGATCACAAATCTGAAGCGGAAGATATTGACGGTCAAGATGACATCGCAAGCTAAAAAAAATAACTTGCGATGCAATGAAGAGAAGACTACGTGTTGTCGAAGAAGGGTAAGCAGTGAGGACCTTTAGGTCTGGCACAGATTCAACGGTGGATGGAAAATAGCAAATTTGCACATCGCAAATTTTAGCAGATAGCGTTAAGAATTCGTTGGGTAAGTTATATTTCTTGTGATGCGATGAGGAGAAGGGCCATGTCTCAGCATGGTGCATTAGCACATATCTCACATTTTATTATTTATGGTTTAACCGTTATCAGTATAGAGTTAAACTTGCGAGCAAGAAATTTGCGACAAGATGGAGAATTTGCGATGTTGTGATGCGACATCATCATCGCAACTTCGCATCAGCAGAATTATATGTTTTATGTTTAAGCTAATTGTGAATTTTTCCGATATACGATGCACCGTGATTGGTTACCATATTGTGGGACCCTAGAACCATAGTTCCACGTGTATGTAAGTGGTTCGAGTTTGTGTGAGATCAGTTTTAAAGCGACTGTTGTTTGATTTATTCTGTATGTATGTTTTATAAACTCCAATATTATAATCCATTGTGAGTCAAGGGATTTTATGTGTGCCATAACCCACAGGTGCACAGTAATATGTTTGATTTTCAGTTTCGTGTTGAATCAGAAATACAACCTATTTGAGATATACATGAAAAATATGAAGGAGTTGCCAAGGTGAATTTAAAGATGCGTATGAAAATACTTGATTCACCCTACAAGCATCGACCTTAAATTTCAATGGAGAATTAGGGCTTCATTCTTCCAATCGAGTCTCCAATAATGATATGTCAATGTGCCATATGGGTATAAAAAAACACAACTCGTGTCCCTGGAAACGGCGCCAGAAATGTTACCACTCAAACTAATAGGGGGCCTAAGATGGAATCCTAAATGGACAATTATTAGGTCAAGGGAAAAGATGGAGACTTAACCCAGTGACACCTTAGCTAAGGATACCTACTCTTTAAATACTTTCACCGATGGGAGGAGACCCAGTATATAGGAAATCACTTATGAAGGGTAGACCAACAAATGGATATGAAGTGACTTCAATGATCCTTTCCCAAAAGAAAATCAAGAATGGAGCTTTCTTGATCCTTAAGCAAGGTACAAAGCTTTCTAGGATAAGGATATGAGGATTTATGGGCTAGGTTAAGGGAATGTGACTTGTAAAGGAGTTTCTCAATCCCTAAAATTTGTATAAAACTTGGATTCTTGAGTTTTCTTTAATGAATTGTATTTGATAAGAAATGGGACCACACAGGGCCAAGTGGACCCAACCTAGGTTAAGGGGAGGAATTTTAGCGACCAATGATGATATTAACCTAAACAATGAAGGGGAAAGGAACAAACAATAAATGTAACTTGAAAGTTTCAAATTGATCATATGAGCTGCTAACCTAGTGAACATCATGAAAAAGTTTGACCTCACGACTAGGGCTTGGGATATCTCACAATATATTTGTCAGAAGCAATAGAGGCTAGGATATTGAGGGTGTCATAAATGGGAGCAAATCAAATTGATGACCAACAATTTTCCATTTACCCTTTTCAATGTCTAAGTAATATTCAATGTCATCTTCCAAGGTGTTAATGATATCACCTTCCTCAAGGTTCTCAAAAGGATATTCATCAAGATTAATATCCTTGAGAAAGGTAAGGTTAGTCCCAACTTCACTTTCCATGGACGTATCCTTCCCAACACATGTGTTATCAAAATGATCATTTTCATCATGTGGACCTAAGGAGGACTCATCTTCCCATTCATCACTTAGATTCTCAAGGTATCTGTGATGCTCGATGAAGGCTTCCTCTTGAATGCTCAATGTGAAACATACTTTAAAATGTCTAAAAAATCCATCAACGAACTCCTCTATAGATGAGATACTCCTAGGTTCGTGATTTTTCAACCATGAGTTATGACCGTAGAGGGAGTTAAAGAATAACAACATAAGGACATCCTAGTGGATCACTTTCTCCTTTGAAGTATGTGCATTAAATCACTCCCCATGGTTAATTGCAGAGCTTAGGTCACCATCAAACACAAGTACACCACGTACCATCCTTCATGCGACATTATTGTGGTGCTCGGGGATGCTAGGAATGTCCAAAGTGGGAAATTTATCAAAGAAAGTAGGAGCATCAAAGCACCTTAATTAAAATCCAAATTCAATGTTGTGAAAGACGAAACGTGGATAATCGTTTGTAAATGGGGGAAAATTCCGTTAAACAGAGCCGAATTGATGGAACCAATAAGTCTCTAGAAGACTTGATTAATTTTAATTATCTGCCATATAATCAAATAGAGAGATTTATGGGTTTAGTTGAGCGATTGTGGGAGAAGAACTCGTGGATCTTAGATGATCCACTTGCTTGTAATTTATTTATAATGTGAGTCTGTTTCGTATGATAAAGGGCAGGTAGAACACAATGTAGCCATAGGGAAAATATATGATTCAGGCCAGAGTGGCCTTAGCCTGTATTCGAGCTCAAACAATAATGAAAATTGTGTATTTTTAAGTATCTAGGATCATCTGGAACTTACAATATGTGTGAGTTTTTCTATTTAAAATTCTCGATATATTTGTGTGTTCTTTCTATTAATTAATAGAATGTGTGAGTGTGAGTGAGAAGATGAAGTTTCTATGAACTTCGCATAGATGAAGCTATGGCAGAGCATGAATTATTGAATGAAAACCCCATCAACAGGAATCAGAGTTAAGAATGAAGAGACGAAGACTCAGCCGCATGAAGGATGAGCGGGCGGTCATGATTAGATCACAAATTTGAAGGGGAAGAGATTGACGATCAAGATTACATCACAAGCTAAAAAAAATAACTTATGATGCAAAGAAGAGAATAGTACATGCAATCAGAGAAGGGCGAGTAGTGAGGACCGTTAAATCTGGGCGCAGATTCAACGCTGGACGAAAAATCGCAAATTCGCACATTGCAAATTTTAGCGGATAGCGTTAAGACTTCGTTGTTGAACCCTTAGTTAAACTGATATCGGGGTGAATCAGTTTAATACATTCATGGTATTTTAAGAATTTCTTTTATTACTTATTTACACCTTAATTTCATGATCAACTTAATGTATAATGAAACAGCAGTCTTAATAAGTGAGCAGCGGGTATTAAGAAAATTAAATAAATAATATCAACAAATAATCATCATGCACATAGACAACAGATATAAGTGGAAACCCATAAGGGAGAAAACTGCATCTCATTATTGTTGTGATGCAAAGGCAAGCTCCAACTCCCTCTCACCACTGATTTTTTGTAGGCTCCAACCTACAAGAGGCTAATACCTCAAATTCTGCAAGCTACAACTTGAAAGGAAGCTCCAAATCCCATCTATTTTCTACAAGCTACAACCCACAGGAGGCTCCCACCTCAACCAGCTACAACTAGACATTTATCAAGCTACAAATTGATATGGAAGCACCAACTTCCTCATACTACAATGAAATCATATGTTGATTTACCTAGATATCAGCTCTGTTTTACTCCTTCTTCATTGTTGTCCTTTCATCCTTCAAATCTGCTTTATATCATCTCTCGATCTTCACAGCTTCTCTATCTTCTCTGTCTTCTTCTTCCACTCTCTAACCTCTTTAAGAATATCACAATAACATCATTTATAGAGATTACTTCTTAGCTATTTTCATTCCATATGGGAATGTGAAATGAACAGATATGACCCTCTGCCTTCCACCTTCTCATTTTCTCACTCAGCAAATTCAGGATGTTACAACACTATGCACTCATTTCATTATTACATTGGAGTTTCGTTTTGCCTAAGGAGACATGAATTTGCATCACAAACGATATAAAAAAAATCATACATTTACATTTACAATCAATCATTTTACTCGGCCATTTTAGTTTCTTAGCTTTAATGTGTGTTTGTCCTCTTCTACCTGATGTCCGTTTATCTTTTCTGTTTCAGTAGTTATATTCCAACTGTGTTGCATAACTGCACTTTTTTCCCAACTCTTCTTTTGTGTTCAGCCTTTTCATTTTCCTTACTGTCGCAACACTGTTATGCATGAGTTCCTAGTCCTTTATTATTCGTTCATGTCATTCCTTTGTGACATGTGGGGTATGGCCCACATAACACTCCCTTTATACACGCGGCGGATTACAAAGCTGAGTTTTATCAACATACCTATGTTTTACGATCAAAATAGCATATTAACATGCATTCTTAGCAATCAAACAATGCATATATAACATACAAAAAATAAGGCTATCTGGTCACATAGTACCTTGAACCAATCACATTTCATCGCAACTACTTGCCCGTAGGTTTCCCACTCCACAAATAGTGATAAACCATAAAACTTGCGATCTGCGATATGCGCTCGTGCGTGGTGCTAACACGTGGTTCTTCCTTCATCACAATGCATCATTTGATCCTTACCTCATCGCAACCAAATCAACATACATGTCTTGAATTTAAACCTTATTTGTTGCGGGATGCGATGTTGCACAAGGTCAACACATGTCCCTCCCTTTCGCATCGCAAAACTTTAACTTAACTTGTGGTCACCTTACTACTATCCTTAAGCGTTGTGATGTGTGGTATGCAGGCGAGGTCTACGTCATCATGCGATGTCACCCTGCCATGTCACCGCCACGTCGCCTTGCCACGTCATCATAAATTCCTGCAATCTGTGGGGTCGAGGCCATGTCATCTACCACATCATCGCCATGTCACTGCCACGTCATATTTACATCACTGCCATGTCATATTTATGTCACTACCACATCATCTTTACGTTACTGCCACATCATCTTTACGTCATTGGCCGTACTTTGCAGTTCGCAACTTATAACCATTTAACTTAGTGCTTACGTCTATTTCGTGAGATCTGTGATATTGCATCGTCACAACACGTGTCCCTTCTCCACTTTGCATCGCAAATGCTTTAACTTACCATGTGATGCCTTAACGCTAAACTCTTAAATGTTGTGATTTGCGAAATTGCTCGTGAATCGATTCGATCTCCATCGTCCATCTCTCGTCTTTACTTTTGCGATCTAATCCTGATCATCCGTTCACCTCCCTTGGAATTATTCAAAGAATTATCTTCCTTAATAGATTTTCTGTTCTTTATATCGTCGCACTCTGTAACTCTAGTTTCTCCAGTCTTCCTACTTATCCTATGTGTAAGATCTTTGGTCCTCTTTGTGTCTTGCAAATCTGATTTCCTTCTGCTGTGCGTTGAAGCAATTTGTTCCCTCTCTGCTTCATTTGATGCCTCTGTTGCATTTGCTGCCTCTATTGTCTTTGCTTCTTTGTTGCCTCTGCTACATTCGTTGCCTCTCTACTTTTGCTGCTTATCTGCCTTTGCTGCTTAGCTGCATTTTCTGCCTCTGGTGCTTGCTCAAAGTTTTATGGTGTTGCTCCTTTGTGCTCCTTTTCCATCAATGACAATATTTCCAACAATCTCCCACTTTGGCACTGATGGAAATAATCTAATACCTCCTCTAGTACTTCCTCCCCCTTTTATTATGAGAAGTGTATTTTCTTCCTCTGATTTCTTTTCAAAAGAGCCTTCCTTCTTCTATTTGCTTTTCCTCCCCCTTTGACATCAATGACAAAGGGTTGAAAATTTCCCAATGTAGATTCTATCTTTGCATTTCCTTTCTCTGATATGTGTTTAGGCCTTCTTCTTCTGACTTTATACCATGATACTCCAGACTAGTGTACAATAGTTGTTGGAAGAACACTTTGAGAAACTTGTATGTAAGGCTTGTCACCATAGAATGTTCTGTACTTATTTCCCTTACTACTTGATAGAGGTGATATGTGTTGGAATTTTGATGTACTTTTGTCATAATACTCTGATCTTGAGGACTTGTACCATACACTGATCCATTGCTCTAGCTCTTCTGTGACAACTTTTATGGGTTGCTCTCCCCCTGGAATGATGATTTCTTGTCTGATATTGATTATCACTTTTCTACTACATTGTTTATGTTCCTTGTATTGCAGCCTTTGCTGGTGTATTTCCAACATCATATATTATTATTATTATTATTATTTTATTTTTTATTTTTTTTCTCTGATCATATCAGATAGTATCATATGCAGACACTACCCCTAGTTTGTCTCTTAGATATTCAAATGGTTCTTTAGCAAGAGGCTTTGTGAATATGTCTATTGTTTTTTCCTTTTTTGGTACATACTCCATCTTTACTATTTTCTGTGCTACTTGTTCTTTGAGGAAGTGGTACTTTATTGGGATGTGCTTCGTTTTCGAATGAAGTACTGTATTTTTTTATATACTTATTTCACTTGTATTGTCACATTTGATAGAAATGGGTTCATTGATGCTTACCTTCATGTCTTGGAGAGTTTTTTTCATCCACATTATTTGTGTGCAACAAGTTGCTCCTGCTATGTATTCCGCTTTTGCTGTAGATAGAGAGACGAAATTTTACTTCTTGCTTAACCATGCCACCAGAATTTCTCCGAAATAAAATACACCTCCACTTGTGCTTTTCCTGTCATCCACATAGCTAGCCCAATATGCATCTGTATATGTTGTCAATTTTAAGTCTTTGCCTTTTGGATACCATAGGCCATAATGTACAGTTCCTTGCAGATATCTAAATATCCTCTTGATTGCTAGCAAGTGATTTTGTTTTGGTGTTTCTTGATATCTTGCCACAAATCCTACTGCCAACATAATGTCTGGTCTAGTTAGGTATAGCAGACTTCCTATCATAGATATATAAAGTATTTTATCAACATCTATGGATCCATCATCCGCACATAGCTTGCATCCAAGGATCATGGTAGTCGACACAGGTTTTCACTCTTCCATTTAAAACCTTTTCAACATGTATCTTAAGTATTTTTCCTGTGAAATGAATATTCATGTGTTCTTTTGTATAATTTGAAGTCCTAAGTAGAAGGTGAGCTCTCCAATCACAGACATCTCAAATCCGGACTTCATATCTTCTGCAAATCCTTTTGCTACCTCATCTTTGTTGCTACCAAACATGATGTCATCTACATATACTACTATAATTAAGAGTTCATGTTCATCGGCCTTGTTAGTGTTCCATGATTAGGCAGATTGGTAGACCAAATGACAGGGTAACATGGAACCAATATTTGGAGTCTTAGGACCTAGCCTTCCTAGACTCGGAGAGGGATCTCTCTATTGGTTTTAAAGGATGTGTTCTTTTTGCTCTAGGGTTTTTATTTTAGGCTAGTTGTTAAGTGTAGGGTTTGTTGATTGTTTTGGTTGGGTAAGATGGTCAAGTAGGATAGGTGGAGTGAGAGTCTGTCAGAGCCATTAGGCTATGGAGTCAATAAAAGTCAAGGGTGTCTCAATAATGAATCAGAGTGGAGTGCAAGGCCAATTTAGCAAGGTTAATGGATCATTTAATTTTATGAGTGAATTGGGATGGAAATCAAGTTTGTGAATAAGGTAGGGCAAAGGGAAATCAAGAATCCTTTGTCAAATACCTATGAACAAGGAGGTATTAAATATGATTAGCACAAGATACTAAGCAAGAGCTAGGGAAAACCATTTACTCTATGACAATATTTTTAACCAATAAATATCTAAGATAAACATGTCAGTGAAACATAGAGATCATAAGAGCTTCTAAATTTAGTAAATTCACCTCCAGACTTTGGGAAAACATACAAGATCACAAATAACCTAATCTATGAAGAGGAACTCCTAAATAACCTAATCTATGAAGAGGAACTCCTCACAAGCTCTCAACACAATGTCCAATTGCTACACACTAATCAAGCTAGATCTAGCAAAACACATGCTCCAATCTCTGCCACCTGATAGCCAGCCTCTATTGCGTAATAAATGTTGTAGGATGGCTCATTAAATAACTTGAACCACCTGACTTGTACTGCACAACCCTCATGGGCTCCTCCAATCACTGGTTGTTTCAAATATGCAACAATATAGTCACAACTGATAGTTAACCTGCTCTTTCACCTATCTCTGCACTGGTCTCCACTGAAACTGTCAATGCACTAAAGTTAACTGATGTATTATTTAGTTGATTAATGAGTTTATAATTAGTGAATTAATTAATAATTAATTCACACCACTCTTCACTAGTGTATTAATCAGTTAGACTAAATACAACTAGTTCAACTATGTTTAGATTAGTTAAACTGAACACAACTCCTTTAACTCCTCAATCAACTCCACCAAACTCTGTCACATGAGTTCTAACTGAAGTATCCATGCAATAGCTCCACTTAACCCTTAGGAATAGCGTAATTCCTTCTGTCATCTCCTGTGCCACATCTGTGCACTTAACCGAAGTGCTCCAAGAGAATAAGATAATGTTTATAGTCCAAATATTATTAAGAGCTAATAATATTCGACATATCTATTTTTAGACTGGCAATCTAAAAATAGATTCCGCCCAATATGTCTAAAAATAGAAGTCCATCTATTTTTCCAACTTGACCAACCATCCACAAATAGCATCCTGCAACTCATAGAATCATGATCCATATGTCTAAAAATAGACATAGTCTAAAACTAGACTTTGCGCCAAAAATAGCCTGCGGGCCCACTTAGTGAAGGCGACTTCTTTCTACTAAGCTCATCATCTTGTTGCAATCTCAACACTCCCTCTCAACAAGATAAGGATTATCTGACACCCCTATCCTGCCTCTGTGGTATTCGAATTTTCTCCTGGTGAGCGCCTTCGTCAAGATATCAGCATCCTGATCCTCCGTGGGAATATATGAAAGTAACATGATCTTTCGCTGCACACAATCTTTGATATGATGATACCGGATGTCAATGTGTTTAGATATATCACGAAACATTGGATTAACTGAGAGTTTAATGCAACTCTGATTATCACAATAAATCACAGTAGGAACTAAGTGTGAACCGAACAACCCGACCAGGATCTTCCTCATCCATATAGCCTCGCATGCAGCCAAACTCGCTGCCATATACTCGGCCTCTTCTGAACTGAGTGCCATGGATCTCTGCTTCCTGTTGTACCAAGAAACTTTTATCGACCCGATACTGAAAATCCCTCCAGATGTGCTCTTTTTTTCCATTGGGCTCCCTGCCCAATCTGCATCCGTGAAGCCACACAGCTTCACCTCATCCGACTGTCTGTACCATAATCCATATCCCGATGTGCCTCTGAGATATCTCAATACATGCTTTCCTGCCTTTCAGTAGAGCTTGATAGGCTTAACCATAGCTTGTAAAAGCTGGTTCACGGCATAGCATATGTCGGGTCGTGTATTGACCAGATACATAAGCGACCCCATCAACTTTCGATAAACAGTGGCATCCACTACCTCCACCGAAGTAGCATCCTCCTTCCTCCATCCACCAGGAAGAGGAGTATCAACAGGCTTGCAGCCATGCATGTTGAAACTCTCGAGTATCTCCCAGGCATACTTTCCTTGAGAAACAAACAGTCCATCACTGCGCTGCCAAATTTCCAATCCCAGGAAATAATGAAGGAGGCCCAAGTCCTTCATCTCAAACTCCTTTGCAAGATCACCTCCTTGCATGAGAGTATCAACAGCTCATCACCTGTCAAAATCAAATCATCTACATAAAGTACAATGATCAACAACTTACCCTCCACCACAATCTGGTATAGGTTCGGATCCGCCTCACTCTTGGAGAATCCAAGTCCGATGAAATAACTGTCTATCCGTGTGTACCAAGCACGAGGTGCTTGTTTCAACCCATACAGTGCTCTCTTGAGCCTTCACACATGCGACTCGCTGCTAAAGATCTCAAAACCTTCGGGCTGCTCTATGTACACCTCCTCCTCAATCACCCCGTTGAGAAACGCAGTCTTCACATCCATCTGATGAATGTGCCACCCCATCTACGCTGAGAGAGCAAGAATCAACTGTATGGAAGAATACCTTGCAACAGGTGCAAAGGTCTCCTCATAATCGATCCCCTCAATCTGTGAAAAGCCTCGGGAAAAAAATCTTGCCTTGTACTTATCCACACTCCCGTCAGCTACCTGCTTCACTTTGTAGATCCATCTCGAACCCACCACTGATTTCCCTTCCGGCCATGGGACAATATCCCATGCACTGTTTCTGACAATCGAATCATACTCTTCCACCATGGCATCTACCCATGCGGAATCCTCCACAGATTCCTCGAAAGAGGATGGCTTTGTCACGATACACTTGCTCATAAGAGCCATGTATCCAGTATACCGACTAGGTGACTGTCTCTGTCTACGATGTGATGTAGGTGCTCCTACAACCTTCTCTGCATCTTGAGCCAGTTGCTCAGCTTTTGTAGTGCGCTTCTGCCCTCTTATGGTTGGTGTTGCATGAGTGGTCTCTTCCACTCCATGAGCCTCCTCTTGTAGCTGATCCATATCCTGAGGCTCATCCTTAGGAACTAATAGCTCCTCAACTGCATGCAAGTGTGGCTCCCTCTCAAGCGAACACTTCATGGCTTTCTCCTCATGAAATTTGATATCTCGTTGCACAAAAGTCTTGCGACTGTCTGGAAAATACACACGATAGTTATGGGGTGTATCAATGTACCCCACAAATTTCCCAACCTCTGCAGTTGGCTCCAGCTTCTTCCTGGCATCCTTCATCACATGAATGTAAACAGGTGAACCAAAAATCCTCAAATGGGAAATATTAGGCCTCTTACCAGAAAACACCTCCTCGGGTGTACTCATGCCAAGTATTCTGTGAGGACAACATTTCTGCACATATACTGCAGTATTGCATGCCTCAGCCACAAGTGTATGGGAAGGCCCTAATCATGCAACATCGCCCGTGCAGCACCCACGATCGTTCTGTTCTTCCGCTCAGCAACCCCATTCTGTTGTGGGTTATGAGGTGCTATGAGCTCTCTTCAAATTCCTTCTATGCTACAAAATTCCTTGAATTCGCCAGAGATGAATTCACCACCATTGTCGCTCCTAGGAGCCTTCACCTGCTTCCCCGATTCTTTCTCAACCAATGCCTTGAACTCACAGAACTTTGAGTATGTCTCGCTCTTCTTCTGCATGAAGAAGATCCAGCACTTACGAGAAAAATCATCAACAAATATCACATAGTACATGTTCTTTGCTGTCGAAGCTACTGAGAAAGGTCCACACACGTTTGTGTGAATTCTCTCAAGGATCGTCGTGGCGTGACTATCCTTCTCGTGAAAGGTGGCTTTCACAAATTTTCCCAAGGTACATCCCTTGCACTAATATAACTGCGCAAGAGTACCCTTAGGAAGCCCAGTAGAAATCTGCTGCAGTATCTTCAAAGCTCCATGGTGAAGGTGGCCCAATCTCCGGTGCCACAGCTCGCCATCATCCCAGCTCACCACTCCTTCTGCCTTGCCCACCATTGTTGCGCAGCCATCTACCTACAATTGATAAAGGTTCTTAACTCGAACCCCTTCCTCCGGGTCTCACCAGTTGCCTTACTGCGCAGGAAAGCCTTTCCCTCACTAAAGACAACATCATATCCCTTGTCTTCTAACATCACCACAGAGATTAGATTCTTCTTCAATCCTGGAACATGCATCACTTCCTTCAATACGAAGGGTTTACCAGACTCCCTCTAAAAGGACATGGTACCGATACCAGTCGCACTGTATCTACCATGATCGCCCATCTTGATGTGCACTCCAAGATATTTCTCATCCAGATCAGTAGACAAATCTTGTTCTCCTGTCATGTGAAAATATGCACCACTGTCAAGAAACCACACTGAACCCATCACACTTGAGACCAAGCATGCGATCAGCGAAAAATCTAGCTAAAACTGCAAGGCTAAGGCCTCTCCAGCTGCAGATCAAGCAGCCTACTTATTTTTCGTCTTTTGTGGACAACTAGTGGCGTAATGTCTGTGTTGGTGACAGTGAAAGCACTTCACCTTGGACATGTCCTGCTTCTTGCCTTTCGCACCGGATTGAGAAGCATGCTTCTTGCTCTTCCCCTTCTTTTCTTTGGCAGCCAAAGCACAATTTTCTTCATCAGATGCCTTTGATGAAGATCCGTCTCTGGTACTCCGCCTTATCTCCTCTTGCACAAGATCCGACCAAAGTCGCTCCCATCCTGGCAATTTCTCCCGACCATTGACAGAGTCCTGATAGGAATGCCAACTCTTCAGAAGCCCAAGGAGAGCCAAGCTCACCAAGTCCTTGTCATCAACAGTAACCCCCACACTTCCCAGCTCATCCCTGCATTGGATGAACTTCGTGAGGTACTTGGGCATACTGTCGCCTTTCTCCATTTTTATGTTCCTGAGTTTATCCTTGAGCGCCAACTTCCTCTAGTCGCTCTTGCTTTGGAATAAGTCTGTCAACGCTTTCCACATCAAGAATGGAGAAGCCTTACCATGAAGGCTGGACACTATGTGATCCTTTACACCTTCCAACAGAATTCTTCGACACTTTGTTGTCTTCTTTTTCCATGCGTCAAGTGCGGCAGCATCGCTAGAAGCAGGTTTTGGAATTTTTGCATCTATGAACTCCTTCAACCCATTGTCATCCAGCACCGCCTCCATCCTATCCTTCCATGCAATATAATTCGAGCTGCCCTCAAGGGCATACTCCAATCACAATCCATTAAAAGACATCTCAACTTCGACACCAAGAAAACACTGCTGCAAATTCGAATTCCACCAGCACAAAACTCAACCGCTTCAATGTTTTGCAATTGCTCCAATGATCAATATCGCTCTGATACCATGTAGAAAATTTGAATAACTGATATATTATTCACCGAGATTCTCCTGATCACACAATATTTTAGCTTCATGCACAATACAAAATCTCTTCTACCATTGATCATTACATGTGGAAATAAAATCAATTGCATGCACACATTAAAACCATAAAAAATCATACATATGAACACAATATTTCATGGGAAAGCTTAAAGCTGAAAACCCCAACTATCTGTATATTATATGTCATAGAGATCATGTAACAATCATTGTACAAATCTCCTCACAAGCTCTCAGCACAACCTTCAATTGCTACACACTAATCAAGCTAGATCTAGAAAAACACATGCTCCAATCTCTGCCACCTGATAGCCAGCCTCTATTGCGTAATCAATGTTGTAGGATGGCTCATTAAATAAATTGAACCACCTGGCTTGTACTGCGCAATCCTCATGGGCTCCTCCAATCACTGGTTGTTGCAAATATGCAACAGTATAGTCACAACTGATAGTTAACCTACTCTTTCACCTATCTTTGCACTGGTCTCCACTGAAACTGTCGATGCACTGAAGTTAACTGATGTATTCTTTAGTTGATTAATGAGTTTATAATTAGTGAATTAATTAATAATTAATTCACACCACTATTCACTAGTGTATCAATCAGTTAGACTAAATACAACTAGCTCAACTATGTTTAGATTAGTTAAACTGAACACAACTCCATTAACTCCTCAATCAACTCCACCAAACTCTCACATGAGTTCTAACTGAAGTATCCATGCAATAGCTCCACTTAACCCTTAGGAATAGCATAATTCCTTCTGTCATATCTTGTGCCACATCTGTGCACTTAACTGAAGTGCTCCAAGAGAATAAGATAATGTTTATAGTCCAAATATTATTAAGAGCTAATAATATTCGACATATCTATTTTTAGACTAGCAATCTAAAAATAGATTCTGCCCAATATGTCTAAAAATAGAATTCCATCTATTTTTCCAACTTGAACAACCATCCACAAATAGCATCCTGCAACTCATAGAATCATGATCCATATGTCTAAAAATAGACTTTGCGCCAAAAATAGCCTGCGGGCCCACTTAGTGAAGGCGACTTCTTTCCACTAAGCTCATCATCTTGTTGCAATCTCAACATGAATCATACTTGAAACTAGCATACTAACCATACATGAAACAAAAACAAGTTTAGGTGAACCTAAGGAGCAATCAAGAATTCCTTAAGCTGACCAAACAAAGGAAAACATCAAGGCTATAACAAATAGGAGGACTAAGGTGCCTCAAAGAGCATGTCTCAACCTATAATTTTCTAATTTATAGAAACCAAGAGAAATGAAACATAATGATAACAAGAAAACATAAAAAATTAAGAAGACATCACCATTCACCAAGCTAAGGAATCTTGCAAACAAGCTTCTCCATCATCAAGCCAAACAAGCCATTCATCAACTTCACAACACTAATTTCTTCTCTAAGCTCATATAAACCATGTATTTCTCTCAAAGCTCATCAAATGCCAACATTTATAATGAAGCCCTCATGTTCTATTTATCTTAGCAAGAGAAGGAAAAAACCCTAAATATGGTATGAAAATGTAAAATTCATCCATAAATGTCATTTATGGCCAAGAGACCATGCAAGGCCCAAGGCACATAATATCCTAAGAAATAAATGCCATAATAACTATTTGAACCTAATTCTAAAAATTTTTGCCTTAAGAAACTCAAAAATATCATTTTGCAATAAATGATTGTGTTTTGTTGACTTTTGGTCCAAAACACACTTAGACAATCTATGTGCGCAGCGCCACTTCAGCAGAAAATAGGATCTTTTGTGACTAAGTTTTGGACCCCTTCCCGGTGTCGGATTTGGCTCCATGACAGCTCGCTGGAAATCCTGATGAGTCTACTTTCCATAAATTCTTGAGTTTTCTTGAATGAGTGCCATTTTCCTGTCAAAAAATCCATTCTCCCAACACTGCTTTTTGTTCAGCACCTTGCCTGAAAATGAGGCAGAATGGTCAAAATTTAGGTGTTTTTTGACCTTTTGGGGGGTCAAAACTGCTCCAAATGGTCTAAAAGTTTGTGAGCAGACTACTGATGATGAGAGGAATCCAAAAATGTCAAGTTTGCAAGCTGAGGATGCATGATATTTGTGCGCAACGCCAAGGGTGTTGTGCACAAAGGAATCAAAATTTCAAAAAGACAAAATCTTGTTCAAATTTGCCCAAAATTTGTGGAGTGGTCCCTCAACGCCAAGGGTGTTGCACACAAAGGCCTCAAAATTTCAAAAAGACAAAATCTTGTTCAAATTTGCCGAAAATTTTTGGAGTGGTTCCTTAAGAGGTCTTGGACACCTGTAGGGAAGCTTCAGCCATAACTCCAAGGCTTTCATGGTTTTTTGCCTCTTTTAGGTTTTTTATCTCCATGAGGGCGTCCTTCAGTTTGGCACAAGCAAGCTTGTTTTTCTTTGCATAGTGCTTGGTCATTTTCTTCCGGAGAGCAAGGCCCCTTTTCACCTTCTTGAAGTGCTTGTGTTCATTCTTGTAATAATGAATGACACATTGTGCCATCTCGAAATCTCTTTCCCACTCCTTAAGTTGTGCATCTTTGGTTAGGAGTAGCAATCTGGTGGTCATCTCCTTGTCCTCATTGTCACTGTCTAGATCAATGAATTGAGGCTCTTGAGTAGTTTTCTTGATTCTCTTACTTCTCCTCACCTTCACCTCTTGCTCACCCCTTTCCATCTTGTCCTTTCCCTTTTCCAATGGTTTGATATCTGGAGAAGAGATGACCCTTTGCATTTTTGATGCAGCAAACACATCTCTCTTCCCTCTGTGGTATGTGCATGTGAGAGGAGTGATGATGGATTTGGTAGTGTCCTTACCCTGGCTGTGACCCTTGGTGTTGTCATCAGTATTGTTACCTTGGTCTTGTATTTGATAATCATCCTCTACATCTGCTTCATTTTGGCCCTGCTCATCATTAGAAGGCTGATATGTGTCATGACAATCATGAATTTCTCCTTTGCTTTCTTGCTCATCACTGACTGTCCTATTAGTGTCATTTTATTTATCATCTTCTGGGCTATCTTCACTTCCATCATCATTAGGAGGCTGATTTGTGTCATGAAATTCATGACATTTGTCATGACTGTCATGACTATCTCTTTTGTTGTCCTTTTCCTCACTGACTGTTCTATCAGTGACAGTCTCTTTATCAATGTCTCCTTCATCAAATTCTGCTTGTGCCTCACTTTTTTCCTCATCTTGATCTTCTATTTCCTCATTATCTCCCTTAGTTTCTTCATGTTCATCATCTTCATCCATATTGTCACTGTTTACACTATGACTATGCTCATTGTCATGCTTATGCACATTTTTCTCTTGATTGTCATGTTCATTTTCTTATTGACTTACATCCTCATCATTTTCTTCATTATCTTCTAAGTGTTCATTATGCTCATCAGCACCACCTTTTTCTATACTTGGGATTGATTCATTGGTATCATTACCATCACTGTATTCCCCCAAGTGCTCATTGTTTTTGTCTTCATGACTGCCATGTTCATCTCCCTCTTCCTTGCCATCATCATCCTCCTGCTCTTACTCATTAAACTCTGTGTCTGTCCCAATGTTTTCATTATTTCCACCATCATCTTCTTTTTCATCATTGCTACTGTCATCCCCTTCTCCATCAATACCACCGTCATCCTCTTTCTCCTCATTAAACTCAGTCTCTGCCCTATTGATTTCTTCATCTCCACTTTCATCTGCTTGTTCCTCATATTCACTCTCATCATCTTCATTTGATGCATCAGGAGAAGAAGAAATAGTTTGGTTTCCTTGTGGATAAGGCATGGGTGGAGGTGATGGAACATGATCTGTGGGGGGTGATGGAGGAGTGGAGGTAAGTGAGTGTGAAGTGGAAGGCAAATTTTGTTGAATGAAGGCTTGGGGATTTGCAAATATATCCTGTGAGATGAAAACTTCCCAAGGGATTCCCTATTGCTCTAGCTGGTGCAAAACAATCATCTTAACCAAGGAGTGGTGAAAAAGGCTTTGCATTTGGTGGGCATAACTCCTTTTCTTGACCACTAAAGCCATTTTGTTAATGCTCCGGTAGAAATATATGGTGTGTTTACAAATTTAACCCTGGTGAAGTGCATTAGCAGCCTTATGTGATATGAATAAATCCTGGAGTACCTCCCCTCACAAGTGAAGTACTTGATGATCTGCCTCATCAGTGGGGCATATCTCTCTAGTAGGTAAGAGAAGGGGAAAAAGGTATTGCAGCCCTGTTGATACCTAGGTTTGAGGAAGGGCTCATAGTAGCTTAAGGCCAATTTTTTTTGCTTGAACCATATTTCACCCACATCTGGTATCCCTGTGGCTTTAGCAATGGATTCAGATGATAGTTCAAATTTTACTCCTGCTAGGTTGACCTGGTGGTTTTGTAGGATGAGAATGAACAACCTAGTCAAATCTGAGTGGTTTTGGACCTGTTTAACCCTCTCATAGAACTAATAGCATCCAACATCTTGAAAACATGCAAGGATCATGAGAGAAGAGGTGATTTGAATTGTATCCAAGGGCTCAAACCTGTTAGTTCTTCCTCCCTTGTGTTTTGGCTTGATAGGCCTTTGGCCTTCATCACTACTGGTACTGATCTCTTCTCCAGACATAGTGACTGCTTGTGTTCTTGAAAAAAATGGTTTTTAGCTTAGTGAGAGCTTTTAGGGATATGGAGGAAAAATGAGTGATGGTGAGGGAAAAATTTAACAAATGGAGGAAAAATGGAAGAAGTCAATGAATACTTTCAGAGTTTAGAAGTAGGCTTAGCTTGTACTGAGTGTATTTATGCTAATGATCACTCTCCAACTCATAATTTTTTGCCCTAGAAGGTTAAATGATTGATTGCTATGAAGATTATATTTTTAAGCCAATTTAGGTTTTTGACATTCTCCTTTGATTATGGATGCAAAAAAAACACTTGGAGAGCAAAGAAGAGTGACCACCAACCTTTTCAAACTTGTGCAGGAGCTTGGGATAAATCTAAGGAGAAAAAGAGTGATTTTGGCCACTTTTTGGCAACCCTGGCCAAAATTCCTCTATGCGCAACGCCACTCGACTGGCCATTCCTGTCAGGCCTTCTGTGCGCAGCGTCAGGTCGGAGCCTGTGCGTAGCACTGGGAGGCTGTGGGCATGGATCGGGCCTTTGCACGGGCCTGTCGGGCCTTCCCTGTGCGCAGCGCCATTGATGTGGGCAGGTTGGGCTCTGAATTGTGCCTATGCGCAGGGCCACCGCCAATGCGTAGCGCCAGCCCTTTTGTGAGTAGCGCCATGTTTTTTAGCACTGCCTCTTCTGCCCTATGTGTAGCGCCTTCGCCTGTGTGCAGCACCTCGAACGTTTACCCAGTTTTGCAGAAAAACCCTAGAAAACGTTTCAACGGCTCTCCAACTCTCCTTCAAAGACAAAAATGAGTTGGGGAGAGGGAAATAAGACCTTTATACTTCTTTTTTAAAAATAATTTCATGATCAAACCCACTTTCTAATGTTTTTTCCCCTTCTTACTTTTTCACTGACTTTTTGGTCTTTTTGTCCTATAGGTGGTAGAAATCTGAGAAAAAATGGTTTTTGCCTTGGCTGGAGCATCTTGGTGTTTCTCTTGGATTTACAAACCTTTTAAACAAACTTAAAATTTGCCTCTTATCCACATTTTGGAAGCATGAACCTTGGAATCTTTAGTCATGTATTTTTTATGCCTTTGATTGCTTGTTGGATGAGACTGAAGAGAAGAATGTTGACCTTCCTTTAACTGACATTCTGTCATGTTTTCACTATGAAGCAATGAAAAACATCCTGATGTGAAAACCCTAGCAATTGGTATTAACAGCTCCTTTAGTCTTCATATGTGCCACCATTGTGAGATACATTAGGTTTGTTTGACCTTATAAATCTTCCTGTAGGTAGCCATCTTTGACAGTCCTACAGAAGTGTCACTCATGGCTAACCATCTTTTGCATAATATACTTTTGATAAGGAAACCCTTGTTGGAAGCTTCTCTGCTTTGTTTTAGACCAATTGCATGCTTTTTCCTTTGACCATTTTGACAGTGATATATCTTTATTCCTTCCTTTGTCACTTTACCTTATGTTTGTCTCCTTTTGATCCTTTTTAAGACCTCTGACTGTACTTTTGAAAACTCAGGCATTTGTATTGATACTCTTTGCCATTTTTTCCTTTTGGTGAGGTGGAATCAGTGCTTCTTTGTCAAACCCTAGAGGGCAGCTTGAATACCCCCTGAAATGCCATCTGTTGTTATGAAGGAGGCCCTGTCATCATTATTTGACTTGTTTGTCATTATTCCCAAACTCCTAGGTTTTAGGGCTGTTAGAAAAAAGTAAATAGTGTTCTCTTCTAAGTTCTCTAAAACCTTTCAAAACTCATTAATTATTTCTAAAAATATTCAATGTGCACTGGATGGAGTTGAGGTGACCTTTGTCCTTGTAGCCCTTGTACTGATTCCTTGCATTGGTCCACTGTTTTTCCAAATCAGTCACAAACCCTGATTCTCTCCAAACACAGGCCTTGCTACCTTCTTCTTTGTTGTGGATGCCTTCATTGGTGATTTCACCCTATTACCTTAACTCTTTTCTAGGTTGATGTGTAAGTTTTAACCCTGAACAGAAATTATCTACACACGAATCTTATAACAGAAAATAAAACAATAGCGAAAGCATAAAACATAAAATAGATAAACACGGAGATTTTCCCCTGGATCCCAAATCGGGACGACCAGCTTGATTTTTCGTTATATTCCTTTTAGTGTTACAACACATATATATACATGTCGATGCATACATAAACCCCAATCCATTAACCCTGGATTAGAACATAACCGTAGTTCCCTTGACCGGATCTACAAAATACCAAGGGACGAAAACCATTCTACGCCAAAACCATGTGCAAACTCATGCACAAAACATGGGTGGGTCTGCCTATGAGTGGGTCCAACAGTGGGGGATGTCTTCCCCCTTGTGACCCCCCTACTATGCCTGACGCAACGTAAAGTGCGTGGGGCTAGTCATGGAAAGAATATAACACATACCCAACATTCTCCCACTTGTTGTATTCTTTCCACAGGGGGCCACAGGAGAGCTTAGTCATTGGGCCAATTCTTCACAACCATTGTTTCTCTACACTAAGAGAACTTCTGAGTGCTCACAGACTTTGTCAATGCATCTGCAACATTCTTCAAAGTGTCTACCTTTACCAGCAACACCCTTTTAGCCTCAACCATATCTCTAACAAAGTGATATTGAAAATCAATGTGCTTTGTCTTTGAATGGTAAGCAGGGTTCTTAGCCAAGAAAATTGCACTTTGGCTATCACAGTCTATCCTTATAGCTTGCTATACTAACCCCATACTTGAACACAATCTCTGCAACCAAACTGCTTCCTTGCTTGCATGAGTGGCTGCTATGTATTCTGCCTCTGTAGTTGAAAGAGCCACTACAGACTGTCGTTTACTCATCCAACTGACTGTGCCTCCAAATAAGTTAAACACGTACCCACTTGTAGATCTTCTTTGGTCCAGATCTCTAGCCCAGTCTGCATCAACAAAACCACGAATGTCCAACATTATTTCCAATCCTGGTCTTCCCTAGTAGCACAAGCCATAATCACTAGTGCCACGTAAATATCTGAAAACCCACTTCACTGTTGTCCAATGCTCCTTCCCTAGGTTTGACATAAACCGCCAATCAACCCACCGCATGTGCAATGTCCTGGTCTAAGCATGTACCATTTCATACATCGTACTACCCACCGCACTTCTTGCTTATGGAAAACGGACATATCCTCCTCTTCTTGTGTCTTGGGACACTGTTCAGTAGACAACTTTACACCTACAGGAATAGGAACATTCACCGGTTTACTATCCTGCATATTGAACCTCTGCAATATAGTCTCGACATACTTCCTCTGGTTTAACCACAGCTTCCTCTTTGCCCGATCTCTCTTAATTTCCATGCCCAAAATATAGTTTGCAGCACCAAGATCCTTCATGTCGAATTTGGAGAACAGTTTGGTCTTCAAATCTTGGATAATTTCTTTGTCATTTCCAATCAACAACATATCATCCACATACAAGACCAAATAAATAACACGGTCACCAATTAATTTAAAATAAACACAGTGATCCTCCTTGCTTCTGGTGAAGCCAAGTCCCCACATATAGGTATCAAATTTCTGATACCACATCCTTGGTGACTGTTTTAACCCATACAGAGACTTCTTCAACTTGCATACCAGTTCTTTCTTACCCTTCACCATAAAGCCTTCAGGTTGCTTCATGTAGATCTCCTCTTCTAGATCCCCATGAAGAAATGTTGTCTTCACATCCATCTATTCTATCTCAAAATCAAATGCAGCAGCAATAGATAAAATTAATCTAATAGAAGTAACTTTGGCAACAAGAGAAAAGATATCACCAAAATCAATTCCCGACTTGGGAATAACCTTTTGCTACCAACCGAGCTTTGTATTTCTCCACCTTTCCTTCTACATTCATCTTCTTCTTAAACACCCATTTTCTCCCAATGGGCTTCCTTCCAGCCGACAACTCCACCAGATCCCATGCCTCATTTTTGTGCAAGGATGCCATTTCATCAACCATGGCCTCCTTTCATAGTTTTCCATCCTCTGAATCTACTGCCTCCCTGACAGTTCTGGGATCAGTATTAGTTATAGTTAAGGCAAAACCTGAACAAAAAGCAGATGGACTATACCTTTCTAGTTTCCTTCTTTCTCGAACTGATCTTCTCAAACCTAGAGTTTGTGGCTCTTCCTCTTCTGAATCTTCTTCTGTTGTAGAGTCTGATTCATACTCCTTTAGCTCAAAATCTATCTTCTCAGGTTCCTTTGGTATGATTTCATGTTTAAAAACATCTTTCACCTCTCTAAACACCACATCTCGGCTGTACACAACCTTCCTTGTTTCTGGGTTCCAAAGCTTGTAACCCTTTAAACCATCCTTATACCCAATAAAGATGCACCTTTCAGATTTATTATCCAACTTGGTCCTTTTCTCCCTTGGAACATGTACATATGCATCACATCCAAATACCCTTAGATGTCAAAGAGAGGGTTTCTTACCAGTCCATACGTCATGTGGAGTCTTATCCTCCAACACTGATGAAGGTGATCTGTTAACTAAGTAACATGCGGTCTCCACTGCCTCTACCCAGAATTCTTGTCCTAACCCGGTACCACTGAGCATGCTTCTTGCCTTTTCCATCAGTGTTCTGTTCATTCTTTCTGCAACTCCATTTTGCTGAGGTGTGTATGGAGTAGTCTTCTGCCGTGCTATACCACACTTCTTACAGAACTTTTCAAATTCCTTCTTGCAGAACTCCCCACCATTATCTGTCCTCAATGCCTTTATCTTCTTCTCTGTCTGGTTTTCCACCAGAGCCTTAAATTCTTTAAATTTGTCAAAGACTTCAGATTTCTTCCTCAAGAAATATATCCATGTATTCCTTGAGAAGTCATCTATGAATGAAACATAGTACATAGACTTTCCTAGTGATGGAACTGACACAGGTCCAAACACATCACTGTGCACAAGTTCTAATATCTTGTTCGCCCTCTTAGCACCAGAAGGAAAACTCACCCGATTCTGCTTCTCATATACACAATGTTCACAGAAATCGAAATCCAGAGAGCAATTAGACATACCTTCTACCATACCATTTCTATGTAGTATCCGAAGGCCCTTCTCTCCAATATGTCCAAGCCTTTGATTCCATAGCATGGTCTTTTCTCCAGAGACAGCTAGGCTTTCCGCTCCACTTTCAGGAACCATAGAACTGTTACACCCATCAATAACAGTGCTACCTTGTAGCTTGTACAGAGTTCCAGTCCGAACTCCCCGCATTAATACCAGTGCTCCCCGAACCATCTTGCAGGCATCTTTCTCGAACACTATTTTTACACCTACATCATCCATCTTGCTTACAGAAATCAGATTTCTGGCCAATGCAGGAATATGAAAAACACCAAGAAGTGTTCTAATCCTTCCACCTTGCAGCTTCAGCTTGACCTTTCCACGTCCGATGATTTTGGCCTTCCTATCATCCCCTAGGAAGACCTCACCATCATATTTCTCATACTCGTAGAACCACTCCCTATGGGGAGTGAAGTGAAAGGATGCACCTAAGTCAATCAACCATGACTCATGTTCTACATGTGTATTTGAAGAAGAAGCAAAATACACATCCCCACCTTCATCCGAGGTGGTTTTTTCCTCTGCAGAAGGAGCATCATCAGATCCCTTTCCTTTCTTAGGAGCTTTAGATCTGCACTCCTTTTTGTAGTGCCCTTCCTTTCCGCATTTCCAGCATACCTTTACAAACTTTCCATGAGATTTAGATCTCCCTCTAGATTTGGATCTCGCACTCGAAACCTTATTCTTGTTTCTATTTTGGGACCTTCCTCGTACAAATAAGGCATCTCCATTCTGGCCCTCCATATTTCTCCATCTCATTTCCTCCGATAGCAAGGCTGAGACAATGTCATCAAAATTCAAGGTAGTTGTATTGCTACCTATTGCAATAACCAGACTGTCCCACGAGTCTGGTAGAGAGCACAACAAACTGATGCACTTATCTTCATCTCAGATTTTAATATCAACAGATGACAGCTGACTTACCACAGTATTGAAGGCGTTCAGATGCTCTGTCACCGAGTCTCCATCCTTCATCCTCAGGTTATATAGCTTTTTCTGCAGGAACAACTTATTCAATATTCACTGTGGAGATTTTGATTGGTACAAAGTCCCAAGTTTTTCCCACAAATTCTTTCACCGTACTTCCCCGCATACATTCAACAATACTGAATCTAAGACACACACAACCGTATTGTGCTCTTAGCCTCGACCAATTCTTCTAGTCTTCATCTGACATTGTCGTTGGTTTAGTACCTATATCTACCGCGATCCACTGATCTATATCCACCAGCAGATCCTCCATCTTGAGCTTCCACAACTCAAAACTCTGACCATTAAATTTCTCGATCTCTATCTTTGCACCGCTCATCATCTTCTTTCACTGCAAGAATCGATCCCGCAGATCTCCCACTAAACAGGGTCTACCTCAGGTGATCCGGATTTATGCAGGAATGCAACAGAATAAACACATAACCATAAATATGGAGATGCAGCAGAAATAACACTTCATTTCATTAATATCAAAGAACTGAAATTTGCTTACAGACAGAATGGAAATAAAACTAGCTAGGGCGCTAGTAGCTATCTCTGAGGAGAGATGTGGCAGCTACAGGCCTCTTAACTGAGTTACAATGAGGCTTGAGGGCCTATTTATTATTGAGAAATAATGGAGGACCCTAAACATCCAAAAACCTAACCCTAGGAGATGAAGCGCCAAAACTATGGGCCCTGTTTGGGTAAATTGGTGTTTCAACTTCCCAGGGACGTAACTTTGGCATACTATCTCTGTTTTACGCACATGATACATCATTAGAAATATCTATCTGAGGACTACAACTTTTGCCACAAATATCATTATGAAATGGAATGATATTTTCTAGAGTCGTGATGCCCAAAAAACGTCGTTTAGGGCCTCAAAACGGCTCCAGAATATCAGGACCCGAAAAACTGCTAAAAATAGTAAGTTGTGCCGAAACTGAAAAAATGAAAGAGACAATGGTGGGGCCCCAAGTGGAATAGGTGGGTGGCCACCAATATCCACCTAGATCATTCCTCCTTAAGAAGCACAATGACCTCATTGCTGGAGTTCCTCCATGAGATGAGGAAACTTCATTAATTTGGTCCCCAGAACCTTCATTTTTGGTGTGCTAGGAGTCGACTCACTTTGACAACCCTCGAAGGCTCTGAATTTTTGTCATGAGTGCTCTTTGTTTTCATGTCCTTGATACAATATGTGGTGGCCTATTCCATGCAGTCTGGATTTAACTCTGTTGGTGTGAACTGTTCTACAATGTCCGAGGTGTCCAGTAGAGGTGGGAAGTAAGGACGAAGGCGATCCACATTGAAGACTGGGTGCAGACCAAGGAATGGTGGAATACTGAGCTCGAAGGCATTGTTCCCTATAGCCTTGGTGATGGTGTATGACCCGTATCGGAGTGGGCAAAGCTTGCGGTGGGGTCCAGTGAGGCGCTCCTTCTGCAAATGTAGATATACTTTGTTGCCCACCTGGAAGTTGTGTGGCACCCGGTGTTGATCATGGCGTTCCTTGTACTTGGCATTGGCTCGGTCCAATATATCATGAACCTGTTGGCAGATGTGTTGAATGCGCTCGATGAAGCTACTTGCTTTGTCAACTTCATACTGGACATGATCTGAATCGGCCTGAGCAACTACAAATGGTATGGCTACGTCAATAGGACATAGTGGCTGGAATCCCAAGCCCACCTGAAAGGGGCTATAGCTGATTCAACTGTGGAGAGACCGATTATAACTATTTTGTACATATGGGAGGCTCTCTTCCCATGTGCATGGATGCTTTGAATTGTACATGCGCAGAATGTGTACAATCATTCTGTTGACGACCTCTGTCTGGCCATCTGTTTGGGGATGGAAAGCTGTGGACTTGGTGAGCTTGGTATCCAACATTGACCAGAGTTTGGACCAAAATGTGCTGAGGAACCTGCTATCCCGATCTGATATGATAGACTGTGGGATCCCAAAGTGCACCCACACTCGTTCAAAGAAGAGTTTAGTAGTGGCTTCTGCTGTGATATTCTTCTTGCAGGCCACCATGATGGCCATCTTCGAGAATCTGTCGACAACCACAAAAACACAGTCATTTCCCTGCTTAGTAGAAGGTGTTAGCCACCTATAATATTTTTTTATACCAAAAGGTGGCTAAGAATTTTTGAGCCTCCAAAGAACAAATTTTATCACTAAAAATTGTTGGCTCTTGAATTCTCTTTAAGGCCTCATGCCTCTGTCCAAAATCTTCATTATTTTTGCCTTTTATACTCAGAAAATTCTGCTGATTCCAAATGAAAGACTGCTGAAAGACCTTCATTTTCCCCCTTCTCAAACCTTCATCTGCTCCCCTTTTTCTCCACAAAACTTCCTTGTTTTCATAAATCCTCTTCTTCCATTTATGAAAATCACTTTCCCATAGTTAAAAACCCATTTTTTGACTATCTCCAAACCATCAAATTCCATTGAAAATTATGAAAAATTCATAAAAAATACAAGTATTATGACTATGGACTTAAGCCCCTTTGGGCTAAGTCCTAAACCACTTCCCCTCCACATGCCCATGCGTTAGAACCAAACGCCAAAGCCTTTCGGCGCTAATCGCATCGCACACATTCAAATAGCGCAAGTCTTTTTCCATGGACCAAAAGTTCTGATTGCGATTAGCCTTGATGTTTGCGACTCCTAATCATATTATTTTAATATATAACCTTGATCCCGCCCTCGGTGCTTAGACCTTGTGAAAATTTCATTCCCAAACCCATTTTTCTTTATAAAACCCAAAACCCGCTTATCCAAAGTTTCAACTTAAAAACTTGAAATCACGTGTTTAATATTTTAATGGGTTGATTGAAAGACCGATCGCGCAATCACAATCTGAGAAATCAAATGGGTAGATCAAAAAGACCGGGCCCGCAGTTCTGATTGTGATTGGCCCTTGATATATATAAAGCCCCGGGCCTATCATGTTTCATACACCCAAAGGCCCCGCAATCGGGCACCTATTCCCTTCACATATAAATATTTCGCCCCGATCTATGTAAACCTTTGTTTTATATTAAAAACTTTGGTTTTTCGTATATTATAAAGGTTTTCACTGTTCCACTCCAAAGTTAATCCCTACCGTTGATCATATGCCGATCAAACGGCCATCGCTCCGTCGCATCGGCGATTTCAATCGCATCGCAAATGTTTAATCGCATGCGTTTTGTTTGCCCCCCCCCCCATTGCGACTCCCCCGATCCACTCTCCACCGTTGATCTCATTCTTATATCAATGGCTGTCGCATAATCATTTCTCCCCTCCCGATTGCGCAATCGCATCGGGGTTTTTCAATCGCACCTTTTTTCGCCACCTCCCGATTACCGATCCCCGATTGATTGTCCACTGTTGATCTCCTCTCCGCCTTCCGAGATCCGACGGCACTCATTTCCTCCGATCATGAGTCTTACCGCCGCTTCAAAACCCGCCAATTCATTTCCCACTGTTGATCTAAACCTCAGATCAACGATCGTCGCTCAATCGCTTTGACCCTCCTGATATCACAATCGCATCGGAGTTTTTTCAATCGCGCCCCTTTTCTCCTCCCCCCGATTACGATTCCCTGATTAAATCTGGACCGTCCACGTGTCCAGATCCAACGGTCACGCTCCTCTCCCGCCTTCTAAAGCAATTTAACCTATTTTTGCAAGATTTCTTAATTATTTTGTGTTTTGTGCAGGTTTTCAATGGTTTTCATCGTTATACGAAGAAATGCCGAGGGCTGGAAATGACGATTCTCATGCCTTTGTTTCATCGAGGAGAAGCCATCCGCGGGGCTCCATTCCATGTTTTGTCAATGTTTCATGAGCATTGATGCCGAGAAGCCCAGCGCGGTCATGCACATCGACAAGACATTGTTTTATTCAAAGGAACAGTCAGAGAGTATCATTTTTTAAAATAAAGCACGGCAGACGAAGATTGAAGATAATATTATGGGGATTACGGCTAAGACGGTTATCAAAAGCCTAATCCCCGACTCAAAACACATTTTAAAGAAAATCATAAGTGTTTCACTGACAGGAGGGCTTCCACCACTTCAAATGAGGCGAATAAATTCCCCAGCTACCATAAAAGCCACCTGTTGCCTCAAACCTTTCAAACAGAGGCCGAAGTTATTAAAGAAAATCCGATATTCGCCTCCAGCACAGCCAGGGAGTTACTTCTGCAAGGAAATCAATGCAGAAATATCTGCAGAGTTACTCCACACATTACACAGAGCCTCAAAGTCAAATAAGACTCCCATCGAGTTTTAAATTCATAAATTGTAAACATTAATACAGTGGTCCGCCTGTTCACTTCTCCATCGAGCCCCTCAAAGGGCCGAGAAGTCTTGAATCTGTATTTATTATCTTAAGAGATCTTTTTTTTAGATTTCACCTCCTCATTCTTCTATAAATACCTCAGTAGAAGATGAGAAATTGTTGGTTGAGTTGCTTATAGAGCTTTGAAATACATTTGAACCTAAACTTTTGATTGTAAATAGTGTTCACTGGCCCTTGGAGCTCTTCTTGTGATAGATTAGTTAGGCTGAATAGTGAAGATGATTGTTGAACTGAAACATTGGACTTGAAGACTGTAACTGGTTTTACATCAATATAAAAGTTGTTTCTTGGGATCCTGGTCTATGTCATCGGTGAAGTGCACCTCTCTTTGTTATTTTTTTCCTTCTATGTATGCCATATTGTTCATATTCCTCTGTAAAGAACAGTTTAAACAGGGTTAGGATCTACTGTATATCAGTAACCTTCTCTGGCTGAGAAATATTTATCTTAATGTTTTCCTCAAGTTTGTTTATTCAAGAATGATTTAATACAGTTTAAACAGTTAGGAATGTTGGCATTCCCTCGTCCTTCTGCTTGCTTAAACACTGTTCTTGAATGTGATTTCCATTATTTGCTATTAAAGTTAAACTAGAGAAGATATGGTTTGCCCTGATTCCTAGATCCTTTTCTCCAAAGGCAGATTCTGAAAATTTCCCTTGGTGTTGACTGGAAGCAGACTAGGTTTAAAAGTACTTTATCTAATCTTAAGTTACACTTTGTTTCTCTTATATGTTTTCATACTTTCTGAAGGTAATTATGTGGATTACTGGATTGTTTTTCAATTAAGCTGCTTTAATAGAACTTGCCCAAGAATTTTATGGTTAGCCCTGTCCTTGGTTGGTTTTAAATAGTTACTTAAGAGGCTTTTCTTGTTTGGACTGACTATAAATCCTTTGAGAAATTATTATCAGTTTCCACCCCTCCAACACTTTATTGTTTCCATCCCATCACTCCAATCTCAATAATCTTGTGGTATAGATGACTTGCCCCTTGGGTCACTCTTGATGTTGTTGTTCAATTAAAGCCCTGTTATGACTCCATATCCCAATGGATTAAAAACTAGCGTTATATCTATCTTTTAGCCATAGATGTTCTTCCCTCTTGCAACTTCTCACCTTTGAAACTCTTTGCATTCAAGACTTTTCACCTCAAACAGTAATCATGCTCAACCATCCAAAACAAAACAAAACCCTTGGCCTTCATAACTAGCCTAATATCATTATCTCAAACTTCAAAGACAATATCCATCTTTGTACATATTGGAGAGATCCCTCTCCGAATTCAGGAGGGCTAGATCCTAGAATCCCAAAGTTGATTGAAACGATGTTGTTTCTGTAATTGGACTCTGCCAATCTTGCTAATAAATTACAGAACCCCAACATTTTTGGCGACCATACTGGGGAAACCCCGAATCATTTTCATTCAAAGCTAACCATACGATATTATAGATTTGGTTCATAAAGCATCAACTTTATTAACCAGCTGGAGCCACCCCAACATTTCTGGCGACTCCACTGGGGAATTACAAACCCAGAAGTTTTTAAGGATAATTATACGATATTCAGAGATTTGGTTCATAGAGCATTTGCTTTATTAACCAGCTGGAGCCACCAGCAACATTTCTGGCGACTCCACTGGGGAGCTGAGTGTTTGTATAAGACTTTAGAGACCTCAGAAAACCCTTGATTCAAGAAAACTTTGTGAGTAAGAAGCAGCCTTTTCAAGCACTACCACAGAAATGGTAATCATGATGAAACTTGTTTGAATCAGTGACAAACTAGGTCAACCCTAGGATTCTGATAAGGCTTCATATAACCTTGAAAAAACAGCTAGCTTAGCCATAAGAGTATATTGTCTTTGTCTCATAACCTTAGCTAAGTTTTGAAACAGAGTTAGGATATTCTTAAAAACCACACTACTAAAAACAACTCAGAAAAACCTAAAAAAAATTCAGATTGGTATTCAATAAACATGGTGGTGGACCATAAAACCTTTTACCTCCAAAGGAGCTAAAAAATTCCACTCGGCGACTCCACAATCCTTAACAGACCTTAAGACTCCACTGGGAAGAACCCTTATCATCATAACATCATTTAAAACTCAGTTAGAGGACTTTAGGATTAAATTTGCGTAAACAGATTAGTTAACCTCTTAAATATTGTCATATCTGGTTGAACTTGTCTTGTTTATTTGGGTCTAAAAACACAGCATAGTGGCTCCTAGAAAGATCCACACTAGAGCCCATCCTGACCCTAATCCACCTAAGATAGTTGATGACCCAGAAATTATCCTTTGGAAATCTCATAAGATTAAATTATCAACTGTTTTCAGATCACCCTTGAGAGCTAATTCAGTCCCTGAAAATATTTCAACTCTACAACAATCACAAGCTGACTTAGTTAATCCCTTTAGAATTAGGTCCCTTGATGATTTAGATCAGTTAGATTCTGAGTCTTCACATTCATCTGCTCAAACAAGTGAACATCTTGGGAGTAGAGAAACAACACCTCCTGATTTACATTTTCTTTATAATCTAGGTGTCTCACATCCAAGATCAGCTCAGCAATCTACTACAGTCCCATCCACTTCTTTTCATCTTTCATCCACCGCTCAAACCACTGCACTTCAGCCCACACCCCCTCTTGTGAATCCACCTCCACCTCCTACCATGGCTGCATGGTATGCTCCCTTAGTCCTTCCTGTACCATTAGTCAACCTTCCACAGGACTATCAGTCCAAAATCCCATTGTATGATGCTAGCAATGCTACAACTGCATCACAAAATGTGGATAAGATGAATGACTACTTTGACAGAAACGAAATTGATGATGATTCTGTCAAGCTCGGATTATTTTCTCAAAGCTTAGGGGGAGAAGTAAGAAAATGGTTTAAAGGCTTAGCCCCCCATAGTATAAATGATCTCCAAGGCTTCCATCAAACATTCTTAAACAAGTGGGAAGTAAGGAAGAACCCTCTCCAAGTTCTTGCTGATTACAACAATCTCCATAGGAACCCAGGGGAAAGTGTGCAAGCCTACTGCACCAGATTCAACAGTGTATACAATGCACTTTCCCCATAACTAAAACCTCCACAAGGTTCAGCTTTAAACAAATTTCCCGAAGGTTTTGACGCTGACATGACCTATTCACTGAGAGAGAGATATTTTGCAACCCTTGAAGATATGCAAAGAGGTGCTCTCTCTGTGGAAGTAAACTTAATGGATAAAAGAGCAAGGATGAAGAAAGAGAAGAGAGTATCCTTCGGGGAAGAACCCACACCTTCCACTTCCAATTCCAAGATGGAAAGAATGATGGAGGAAATGATGAAGAAAATGAGCATTCTTGAGAGAGCACAAGCAAGTCTAAATCAAAACGCTCCTCAAAACAGAAACCAAAACCAGAATCAGAATGCTAGAAGGAACCAACCTCCAAACAGACCCAGGGAAGATGATCAGCAGATCACTCCTCCCTTTCATCAAAACTATGTAAGTGAGGTTGAGGAAGCGGATCAAATAATAGAGGAGGATGATATAAACTTATTTGGGGTCGATGATGATGATTTTGAGATTCATTATGATAAAAAACAAGGTCTATATACACCGTATGATGACAAAAGAGATGATGATGAAAATCATTATCAAGACATGGAAAATGTCATCATAGAAACTCAAATGGAATATTACCTTAGAAGCAAGACTAATCAACAAGCCTCCAACACCAAAACCTCTGACAAATCTTCACAAAATAGCACGTCAACCAAGCCTAAAACGGTCAAACACAAGGAAAAAATGGTGGCTGTAAATTCTGATAAAGGTAAAGAGAAAGGCACTCAAAACACTGAAAAACAGAGTGCAGACTCTAGCAGTACTAACACTTCAGCTAGTACTCCTATTACAACCGTTATGTAAAGTGTAAATAAAACAAATCAGCAAGCTGTTGTTGCTGATAAAGTGACAGCTAACAAGGCTGAAACTAGCACTTCAAAGAATCAAATTCCTTTCAGCCTGGAATAGGAAATTTCCAAGATTAAAATCTTTGTTCCCTTAACCGAGTTAGCTTCCCAACACGTATATAGAACTCAAATTTTGAAGGCTTTAAATATAGAGGAAAATGGAGAGACAGTCAATCTTAGTGATGACCAGCCCGAGCTTATTTTTGGTCCAAAGATTGAAGGTAGATACCAAGAGGGACATGTTCCTCCTTTCTACGTGAGTTTAAACGTTCATGACAAAATTTTGCACAACGCTATGCATGATTCCGGGGCTTCTCATAATTTAATGCCTAAAGCTATGATGGAGAGCCTCGGGCTAGAAATCACCAAACCTTACAAAGACCTTTACTCCTTTGACTCAAGTAGAGTAAAATGTCTAGGATTGATCAAAGACCTCTGTGTTAACTTAGCCCAGATCCCAGCCAAATGCTTACTCATGGACATTGTTGTGGCTGATGTGCCCCCAAAGTATGGAATTTTATTATCAAGATCTTGGGGAGCTAAGTTACAGGGGACTATGCAGATGGACATGACGTATGAGACTATCCATGTTTTCAATCAGACTAGAAGACTTTACAGGGAATCTCATATGCAATATATGGTCACAAGTCAAGACAGACCTCAAAACTCTCCTCTCTATTCCGTAAGTACAGACCTTGATTCTTTTATCATGTTTAACGATGAAGCACTTAGTGAAAAAATCACGTTATCAGGATTAATGGCTGATAGAGAGGAGGAGGTAAATACCATGGAACTGTCAAAACAGTTTGATGAACCTGTACAATCTAGCGAACAAAACACAGGTCTCGAGCTACAAACTATGTGCCCTTTACCTTTGAACATTGAGATTCAGGAAAGCGCATCTCCATTCACTGAAAAATCTGAAGAGATAAAATAAATTCAATGGAGTGCTGCTAATCATGAACAATCACAAGGCATCGTAGTTAAAGAGGACATTCGCCAAACAAACGAAACTGAAAACAGTCCTCTATGGAGTATGCATTTCGACGGGTCATGCACTAGAAATAACGCTGGTGCAGGTGTTTGGATCACTAACACTGAAAACAACCACACAGAATTCATTTCATGCAAATTAAACTTTCAGTGTTCCAACAACATAGCGGAATACGAATCCCTTCTATTAGGCTTACATTTTTTGAAAAAGTTAGGAGCCAGAAGAATCAACGTTTACGGGGATTTGGAGTTAATCATTAGGCAAGTTAATGGGGAGTATAACGCTAATCATCCCAGACTTAGAGCCTATTGAAACGATGTCATGGACCTTTTTAAAACATTCGAGGAGTCCAAACTGATTTTTGTCCCAAGAAAAAGTAATATTGCCGCTCACAATTTAGCCTATGCAGCTAGAACATGTCTAACGCCATATGAAACCGGAGACAACACAACTCCAATAAAATTTAGACCAGTCGTTCCTGATAACAAAAAATATTGGCAGTTGTTTGAAAATGACAAACAAATAGAAGACTTCATGCAATTCAGAAATGAATTCGAACTACACGGTTCGGACTCAGATCATGATACAGACTGCAGCGAAGAAAATTTTCTTGATGAAGAAGAACCGTCCCCTGAACTCGCTAATATAAACCTGTTATCTGGCAAACTTGAAGGTAAAACAGAAACAAATGCAGAGTCTGAAACAGAAGAGTTAGAAACTCTGCACTCCAAAGATGAAAGCTTGCCTACGGGTCTGACCCCTTTAGAAGAGTTGTTTGATTTTAACGATGTGGGAAAAAGGCCAAAACTGGAACTTGTAGAGAATGAAGTGGAGGAATGCAATATAGGTAGTAAGGAGAAACCAAAAATGATTAAACTATCTAGGACCTTACCAGCTCACATTAAACTCAAATACATAGAGTTGTTCAAAGAATTTTCTGATGTTTTTGCATGGAGTTACGAAGATCTTAAATCCTATGACACTGAAATAATACAGCACAAAATCCCTCTTAAAGAAAACCAAAAACCATTCAAACAGAAACTGCGCAGAATAAACCCTGTCTAGTTGCCGTTGGTTCAGAAGGAGATCATGAAAATGTATGATGCTGGTATTATTGTCCTTGTTAGATATTCTGAATGGGTATCTAATCTGGTGTCTGTTATGAAGAAAACTGGAGAAATCAGGCTTTGTATAGACTTTAGAGACTTAAACAAAGCTTCATTAAAATACAACTACCCTTTACCAAAGATGGATCACATTCTACAAAGGGTGGTAGGGTCTAGAAGAATTTCTTTGCTGGATGGCTATTCGGGGTACAATCAGATCTTGGTTTACCCTGCTGATCAATTAAAGACAGCCTTTACTACACCCTGGAGCACCTTCATGTATGTGAAAATGCCCTTTGTTCTAATGAATGCTGGAGCAACCTTTCAAAGAGCCATGGACATAGCATTCTCGGAAGAATTGGGCTTCTTCATCATTATCTATCTTGATGATGTTACTGTGTTTTCAAAAACAAATGAAGAGCACTTGGAACATTTAAGAAAAATTTTTGAGAAATGTAGAAAGTTTGGGATATCTTTAAACCCTAAGAAGACATTATTTGGTCTCCAAGAGGGTAAACTTCTTGGGCACATTATTTCAGAAGAGGGTATAAAGATATATCCAAAGAGGATTGAGGCCATATTGCAAATCTCTCATCCTCGAAACATCAAAGAGTTGCAATATTTCATTGGGAAGATTAAATTTTTGAGAAGGTTCATCCCCAACTTGGCTGAGCTCCTTAGGAATATCACAAACATGTTAAAGAAGGAGCAAGGAGTAAAATGGACCTCGGAAGCAAAGACATCCTTCGAACTGGTGAAACAAGCATTAACCAACACACCGGTTCTGATAAGTCTTGATTTTTCAAAAGATTTCTATATCTTCTCATTTGCATCAGAACATACCATAGTTGTTGTCCTTTTACAGAAAAATCCACAAGGACAAGAGCATCCTATTGCATTCTTTAGCAAGGCATTGAGGGATGCCCCTTTGAAGTATAACATTATGGAAAAGCAAGCTTTTGCTTTGGTGAAAGCATTGAAAAACTTCAGGGTATACATCCTTCACTCACACATCATTGTCTTTGTCCCAAATTCAGTTGTTAAAGACATTTTAACACAGGACCCAGATGGTAAGAGAGGTAAGTGGATTTTTGTTATTCTTGAGTATGATTTAGAGATAAAACCCACTAATCTCATCAAAGGCCAAGGTCTAGCTAGATTAATGGCTGAATCAAATTGGGAAGTTCTTGATATTCATATGATTAATGCTTTGGATCGCCTAGAAGAATTCTCGAATCCCATTGTTGAAGACCATTTTATGAATTCTCCTTGGTATGATGATATTGTCTATGTTTTTCTTAATTTAAATGCACCTCCCGGTTTGACAAAAACAAAGTCAAGATTCCTAAAGTTAAAAGCTGTAAACTATTGCATTATTGATAAATGTCTTTATTGGAAAAATGCAAGTGGTATATTTCTTAAATGTTTGCCTGAGTTTGATGCAGAGAAGGTTAAGAAGGAATTCCATGAAGGAGAGTGTGGAGGTCATTTGTACTGGAAGTGAACAGCCAACAAAATTTTGAGGGCTGGTTTCTATTCGCCTACTATTTTCTCTGATATACACGAGATGACCACTACTTGCCATAAATGCAAATTTTTTGAAGGCAAGAGAAAATTTCTACCCCTTCCACTGCATCCAATCACTGTTGAAGCCCCATTTCAACAGTAAGTACTTGACTTCATAGGATAAATCCATCCCCCATCTTCTGCCCAGCATAGATGGATCCTTACTGCCACAGACTATTTCACTAAGTGGATAGAAGCCATTCCTTGTAGGCAGGCCAATGATTCAGTTATCATAACATTTATGGAGACTAATATTCTCTCCAGATTTGGCTGTCCTTCCAAAATTATCACCGATAATGCAGCAGCATTTGGATCAAAGAAAATGGTTGACTTCTGTCATAAATACCAGATAACACTGGGGCATTCCACAACCTATTACCCTCAAGGTAATGGACTTGCAGAATCTTCCAACAAAATCTTAGTGAACATAATCAAGAAATTGTTGGACAATAAAAAGTCTTGGCACACGAAGCTAATCCATGCACTTTGGGCTGACAGATTAACTTTGAAAAAATATATTGGTATGTCACCTTTCCAGCTTGTGTATGGTACAGATGCAATTTTTCCTAACAGCCTTGGTGTACCAGTTATGAAGTTGATTCAGGAGTTGCAGACTGAAGAAAATGACATGACCAGGAGAATAAATCAGACCATTCATCTTCAGCAGACCAGGGAGGAAGTGTATAACAAAGCATTGCAGAAACAGGACAGCATCAAAAAGATTTTTGACAGAAGAACAAAGGCCAGCAATTTCAAGATCGGGGACAAATTTTAAAGTGGGACTCAAGGAGGGAAGAAAAGGGCAAGCATGGAAAATTTGACAACCTATGGCTTGGCCCTTATTCTATTCATTTTGTTGCAGGAAATAATGCATTTTTCTTGTAGGAAATGGATGGAACATAATTGTTTGGGGGTCCTGTCAATGGCAGGATGCTTAAGCATTACTTCTCTTGATCCATTTGATGTCTTAAAGCCTTCCTTTTTCTTTTTTCATTGTAAATATTTCATCCACCATTGCATTCAAGTTGTAAAAAATCAAAAATACAAAAACAAAGAAAAGAAAAGAGGGCAGAATGAAAACAAGAAAGGCAAAGCCCCATGCCAAAAGAGAAATAAATCTGAAAGTGTGCAAGCTCAAATGCCACTCCTCAAATACACACTTCTAGTTAGTCAAACTGTTTAATCTTGACTAGTTAGCTTTAAATTTTTCTGCTGATAGAGTAGTGAATTCGATTTGCCAAACTGTTCAATCTTGGCTTATCAGTAGATAGATTAGGATAGAAATTGAAGGTTCAAACAAGCTCAAAATCTGAACCAAAGTTTCCAAAGAAAGATGACTCAAAACTATTTTATTTTCCGAGTCACAAGATAGGAGATCTGGTTCTAATCAGCCTAAAATCTGAACCAGAAGAAAAGAAAATACATCTCAAAAGCAAAGAAAAAACAGAGTTGTGAAGAAAAGAGAAGGCCGTGATAAGAGACTTTCAGATCTTAAGCCTTCCATTTTGATTTTAAAATTTCTGCAAATAATAATCTATGTGCAGCTTGTTTTTATGCCATAGATCACAGCAAGTCAAACAGCTTAATCTTGACTTGGCTGTTTTTAAATTTCTTTCGTAGAAATTAGAGAATGAAAGTCTGTTGGACAGCTTAATCCCAACAAACAGTAGATTAGGTAGAGAAACATCTGAGCTCAATTTTTTAATCTGAGTTCAGGAAGAAATAAGGAGTAGCAGTAGATTAGTTTTTTATGCTTTCAAAAGAATAAAATGTTGTGAATAGAGTTTTCCAATCCAAGTGCACTCTAATGAAGAAGAAAAAATGTTAGATCTATAGGATTGGGTAGGTAGAAATGTTTGTATTGATGAAATTCCATTTTCTTCATAGCTGCTAAATATGTTTTCAAAGAAGATCCTCCCGGCAAAGGAATGGCAGCCCAATGGATCAGGCACAAGTCAGCCTCCTAGAGAATCCAAGTCTGAAGTTCTTGATACCTTTAAGAAGGCATCATCCCCAAGTGGAGCCACTGTTAGCCACCTATAATATTTTGTTATACCAAAAGGTGGCTAAGACTTTTTGAGCCTCCAAGGAACAAATTTTATCACTAAAAATTGTTGGCTCTTGAAGTCTCTTTAAGGCCTCATGCCTCTGTCCAAAATCTTCATTATCTTTGCCTTTTATACTCAGAAAATTCTGCTGATTCCAAATGAAAGACTGCTGAAAGACCTTCATTTTCCCCCTTCTCAAACCTTCATCTACTCCCCTTTTTCTCCAAAAAACTTCCTTGTTTTCATAAATCCTCTTCTTCCATTTATGAAAATCACTTTCCCATAGTTAAAAACCCATTTTTTGACTATCCCGAAACCATCAAATTCCATTGAAAATTATGAAAAATTCATCAAAAATACAAGTATTATGACTATGGACTTAATCCCCTTTGGGCTAAGTCCTAAACCACTTTCCCTCCACATGCCCATGCGTTAGAACCAAATGCCAAAGCCTTTCGGCGCTAATCGCATCGCACACATTCAAACAGCGCAAGTCTTTTGCCATGGACCAAAAGTTCCGATTGCGATTAGCCTTGATGTTTGCGACTCTTGATCATATTATTTTCATATATAACCTTGAGCCCGCCCTCGGCGCTTAAACCTTGTGAAAAATTTATTCCCAAACCCATTTTTCTTTATAAAACCCAAAACCCGCTTATCCAAAGTTTCAACTTAAAAACTTGAAATCACGTGTTTAATATTTTAATGGGTTGATTGTAAGACCGATCGCGCAATCGCAATTGGAGAAATCAAATGGGTAGATCAAAAATACCGGGCCCGCAGTTCCGATTGCGATTGGCCCTTGATATATATAAAGCCCCAGGCCTATCATGTTTTATACACCCAAAGGCCCCGCAATCGGGCACCTATTCCCTTCACATATAAATATTCCACCCCGATCTATGTAAACTTTTGTTTTATATTAAAAACATTGGTTTTTCGTATATTATAAAGGTTTTCACTATTCCACTCCAAAGTTAATCCCTACCGTTGATCATATGCCGATCAAACGGCCATCGCTCCGTCGCATCGGCGATTTCAATCGCATTGCAAATGTTTAATCACATGCGTTTTGTTTGCCCCCCCCATTGTGACTCCCCCGATCCACTCTCCACCGTTGATCTCGTTCTTAGATCGATGGTTGTTGCATAATCGTTTCTCCCCTCCCGATTGCGCAATCGCATCGGGGTTTTTCAATCGCACCTTTTTTCGCCACCCCCCGATTATCGATCCCCGATTGATTGTCCACCGTTGATCTCCTCTCCGCCTTCCGAGATCCGATGGCCCTCATTTCCTCCGATCACGAGTCTTACTACCGCTTCAAAACCCGCTAATTCATTTCCCACCGTTGATCTAAACCTCAGATCAACGGTCATCGCTCAATCGCTTTGACCCTCCTGATCGCGCAATCGCATCGGAGTTTTTTCAATCGCGCCCCTTTTCTCCTCCCCCCGATTACGATTCCCCGATTAAATCTGGATCGTCCACGTGTCCAGATCCAACGGTCACGCTCCTCTCCCTCCTTCTGAAGCAGTTTAACCTATTTTCGCAGGATTTCTTAATTATTTCGTGTTTTGTGCAGGTTTTCAATGGTTTTCATCATTATACGAAGAAATGCCGAGGGCTAGAAATGACGATTCTCATGCCTTCGTTTCATCGAGGAGAAGCCATCTGCGGGGCTCCATTCCATGTTTTGTCAATGTTTCATGAGCATTGATGCCGAGAAGCCCAGCGCGGTCCTGCACATCGACAAGACATTGTTTTATTCAAAGGAACAGTCAGAGAGTATCAGTTTTGAAAATAAAGCACGACAGACAAAGATTGAAGACAATATTACGGGGATTACGGCTAAGACGGTTATCAAAAGCCTAATCCCCGACTCAAAACACATTTTAAAGAAAATCATAAGTGTTTCACTGACAGGAGGGCTTCCACCACTTCAAATGAGGCGAATAAATTCCCCAGCTACCATAAAAGCCACCTGTTGCCTCAAACCTTTCAAACAGAGGCCGAAGTTATTAAAGAAAACTGAGGCTCGGCCTCCTAGACAAATGGCAAAGGAGTTACTTCGTAAGGAAATCAATGTGTAAATATCATAGAGTATTCCAATATTATTAAACAAATAGCCTCAAAGTCAAATAAGACTCCCATCGAGTTTTAAATTCATAAATTGTAAACATTAATACAATGGTCCACCTGTTCACTTCTCCATCGAGCCCCTCAAAGGGCCGAGAAGTCTTGAATCTGTATTTATTATCTTAAGAGATCTTTTTGTTAGATTTCACCTCCTCATTCTTCTATAAATACCTCAGTAGAAGATGAGAAATTGTTGGTTGAGTTGCTTACAGAGCTTTGAAATACATTTGAGCCTAAACTTCTAATTGTAAATAGTGTTCACTGGCCCTTGGAGCTCTGCTTGTGATAGATTAGTTAGGCTGAATAGTGAAGATGATTGTTGAACTGAAACATTGGACTTGAAGACTGTAACCGGTTTGACATCAATATAAAAGTTGTTTCTTGGGATCCTGGTCTATGTCATCGGTGAAGTGCACCTCTCTTTGTTATTTTTTTCCTTCTATGTATGCCATATTGTTCATATTCCTCTGTAAAGAACAGTTTAAACAGGGTTAGGATCTACTGTATATCAGTAACCTTCTCTGGCTGAGAAATATTTATCTTAATGTTTTCCTCAAGTTTGTTTATTCAAGAATGATTTAATATAGTTTAAACAGTTAGGAATGTTGGCATTCCCTCGTCCTTCTACTTGCTTAAACATTGTTCTTGGATGTGATTTCCATTATTTTCTATTAAAGTTAGACTAGAGAAGATATGGTTTGCCCTAATTCCTAGATCCTTTTCTCCAAAGGTAGATTCTGAAAATTTCCTTTGGTGTTGACTGAAAGCAGACTAGGTTTAAAAGTACTTTATCTGATCTTAAGTTACACTTTGTTTCTCTTATATGTTTTCATACTTTCTGAAGGTAATTATGTGGATTACTGGATTGTTTTTCAATTAAGCTGCTTTAATAGAACTTGCCCAAGAAGTTTATGGTTAGCCCTGTCCTTGGTTGGTTTTAAACAGTTACTTAAGAGGCTTTTCTTGTTTGGACTAACTATAAATCCTCTGAGAAATTATTATCAGTTTCCACCCCTCCAACACTTTATTGTTTCCATCCCATCACTCTAATCTCAATAATCTTGTGGTATAGATGACTTGCCCCTTGGATCACTCTTGATGTTGTTGTTCAATTAAAGCCCTGTTATGACTCCATAGCCCAATGGACTAAAAACCAGCATTATATCTATCTTTTAGCCATAGCTCTTCTTCCCTCTTGAAACTTCTCACCTTTGAAACTCTTTTCATTCAGGACTTTTCACCTCAAACAGTAATCATGCTCAACCATCCAAAACAAAACAAAACCCTTGGCCTTCATAACTAGCCTAATATCATTATCTCAAACTTCAAAGACAATATCCATATTTGTACATATTGGAGAGATCCCTCTCCGGATTCAGGAGGGCTAGATCCTAGAATCCCAAAGTTGGTTGAAACGGATGTTATTTCTGTAATTGGACTCGCTAAATCTTGCTAATAAATTACAGTAACCCCCAACAGATCCATTTTACCTTGATCAAATCGGCCCTTCAACATACCTCGTATCACCATCCGAAGCTTTCTTGACCTCTTCGACCCCATAGCCCAGACTTGATCCGACAATATTCTTATCTATCTTAGTCTTTGATCGGTTCGTCCCTCACACACCTAAAAACAAAACCAAAAACCTACTTCATAACTAGCCTAAAATCGAAACACAAGAAGAAAAAACACATAGATATCCCTTACACAAATAGAGAGAGCCCTCCCTACGAGTCTAGGAAGGCTAGGTCCTTGGGCTTCAAAGATTGGTTTGATGTTACCTTGTCACTTGGCTTTCCAATCAGCCAAATCACGAGACCCTAATAATAAGGACACAATATATGCTGCACATATAGTGTCGATACCTTTTAAATTTGTTTGAACACCGGATTGATAATTAAAGTTGGTAGGCTTAGGAGTTGCAAAATTCATGTCGCAATAATGAGGCTCATCACTTTTTGTCACCTAGTTTAGGGAGGTGTCAAAGTATGCATTTTTTTCTTCCCTAGTTGATTCATTTCTTTTCTTTTTTCAATTGCATTAGGCACATTTCATTTGAAAACATAAAATGGCATTGCATTAACATTCTTATTCAAAAAAAAATATTTAAAAATAATTCTCCAACACCAACCCCCCCATTTGATCCCGTGGTGAAGTAAGAACCACATCACCATCCATTTTTGCGGGTAGAAGAAGAATAGGTGGCGAGAAAAGGTAGAAGAAATGGATGGAGATGATGACAATGAAGAATATCCTCTTGGATTTCCCATTCAAGATACTTATGTCGCGTGTGCATATGAAGGGAATCCCTCCATATTTCCTTCCCAACTTCCATGGTATGAGGTCGGAGGATCCATAAACCTTTCTCTTTGAATTTGAAATACTTTTGTAAATCTTATGGCTACTTATCACACACTCAATAATTGATAATTTTTCCCGTAGCATTGAAATATAGAGATCTTAAATGGTTCATGAGTTTAGGTACTAATTAATTCATATCATGGAATGATATGCAAATGATATTTCTAGAAAAATATAAAGATCATGATCTTAAGGAGGAAATATTTAGAATGAATCAAGAAGAAGATGAGAGCCTTGAGGATATAATATATAGGTTCATGTTTAATGTTAAGAGAGAAAAATTATAACATTTAGGATTTGACACACTAAAAATCCTCTTACTTAGAACTATTAGGGATGATTGGATCGATCTCCTTGATCTCATGAGTAGAGGAGATGCATACCGATTATAATTTGAAGAAATTTGTGAAACATGCAAGCACATATCAAGAGGAAAGGGAAGGAGTAAGTAAATCGTCATCAACATTGGTAAGTCAAGATGAACTTGGAAATTTTTCTTGATAAATTTAAAGAAAAAATTTCTTATCAATCTAAGTGAACAAGTAGAAATGTTAAGAATTCAAAATGAGGAAAAAGAATATGTTGATATTTGTGTTATCCATGCAGAATCATATGCTACTAAATATTGTTTACAAGATGATCAAAAGCATTATTTATCATTGGAATAGCTTTGGAAGGTCATTTTTAATCATTAATCTACTTGGATTTGGTTACTAGTTCATGAATATAAGATTTCTGGAAATGCCTTGTAGTGAAATAGTAGTAAATTTCTTCTATTTTTTAGAATGGACTAATAAGCTTCATTTGATTTCATTCCACTTGGATTAGGTCATAATAATGTTCGAGTTTAATAACAAAATTGACCCCATTTAATTTTTCAATTGATTAGGTTAGGAATTTGATAGATTAACTAGCTCACTAGTTGTTGAATTTCCATATTTTAGAGTAGTAATTTTCTGTTATTTTTCAACACGTGTGAATAGGGTTATTTTGGAGTGATTCCACCTGGAATGGAGACCTAAATAGTAGTAAAATTCTGCTATTTTTTTAGAATGGGGTTAGTGAAATTAATTTGACTTGATTCCACTTGGATTATGTCATAATAATGTTAAATTTAATAACAAAAATTTACCCCATTGCATTTTCACTTGATTAGGTTAGGAATTTTATAGATTAACTAGCTCACTAGTTCTTTAATTTCCATATTTTAGAGTTGTACTTTTTCTGTTATTTTTTTAGCACATGTGAACAACGGTATTTTTGGAGTGATTCGACTTCGAATGGAGACCTAAGACATCATACTTAATAAGAAAATTTGTCCCATCCCATTTTCATTTGATTTACTTAGTCATTCGGTGAGTTATTTACAAAACAAACTTTCCTATAGCAAAAACAAATTTTCATGTAGCACTCTTGTAGCATGTGTAAACTCAACTTGATTTGCTCCCAAAGGTTGGTTTTTGTCTCTTAGGCTTGAATCATGACCCCTAGGATCTAAATACATGATTGAGAAGAATAAAAACCACTTAGGAAATTAATTTTCGTAAATTAGATTAGGCCCCTTTATTTGAATTCATGCTCTTAGGATTTAAATTACAAATGGTTGTTATTTCCTATGATTAATTTATTTTCAAGGCAACACTTACATTTCTGCAATCAGTTTAGGCTTTCATTTCATGAAATTCCCTCCATTACACCAGATCAACAAAAGGACACATTGTATGCTGCACATATAGTGCTAATACCTCTTAAGTTTGTATGAACCCTGCGTCGTTAATTAAGGTTGGTAGCCTTGGGAGTTGCAGCATTCTTGTTGCAATACTAAGGCTCATCACTTTTTGGAAATGTTTACGGGGGGTGCCAAAGTATGCATTGTTTTCTTCCTAGTTGATTCAAATTTTTTTCTTTATGAAAAAAAACAAAAAATTTGCATTAGGCATATTTCATTTCAAAACAGAAAATTGCATTACATTAGCATTATTATTCAAAAAAAATATTAAAAAAATACTTCTCCAACACCAACCCCACCCCCCCATTTGATCATGTGGTGCGAGTAAGAAGCACATCACCATCCACTTTTGCGGGTAGAAGAAGAATAGGTGGAAGAAAAGGTAGAATAAATGGATGGAGATGATGTCAATAAAGAATATCCTCTTGGATTTCCAATTCAAGATACTTATGTCGAGTGTGCATATGAAGAGCATCCCTCCATATTTCCTTCCCAACTTCCATAGTATGAGGTCGGAGGATTCGAAACCTTTCTCTTTGAATTTTAAATACTTTGTATATCTTATGGCTACTTATCACACACTCAAAAATTGAGATTGTTTCCCTGCAACAATGAAATATAGAGCTCTAAAATGGTTCATGAGTTTAGGTACTAATTCAATAATATCATGGAATGATATGAAAAAAAATATTTCTAGAAAAAATATAAAGATCATGATCTTAAGGAGGAAATATTTATAATGAATCAAGAAGAAGATGAGAGCCTTGAGGATCTAATACATAGGTTAATGTTTAATGTTAAGAGGGAAAAATTACAACATTTAGGATTTGGCACACTAAAAAATCCTCTTACTTAGAACAATTAGGGATGAGTGGATCAATCTCCTTGATATCATGAGTATAGGAGATACCAATTATCATTTGAAGAAATTTGTGAAACATGCAAGTGCATATCAAGAGGAAGGGAAAAGAGTAAGTAAATCATCATTAACATTGGTAAGTCAAGATGAACTTGGAAATTTTCTTGATAACTTTAAAACATAAATTCTTAGCAATCTAAGTGAACAAGTAGAAATTTTTAAGAATTCAAAATTAGCAAAAAGAAGATGACGATATTTGTGTTATCCACACGTAATCATATGTACTAAATATTTTCCATCATTACCAAGGTTTAAGGGAGTTTACGAAGAAGAAAATGCAGTAAGTAAATCATCATATGTAATATCCCAAAATAGAATAAACTAGAATATTGAAAAATAAATTGGATATTGTAGTAAACATCATTACATCAAACATATGAGCAGATTAGCTAAGTAATTTTATTACATTCAATAGCAAAGATAAAGTACAAATTTCTTGAATAAAAAAACACTCAAGCTAGACGAGAAAAACTGAAATGGCCCTAAACCTCGAAAGCATATGATATGCTATTGCTGCAACAACTTCTTGAATGTTGCCAACTGCGTAGTCCTACAAGAAAATACAACTGCTGGAAATTAGGAATGTGTAGATCTATTGATTAGGTGATCAGAAATAGCCGTCAAAGATCCGAGTTTTCTATAAATTTTCCAAGATAACCTAGAAAGGGTTTACTGAAATGACAATAATTGAAAATGCGACCCTAGGGATGATTTACACATTGAGCTGGGAAAGCTACGGGAGGTGGCGAACCCGATGAGAAATTTGTTGTTGTTCCTCCCAATAAAATTCTCGGATGAAGGGATGCACCCCTCAATGGTTGCCAAGCTAAGAAACTTGGGTTATTGCTCCTTAATAGACTCGCCCTCCTGGATTGCGCAATTACTCGAAGGAGAGCTACGGCGCTGCATAGAAGTGAAGATTGGCCTAATGCCCGATGATGAAATGTAGCTCAAGAACCTTTCCCGAGTGGGCACTCAAATTCCCCAGAGGATAAGGCTTGGATTTCACGCTTGGAAACGCCCATGTGCTAAACAACACAACGAGACTTAGCTAAATAGCTAAAGCGTGTAGAAAGTCATAAAAGAAAATTCATAAACAATATTCGAATGATTTTTTATGGCTTCCATCCCCTTCCTTATATGATGAGCCCCCACCCTCTTAGCCCCACACAATAATGATGCTACACACATGGCCACTAACCTCCATTATAAGCGTGTTGTCCTCAATTGTCTCCACTACCAACATGACTCGCGTTGTTGATTTGGTCAAATTGACCCCATCCACATGCATGACCCACATTCACACCAAGAAGTGATTTATTCATCTTGACCCTATCTAGATGCATTGATCCACATTCACATTAAGAAGTGGTTTTATTCCTACTAAAGGGATTTATGGGTCCCTCTACCCTCTTATTCATATATCTTGTCAAAAAAAAATTAATATTATAATTAGTTAAAAGCTAATTAGGAATATTACGGTTCTCCTCTCTCAAATGTTGCTTGTCTTCAAGCAAGCTGCTAGGATGGATGCTACAAAAAATTCTCTCCTTCCCTAGTGGCATCCTAATCCGAAAGGTTCCTCCATTGAACCGGATATTCTTTGATCACCCTCTGCTTTCTTAGTTGCCTCTCCCGAGTGTGAAGATAGGTTCCGAGTTGTAAAAACGGATGCCCCTCATCATCAATAGGTGGGAGCTCCATAGTGCCATGTGCATGCTATCCAATGGCCTTCTTGGGGCACTGAGACATGAAAAATATTATGGATCTTACTCCCAATGGGGAGCTCCAAATCATATGCTAATTCCCCAACATGACAAATCACCCTTGTATGGCCCATATAAATGGGGTTTAAGCTTCTCGACCCCCCTTCTCCTTCAACGTAGATCGCTTGTAAGGTCTGAAGACAAAGATAGACCAAATAATCCACCTCAAACTATCTCTTCACCCGACCTCGATTTGCATATAACTTCTCATTTTGGGCTATAACAATGTTGTCCCTAAGAGCATGGAGTATATCCCGACTCTCTTGGATCCACTCTTTGGCTCTAGGAGCCTTGCTTGCTCCAAACATCACATCAAGAAATGATAAATCATCATAAACATATAGAGCCCGAAATGGAGACATACCAATAGACATATGAAATGTTGTATTGTAGCAATATTCTCCCAAGTGGAGATAGTGTAGCCATGCTCTCTATTGCCCCGAAACATATTTTTTGTAAGTAGCCTTCCAACCACTTATTTACTATCTTTGTCTGTCCATCTGTTTGGGGGTGATAATTGGTACTCGGTGTCAACTCGATACCCACCAAATGAAAAATATCCCTGCCAAAAGCCACCCATGAAGTGGCTATCTCTATCACTTGACTATGGTATTAGGAAGACCATGAAGTCCGAAAACAACTCTAAAGAAAATCTTAGCCACTTGTGAAGTAGTGTACCGTGAGGAGATGGAAAAGAATTGTGAATACCTTGTTAGATTATCAACAACCATAAATATATAATCCTTGCCCTACACTATTGGAAAATCGGTAATGAAGTCCATAGAAATACTCTCCCATTTCCCCTCCATAAGTGGAAGTGGTTGTAACAACCCTGGAGGATGGTTTTTCTCTCCTTTATTCCTTTGGAAAAATATGCACTCCTTGATATGCTTTCGGAGCACATCCTCCTTGAGACCCTTCCATAAGAATCTATCTCTGATGGTCCCGATATGTCTTTGTGAAACTTTGGTGGTCCGAGAGCGATGAATCATGTGTCGCATGCAAAATCTTCTCCTCAACCTTAGAATCTATAGTCAAGAAGATCCAGTCTCGATAGTAGATGAACTCATCCATTACTCTATATTTCTCATCCTTCACCTACCTATCTACTATCTCACATGTGAAATGGTCTTTGGAATACTCCACCAACAATTTGGCCTTCCAATCCAAATCCACACTCATCAAGGACAACACTCTTGGTCTCCATGATAAGGCATCATCTACCACATTGCTCTTCCCTTTGACATATTCAATGTCAAAGTCATATGCCTAAATTTTTTCTAACCCATTTTTTTACCTCTCTGGCGTAATCGCTTCGCTCAAGAAAATACCAAAGACTCGTTGTGATCGGTCTTTACTCGGAATCTGTTGCCTAACGAAAATGCCCCAATTTTTCCAATGCATGCATAACGATCATCATCTCCTTGTCATATATGGGATACAAACTCTCATGTGGCAACAAATTTTGATTCTCAAAGGCTATGGGATGGCCCCCCCCTACATCAAGACTGCACCAATACCTTCCCGTGAAGCATCAAATTCCAACACAAAGGGCTCGGGTGAAATCTAATAATGCCAACATCGGACATCTGCTCATCACCTCCTTGATCCTATCAAAGGCCCTCGTGCGAGTGTTTGTCCAACCAAAGGCTCCTTATTGGTTAGATCTCGTGAGTGGTTCTATTAGTTGGGAGAACCCTTTGAAAAAATTTCGGTAGTAGGTGCGGATGCTTAAAAACCCCTAAAGTTCTGTTCCATTCTTTGGCTTTGGCCAATCTCGAATATCATGGATCTTCTCCTCATGGATCCTTACTCCATACAATCCAATGATGTGGCCTAAATAAAGCATCTCGTGAGACAAAACTCACATTTGGAGAGCTTGGCATAGAATTTCTTCTCTTCCGAATACGTAATAATGCCTCAATATGTTGCATATTCTCTTCCCATGTACGGCTCGTAGATGAGAATGTCGTCAAAGAAAACCAACACAAATTTCCTCAACTTACCATGGAATATGTGGTACATTGAAGACGAAAAGTAGTGGAGCATTAATCAGCCCAAAGGGCATCAAAAAGAACTCAAAGTGGCTATAATGACATCTAAATGTAGTCTTGGGGATATCTTGATCCCTTACCTTGATTTCATGGCACCCCAACTTCAAATCAATCCTTGAAATAACTTTGATCCCCTCAGCTCATCCATCGGCTCATCGATCCTAGGAATCAGAGTACCTATTCTTTATTGTCTTCTTATTTAAGGCTTTATAGTCAATGCACATCCTTAATGTACCATCCTTCTTCTTCCCCAAAACCACAAAAAGAAGCAAAAGGACTGGCTTTGGGTCGAATACGTAATAAAGCTAGGAGCGCTCTGAATAGCTCTCTCAATCTCATCCCTATAGGCTTTCGGGTGCCCATGGGGTGTGGTGATTACTTCTTGGATCCACTTCTCCAACTCAATAGTATGTTCAAACCCCCAGGTCCGATGGCCTTCCTAGTGGAATGTACCCAAATACTATAGAATAGAGGTCTAGAATAGATCTGCACATAAGAGTGGATTGATTTTTTCCTTGCCTTTTGCCTCTCGACATACGTAGTTATACTACCCATTCTATGTCTCCTCTATGAAAATAATCCTCCATCCTATGTGTTGAGACTACTCGAGGTGGATAGGTGTGCATGCCCCCAATCATTTGGTGCTTACCACTCTTCTTATATGTCCATTCCATCTCCAAGGTCTCCCAATATGTGGTGACCTTTCCTAGTGTGATCAACCACTTGTACACCCAATATCACATTGGTGTCTAGAATATCAACCACAAAGAAGTGATCTATCAATGTGTATGTCCCCAAAGTTACAGATCAATGCCATAACATACTTCACACCTTTTGCATGGTTCTAGTTTGTCGGAACCAAAAAATGAGAATCCTTCAAAACCATTTGTGGGTATGCCTATCCTTTGCACTAGTTGGGTATCAATAAAGTTGTGGGTAGCCCCATCTGTCTCATCAATATTGACACCCACCGCCCTCCGAATTGTGTTTTAGACTCTCAATTCCGTATACTTGGGTACTCCCCCGCAAAGGCTGCAAGGGCCCCTCCAGCTTAGATAAAATACTCCATTTGCACCTCCCTGGTGGTGGTGGATCCTCTCCTGGTGCCACAATGTTGGCGTCCCCCTTCTAGCTCCTCCTTTGCTTCCTCTTCATTATCGAAAAACACTTCAATATAATTTTCCTTTCCAGACATCACATTGATGCCTTAGTGCCCATGGTTCTTGGAAAGTGAAGCAAATCTTCCTCCTCCTAAAATATCTCTGGGATATCATCACTAAGAGGTCCTTTGCCTTGGTTCCCTTTTTGGGGGTGGAACCTTCATATCTTTCCCCTTTGATTTGGAATGTGGATTTTTACTAGAATGTAGCTTCGCCCTTAGAGAAGCATCTTGTAAGTCCCTAGCCCACTCAATGGAATATTGGAGCGTAGCTAGTCTAGTGGACTTTAATAACTCATGTAAAGGTTCCGCTAGTCCATTATTGAACATGTATAGCCTCCAAGCTACGAGATAGATGCGGCACCCAAGATAGAAAGTTTTGGGAACTCGGAGATATGTCTCTAGGTTTCCCAATTGCTTGAGCTTAGCTAGCTCAACAAAGTGCACCTCTCGGATCTCTTTGTTCAAATCTTTGTACCAATATCTAGGTGAACTCTGCATATGCGATCACACCCGCATGTCCCAATGTATATATTCCATGGAACCACCAATCAAGTTCTTCACTTTCAAGGTGTAGCGTTGTTATCTTAATAGCTTTAGTCTCTAATACTTTGGTTCAACTTGAAATAAATTTCTAAATTTTCCATCAATAGCAGTAGATGAAGTACAAAGTGCTTGAAGAAAAGACACTAAAACTAGATAGAAAAGCCAAAAATGGCCCTAAAACCTCAACACATGATAAGCTGTCGTTAGAATTATGCCACTACACGACCTTGCTATAAAATACGAAATGCTACAAACTAGGATTGCGTAGATCCGTCGATTAGGTGCTTAGAAATAGCCGGTGTTGTGGTGGATTCAACACATGGGTGTATGAAATCGCATGCATTTAGAGAATGTGGTCTTTTATCTAAAACATAAGTAACACGAAGTATCTAGGGGGAGCTCGGAAGTATAATACTTAAAATGAAGTAATACACTTAAGTATTCTCTCGTTAAAAAGGTAAAACCAAAAACACAAAAAAGAAGCTAAATAGAGAGTTCCAAACAATAACAAGGTAATCAACTGGCTCGATGGCCTTCTTCTTATTGAATGCTTGGAATGAACACAAATATTACCCACTTACTTAAGGGCCTAGGTAGAGGCTCTAAGACCCGACGCAAGGATGTTTGTCCTTCGAGTTCTGCCTTTCTAACGCAGTTCAACTCTCTCTCTCTCGCATGATGGACTGAAATTGTTTGGTGGCCAACAATTGAGTCCTCTTCTTCAACTCCCTCGCTCCTTGGTTCACACAAACAGCTGGTGTTGCTTGGGCAATCGTGGCCAGCATAACCTTGTGATCACCCATTGTTCATCTCCGTTTGAGGGTTTATATAGGTGAGATTTCAATCCTCCTTCCCTCCCTTGGTACATGGTGGATAGTGACCCAAGGGAGGGAAATATTCCATTGTGGGCTGAAATATGCTTTTTTGTGCTCACACAAGGCCTAAGGAGGCACCTGGTGTTGTCCTTAGGTGGATTTCACATAAGGAGAAAGCTGTCATTTTGCTTGCTTGTGGTCCCGGAAAGGGACTTTTTCCATTTCCGTGAATGCGCGCTTATCGAGCTCCAGAGGGCATCACAGAAGGCACTCTTCTCGATGGAAAAAGCACGCATTTAGGCATTTATGACTAGTTCAATATTGAATTTCTCCAAACCTTAGAGATTGTTAATATTTTTGATTCCATAATCTATCTCAATCTCGTAAATCCTTAGGCTTGACATTGATCGATGTTGTTTTCTACTCTATGATTTTCCAGTGCTAGCGATGTTGCCCCCTAATTTGTGAGGTCTAGGAAGAACTGCTATAGCTGAAATACATTATAGTTTCTTTTTCGTATCGTACACAAAGAGAGAGAGAGAGAGAGAGAGTAGAGAGAGAGAGATAGAGCGAGGCTTGCATGTAGAAGGACAACATCTTGCACCAAGTTCAAGATAACCATGGCCTAAGGGACCCCACGAAGAAGATAAAATATACAAAATATTTTCAAAATTTCAATGAGGTAGGCATGTCCCATGCTCGTGATGTTATGGCTAGTTAAACAAAATTTACGGATACATGTGTTTACGTAGTCACTGCGTGGTAGTGGATGTTGGTGGTTGTTGACGACGACTGCTGACGCCCTCAAGGGTGTTTTTTCTTTGACGATAGGTGGAATGTGGTACCCATATGCATAATATTGGTCTGGTAGATCACTGCACAATGTACGCATATGTACTGGCTGGGACCTTCCCATTTAAGCATTGTTGTCAAAGACGCTTATAAAGGCACGAGTCTTCAACGGATCTTGATCAAAGTGCAATGGTTGTAAGGTACGATATCATCATGACATGAAAGCTTTTGTTGTAGTCGAATTTCAAGAGGATCGATGACATCTATGGACAATGATGTCTCCCATAGTGCCACCCAAGGATACCCCTTTACATGGGGAGGGGTCATCCAAGGTATCGCTTCCTTTTTGGAAAAGAGGTGTTGATGTCGACAAAAAGGAAGCCTTAACCGAACCATAATGGGTTTAACATAGGCATGTTGGTGAGCGGTAGCCGAAAATGGAAGATGGGGATTCAGTGGCCCGAGATTGAAGTATATTTGAGCAGCTTGGCAGCAGTCACAGGTATTTTCTGAAGGGAAAAAATCCTTGGAGTTGGTAGGACTTCCAGGGCTGGTATGAACCAGCTATGATTGTCGTAATGGTGCGTGCATGGAGGGTATGAAATACTTCGACCAAGGGAGATGGGGGGTTGCTGCCATGGGAGAAAAAATTGCAATATGAGGGCGAAGAGGCGAAGGGTGTTGTTTGTGCTTTTTGTACAAAAAGAATAAAATAATGGGGTTTGGTTTGTACAAAACACTGAGACAATTACCCCAAAACTTGAAAGAGGGTCGCTCACTTGATGGTGTGAGGATAGTGTTTTGTTGGGGGTAGGGGTCCCATTGGCTGGTCTCATGTGTGGGGTTGATGAAGCGGAATATGTCGCAGATGGATTAATGTTGATGGAGGTATGGTGGGCCAAATATGGTGCGTGGAGGCGCGCTTTCATTCTACTTGTACAACCCAGTCGTCCGGGAAGGGGGTTGAGTTGGAATGGTGAACTTGACCTTATGCATGATATATGGATGGGCATGAGGTGCTTCCCAGACTAAAATGGTATGGCCATGGCGTCACTTTGTGGAGTGATGTATGGTCTACTTGAGATGACGATCGCCATGGAGGGGAGGCTCTACCGACCATCGAGGACGTTTATCATAAGCAGGGTGGGGTGATGATAAACGTGGTCAGGTGTGAGCACCCTAGGGTTTATTTCTGATGGAGAAATGATGGTAGGATATGCAAAGTTTCTGGGACTCTATCATGCTGAGGGTAGAATGATACCTACTCCAAAACTTTCAAATGTGATTGTTGTGAATGTTTTCCAGGTTCTTCCTGCAAAAACAACTACTTCAAGTGAAACCATCTTCTTTTCATTCAATATTATTTGAAAATCATGAATTTTGGAAAGGAAGATGGGAGGGTGCATACCTGCCAGCACTTGAAAAAATATTTCTTTGGAAAGCGAATGTGGGGCATCACTTTCGTTCGTCATGGTATACTGATGAGGGTGCAACTCACAGTTTGCAAAATGGACCTTCTGATCTCCTGTTATGGACCTCCAAAGTTCTGAAAAAGGGCGATAAATAAGGGATTATGGCCCTAATCCTATTCATTTGTACTTGCTGAGTTTGGGAGATCAGAGGTGGTAGCAGAGCCTTTCTTGCCGTTGCGATCAGCCTGTGTACTGGGGATTAGTGATATTATGCCGAGGTAACTCTCATGACGTCCTGCACTTCAATTTTTTTTGTTTGGTGACGCCGGGGGCCGTACAAGTTGGGTTTGTACGGCCTCAAAGGGGCTTTTTGCCCTAGATTGCGCAGGTGATCTAGGGAAATATGTGCCCCCCTTGCGCGTATTTATTAGGTACAGCCATGCGAGAGCGCGCTGTCCCTGCCTCTTTGCGCACAAGGGCGCGCCTGTAAATGAAACAAGCGCGCAAGAATAGTGTTTTTGGAAAAACTTGGGTTTTTTGCTATCCTTGATGATTTTTCTCCTTTGTACTAATGGGTGCCTGTTTCTTGGCAGGTTAGTGTGGAGAGAGCGAGATTGGCCCAAGATCTGGACTACTCTAGCTGCTGATGTTGGGGCACGCCGTCAGTTAGCTGCATGGGGCCTCCTGAAATTTGCTGAGAATGAGTGCCCTCGGTCACAGGACCGATTTCTACGTTATATTATATGGCATTGGCGCCGAAGGCACAACATTTTTGTCCTGAGGGGGACAAACTTCATTATTCGTCCGGAGACGAATATTTATTTTTTGACCGCATTACTGCCTTAGGGAGAGGTGCTGAGGTACCCGCTTCCTGCTGGGCAGGTGAACATGGACAAGTTCTGGAGACATTATTGCGGTGGTGCACCTCTGACTGAGGGGTGCATCAATATCACCTCAGTGAAAAATGTGGCCAAGCAGTGTGCTCTGGCCGTTATTGTGCGATTAGTAGGGTCATTTGCGCCTCATCGAGCATCGGGTCCACAGGTGGCGGTTTTACGCCACTTGAGGAACGGGCATTTCTTCAATTTTTCCTGTTTCTGTTTTGATGGTATGGTGTCGCAACTGAATAGGGTCCAGCGTGGATCCAAATCATTTGCGTACGCCAGCATTTTCTACAGCATCATGTATGAGAGGGTTGTGTTGTTGAGGCCCGTAGTGCCTGTGCCTATCGGGGGACCGAGGGAGCCACATATGAGGAGGTGGGCTCCGATGATGCCACGCGGTGGTGGTGGCAGAGTGGGTCGTTACTGGAATGACACGATGGAGGCCTAGTTTGAGGCCAATCCACAGATGTTTTTGCCATACCCTTATGCAGGGATGGACTTTCAGGGTGATCCAAATATTGGTCTCCCTTTTGGTTATGTTTGGGGTCCCGCAAGTATGTGTCATATTTCTGCATTTACTCAAGTTTTTTGTGTTCTTGAGTGTTCTTTATTGACACTAACATTCTTTTGGTTACTCGTGCAGATGTTGGTGAGGTGGGACACCCAGTGGCCCGGCTGGTGGGTCACAACCCTCCACCACGACTTCCTGGTGGTCGAGGAGGTGGTGACGTCGGTGGACCGGGCAAGGATGCCGGTATACCAGGTGGGGATGGTGCTGGCCCTTCTGGTGAGGGGAGCAGCACAGGTGTTGCTAAGATAGTAGTAGAGAGAGTTTGTGCAGATGCGGCTAAGGCGCGCATTGCAGCACTTACAACTCAGGTCGAGGCTCTAGAAGACTTCCGGGGTCGAGTGGACCGTTTTACCCACGGGATGCTTGCTCAAGGTCGTATCAATGACTTCGAGGAGATGTGGCTAGAGACAGTGATAGCCCATGAGAGGGACTACTGGCCGACTCTACGACGGGTAGCTATCGCAGTGGCGACAGCAGCTCTGGTGGTGGTACCAAGAGCGGTGGTGGGCCCAGGTGCTCCTCTTGAGGGGGCACCCCCCTAGAGTAGATTTGTACATAGGGAAAGCACCCATTATGAGGATGCTTCCCTTATTTTTGACGACCTCTGTATTATTTGGCTAGCCAATGGGCTAGCAATACTTGTTTTTGTACTTTGATACACATATTTTTTTATGTATATATGAGAGATCTTTTGTACAGCTCTACATGGTGTGATGTCTATTTCAGTTTATGCATTTGTGTTATGCTGATGGATATACATGTTTTTGGTTTTTATGTATGGTGGTTTGCTCGCGATGCATTCCAGTATAGGATATTGTTAGCTATGTGATCAGCTATTTGGTTTTGATTCCTTGATACATGTGAGAATGTAATATAATCAAATTGTCTGTTTAATCTGGCACGCAAATATTTTCTAAATAGGTTTGCATCCCTGGTTTCAAATTTTTGGTTTAACTGCGAGACTACTAACTGGGAATCAAGGTAGACATGCATATGGCGAATGCCCTAGTGGAGAGCCTCACACATAAGTCTGATAACGGCGCATATTCTGCCTGATTTTTGGTTGCTGAATCGATGCACACGCCGTTTGAACACAGTGGTGATCGTTCAGGGTGATATATGACCCAGGCAGCTGTAGCTAAGTTTTGAGACCATCGCGATGCTCCATCAGCAAATCCAAAATAGGGTTCAAGTTGGTGATCCATGGTGATTTGTTTTGAGTGCGTTTAGGTTTTTTGGGTCAAAAATATCTTGGTGTTTTGGATTGTGTGTACTCTAACGCTAGGGAATAAGGGCTTGTGGGGCCCTTATGGGTAGAATTTCCTAAGGTAAAGGTCGTTGACAGTGTTAGTGAGGTATGTCCCATCCGGTTCCGTCAAGATGTATGCCCCCTGCCGAAGGCAATGTTTGATGATATAGGGCCCTTTCCACAGGGTTTCGAACTTTCTTGGCCCTAAGGCTTCTTTTGCGACATCATAGCAAAGGACTAGCTCTCCTTCGGTAAATGAGCGAGGGGTAATGTGGCGATCGAATGATGCTTTTATCCTTTTCTTATGGGCCTCATTGCAACGACTGGCACCTGTTTTCGTCAACTAGCTCTAGTTGTACTAGGCGTTGTTCTAGAGGCTGGGTGTCATCCAGGAGTTCGATGGCTGCATGTAAGTTTGGGATCTCGCATTCTATGGGAATCACAGCTTTGATCCCATATACCAAGTGGAAGGGATTAAAACCAGTGGAAGTCTTAACTTCCGTGCAGTATGCCCATAGGGTGGAAAAGAGCATGTGGTGCCAGCTGGTTTTGTGGTTTTTCACCATGCGTTGTAACATAGTTTTGAGTACTTTGTTAACAGCCTCTACCTGTCCATTCAACTAAGGGTAATATGGTGCAGTGAATTCATGGGTGAATCCGAGATGATGAGATAGCTCCTCGAAGACTTCGTTTTCGAAGTGCTTTCCATGGTTGGAGACTAATTCTTTAGGGATGCCAAATCGGGCTATTATGTGGTTGAACAGGAATCGAGTGGCGGTTTCTACTGTGTTGTCGTATGTGGGCATGGCTTCGGCCCACTTAGTGAAATAATCGATAGCCACGATGATGTACTTATGGCTGCCTGATGAGGCTAGATTACAAGTCATGAAGTCGATTCCCCATTTACAGAAGGGGTCGGCTACGATGACAGGGTGCAGAGGGGCGGGTGGTGCTCTTGCCTTGTGGGAAAAGCATTGGCACCATTCGCATCTTTTGACTGCCATGATACAGTCTCAAAACAGGGATGGAAAAAAGTACCCTACTCGTAGGAATTTTTGGGCGGTAGCCATTCCGGATAGTTGGTTGCCACATGCGCCTGCGTGGCAATCGTTCAGGGCTTGCTCTACTTGATCGTGGGTGAGGCATCGCCGCAAGACTGTATCGATGCCTCACCTGTATAAGGCATCTCCTAAGAGGAGGTATCGAGGGGGTTGTTGGCGTATGGGCCAGTGGTCATCTTGCGTGAGGTGAGGTTTGAACTTTTGGGTTCGTAAGAATAGGATACTATCCCCATACCAAGGGTCGTTGGTCGCTACAAAGAACAGGTGTTCATCTGGTAGTGAATCGTTTACTAGTGATCCTTTGGAATCTCCTGGGAGGTCGATAATGAACTCTGCTAGGGAAAGTGCCTTTTTTCTTTTAGGAGAGTGAAACTATAGGTCATATTCTTGGAGAATGACTATCTAGTAGGCGTACTTGTGGTTAATTAGCCGGCGCATGAGCAGATATTGGACGGGATTAGTATCTGCTATGACCGTGGTCTTTTTTAAGATGATGTAATGACGAAGTTTCTGCACTTCGTGGATTAATGCTAGGGAAGTTTTTTCTTCGGGCTCATATCTTAATGCGAGGCTGGATAGGGTTTTGCTGACATAATAAATTACGTTCTCCCTTCCATCTGGGCCCTCCTGGACCAATACTCTAGCCAACATGGCATCGGAGGCTGATAGATATAGCATATAATCCTTGTTATAGTCGAGGGGATTGATGCGTGGTGCTGAAGATAGTGTTTCTTTCAGCGCATCAAATGCTTGTTGGGCATGATCATCCCATTTAAACGGGATTTCCTAGCAGAGGAGGCATAGGAACCCTTGAGCACAGGTGGCGTAATCTGGAACAAAAAGTCGCAAAAAATTGGCCTTTCCTTGCAGGCTTTGAAGTTTCCTGAGGGTTCGAGGTGGGGGGACCTCTTTAATGGCTTGAACCTTTAAAGGATCAACTCGAATCCCTTGCTTGGACACAATAAAACCTAACAGTCTTCCCGCGTTGATGCAGAAAACACACTTAAGAGGGTTTAAGCGCAGGTTGTATTAACGTCATCTTTGGAATACCAGTCGTAGATCCTCGAGATGGTCGGAGCATTTTTTGGAGCGTACTGTAAGGTCATCCAAGTAGGAGAGGATAAGGTGTGCCAAGTCATGAAATATGTAATTCATGGCCCTTTGGAAGGTAGCTCGAGCATTCTTTAGGCCAAATGGCATTACCTTGTATGCGAATGTGCCCCAGGGTGTGGTGAACGCAGTTTTATACTGATCTGTATGGCAGATTTGGATTTTATTATATCTGGAGAACCCATCCATAAAGGATAGGGCCTCGTGGCCAGCGCAAGCATCGATAACTTGGTCATTGAAAGGGGTGGGATAATTTTCTTTACGAAAAGCTTTGTTCAAATCCTGAAAATCAGTGCAGATGCATATGGTGCCCTATTTTTTCATGACGGGAACAGGGTTAGAAACCCAAGATGTGTAAGAGATGGGGTAGATAAACCCGGCTTTGTGAAGCTTATCGATTTCTCATTCTATTGCTTCTGCCTTTGATGGGTGTAGTTGACGCTGTTTTTGGCGGACTGGGGTTACATTCGGCCAAGTTTCAATATGGTGCTCTCCGATCACGGGACTAAGCCTAGGCATTTCTAAGTAGTCCCAAGCGAATATATCTCGATACTCTTGTAATAATTTAGTATAAGAGGCTACCTCTTCTAGTGAACATGCTGCCCCCAGCGAGATTTCTTCAACTTTTGACGGATTTTGAGATATATTCACTTTGATGGTAGGTGAAATATTCGACATGTTGCCTTCCTCAAATGCATCGGGCACAAGGATGGGGTTTTTAAACTAGTCGACTTTTCCTGACGGTAGAAAGTCTTTTGATTCGATCACATAGATCTCTGGTTCAGTTTTCTTGTCTAGACTGACTGCCTTCTTGGGAAGAAACAGTGATCGGTGATGCATCGCATCCCATGGGTAATCAGGCTCCGTCATGGTTTCCAGAATATCCTCATCCGAATGAAAGAGGGTCTCGAAGGGGGGGTGTTCCCCCGTAGGTTGAGACTGAATGGGGGTAATTCTGGTGGAGCTAGTTGAGAAGCACAACAAAGACTTCATCGTAGATGTGGTGGAACCAGACGCCATAGATAGAGTGCAGACAGGTTGGGTCTGTACTGTCGTAGGGCCAGCTACTCTTGTAGCTGCAGCTGTCTCGACACCTATGGTAGATGAGCAGATAGCTTGAGTCATGGTTCTGATGCATGATGTCATGAACCGTATGTGGTGTGTCATGTCGTTGGTGTGTGGAGGGGGAAGGATCTCCCTAATTGGTCGTCTTTGAGATGGCCCCGACGGGGTGGATGTATTAGTCACATCCTCTTGGGTCGATAAATTGTTCACGGAATTCCAATCCGCACCATCTTCATGGGAGAGGCGGACGATAGTCGACCGCATACAGTCTAAGGCTGTGCGAAATCTCGGTATGTAGTGGCAATGACATACAGAGTGATTATCCTCACATATCTAGCATGAAAAATGGAACATCCATGTTTGTGCGGTACACTACATGAACTGGGTACCATCTTTGGAACATTTCCAAGGCTGGTCATTCAATGATGAAATGATCGAGTTCATCGCAAATTACACACCTTTAGACTGGGGGAGGTGGTATAGACGGGGGTCATTCAGGTGACCATCATTCTTCTTGTAAGTACAATATGATGCGCGGCTCGTCATTAATAGACTGGATGGAGGGATCCTCTTGATAGGATCACTCGATCACATGTAAGGCGTCCCTATACCACGGTATTTCTAGAAAATGGTGGGTATAGTGCCCATAGGTGTCACAGAGGGCACATGCATGACTGGTACGCAGCGGTTTGCCTGTACTTTTGGTGACAAGTTCCTTTTTATGGGAATGCCATTTTGAGGTGCCTGCCTCACAGTCGAGGAGTGGTTTTAATTCGTCCAACTCCAGGCATATGTGAGTAGGGTGTCCTGTGACATCACATATAGCGCAGGCTGATGACTCCCTTTGGATGGTAGGGGTCACCACTTTCTTTCCTTTCTTGGCAAATTTCTTTATCGTGGTCGCCGGTTTCACAGCGGGGATTTCCCTGGCAGGGGAGGTTTCGACTGCTATTTGGGTAGATTGGGGCTCCTCAGGACCGGGAGGCTTTAACCAAAATGCAGTAACATTGGTATATTGCATTCCTGGAGGGGGAAGTGAGATACCACACTGGGAATTCCAATGATATGTTGGGTAGTACCAGTGTTTCCAAGACCTGCTGGAAGGTGAAGCCAGGAGGTGGGTATAGGAAAGGAGTTTGGGAGAGGTGGGATAGACTAAGTGCATGACTATGTAGCTAATGCCTCGATTTCGTTACTTTCTTGAGTCCATGTCACGACTAACCTCGGTGCTGCCGATGGACATCATGCATCTCAGCGCTGTGTGGTGTCAGGTGATACCTCGGGGATAATGGGAGATCCCTAGGAAGGATCATGGGACAGACGACGGTTTGAATTGGACATGGCCATATTCTTGATGCGAAGTGAAATACCATCGATGGCTATGTCTACGCCAGGTATAACCATATACATGTTGGTCGAGATGCTTTTCAGTGTGCTTCAGCTGTTCTACTATAATGATTCGATTTGCATGGGGGAACATCATGATGCGGAAAACAGAGGATGATATGACATACATGGCGTACATGTAACTCCACCCAAGGAGTATACAACTCAGGCGCGCATTGCAGCACTTACAACTCAGGTCGAGGCTCTAGAAGACTTCCGGGGTCGAGTGGACCATTTTACCCACGGGATGCTTGCTCAAGGTCGTATCAATGACTTCGAGGAGATGTGGCTAGAGACAGTGATAGCCCATGAGAGGGACTACTGGCCGACTCTACGACGGGTAGCTATCGCAGTGGCGACAGCAGCTCCGGTGGTGGTACTAGGAGCGGTGGTGGGCCCAAGTGCTCCTCCTGAGGGGGCACCCCCCTAGAGTAGATTTTGTACATAGGGAAAGCACCCATTATGAGGATGCTTCCCTTATTTTTTATGACCTCTGTATTGTTGGGCTGGTCAATGGGCTAGCAATACTTTTTTTTGTACTCTAATACACATATTTTTGATATATATATGAGAGATCTTTTTGCGGCTCTACATGGTGTGATGTTTATTTCGGTTTATGCATGATGCTGATGGATATACATGTTTTTGGTTTTTATGTATGGTTG